>OZ012675.1:4914889-5474889 GCA_963942505.1 Lordithon lunulatus
TGTATAAGCCCGTAATATTTTATTACAAACAATTTATTTTAATATAATTTTGTTGAATTTTGTTTAGAAAATGCAGTTTACCTGCAACGTTTTTAGCCAAAAAAAAACGCCAATTTGTTTCCAACGTATTTTTGACGAAACAAATACAAAAATCTATACAAATTTGCAACAAACATACTACTAAACATATTGCAGTTACTTTATTGTGATAATATTTTGTCGTATTTTGGCTCAAAATTATATTTTATTCAACAAATAGACGATCAGTCCAAAAAAATATTTTTCAAAATTGTTGGATTTTAATCAAAGTTTGTATAAGCCCGTGATATTTTATTACAAACAATTTATTATAATAAAATTTTGTTGTATTTTGTTTAGCAAAAGCACTTTACCTGCAACGCTTTTAGCCAAAAAAACGCCAATTTGTTTCCAACGTATTTTTGATGAAACAAATTCAAAAATCGCTAAAAATTTGCAACATACATACTAATAAACATATTGCAGTTACTTTATTGTGATAATATTTTGTCGTATTTTGGCTCAAAATTATATTTATTTAAACAAATTGACGATCAGTCCAAAAAAATATTTTTCAAAATTGTTGGATTTTAATCAAAGTTTGTATAAGCCCGTAATATTTTATTACAAACAATTTATTTTAATATAATTTTGTTGAATTTTGTTTAGAAAATGCAGTTTACCTGCAACGTTTTTAGCCAAAAAAAAACGCCAATTTGTTTCCAACGTATTTTTGACGAAACAAATACAAAAATCTATACAAATTTGCAACATACATACTAATAAACATATTGCTGTTAGTTTATTCTTATAATATTTTATCGTATTTAGGCTCAAAATTATATTTTTTTTAACAAATTGACGATAAGTCCAAAAAAATATTTTTCAAAATTGTTGGATTTTCATCAAAGTTTGTATAAGCCCGTAATATTTTATTACAAACAATTTATTTTAATAAAATTTTGTTGAATTTTGTTTAGGAAATGCACTTTACCTGCAACGTTTTTAGCCAAAAAAACGCCAATTTGTTTTCAACGTATTTTTGACGAAACATATTCAAAAATCGCTAAAAATTTGCAACATACATACTAATAAACATATTGCAGTTACTTTATTCTCATAATATTTTGTTGTATTTAGGCTCAAAATTATATTTTTTTTAACAAATTGACGATAAGTCCAAAAAAAATATTTTTCAAAATTGTTGGATTTTCATCAACGTTTGTATAAGCCCGTAATATTTTATTACAAACAATTTATTTCAATAAAATTTTGTTGAATTTTGTTCAGAAAATGCAGTTTACCTGCAACGCTTTTAGCTAAAAAAAACGCCAATTTGTTTCAAACGTGTTTTTGACGAAACAAATTCAAAAATCGCTAAAAATTTGCAACATACATACTAATAAACATATTGCAGTTACTTTATTGTGATAATATTTTGTCGTATTTTGGCTCAAAATTATATTTTTTTAAACAAATTGACGATCAGTCCAAAAAAATATTTTTCAAAATTGTTGGATTTTCATCAAAGTTTGTATAAGCCCGTAATATTTTATTACAAACAATTTATTTTAATAAAATTTTGTTGAATTTTGTTTAGGAAATGCACTTTACCTGCAACGTTTTTAGCAAAAAAAACGCCAATTTGTTTTCAACGTATTTTTGACGAAACATATTCAAAAATCGCTAAAAATTTGCAACATACATACTAATAAACATATTGCAGTTACTTTATTCTTATAACATGTTATCGTATTTTGGCTCAAAATTATATTTTTTTGAACAAATTGACGATAAGTCCAAAAAATTATTTTTCAAAATTGTTGGATCTTAATCAAATTTTGTATAAGCCCGTAATATTTTATTACAAACAATTTATTTCAATAAAATTTTGTTGAATTTTGTTCAGAAAATGCAGTTTACCTGCAACGCTTTTAGCCAAAAAAAAACGCCAATTTGTTTCCAGCGTATTTTTGACGAAACAAATACAAAAATCTATACAAATTTTCAACATACATACTAATAAACATATTGCTGTTACTTTATTCTTATAATATTTTGTTGTATTTAGGCTCAAAATTATATTTTTTTTAACAAATTGACGATAAGTCCAAAAAAAATATTTTTCAAAATTGTTGGATTTTAATCAAATTTTGTACAAGCCCGTAATATTTTATTACAAACAATTTATTTTAATAAAATTTTGTTGAATTTTGTTTAGAAAATGCAGTTTACCTGCAACGCTTTTAGCCAAAAAAACGCCAATTCGTTTCCAGCGTATTTTTGACGAAACAAATTCAAAAATCGCTACAAATTTGCAACATTCATACTAATAAACATATTGCAGTTACTTTATTCTTATAATATGTTATCGTATTTTGGCTCAAAATTATATTTTTTTGAACAAATTGACGATCAGTCCAAAAAAATATTTTTCAAAATAGTTGGATTTTAATCAAAGTTTGTATAAGCCCGTAATATTTTATTACAAACAATTTATTTTTATAAAATTTTGTTGAATTTTGTTTAGGAAATGCACTTTACCTGCAACGCTTTTAGCCGAAAAACGCCAATTTGTTTTCAACGTATTTTTGACGAAACATATACAAAAATGGCTACAAATTTGCAACAAACATACTAATAAACATATTGCAGTTACTTTATTGTGATAATATTTTGTCGTATTTTGGCTCAAAATTATATTTTTTTAAACAAATTGACGATCAGTCCAAAAAAATATTTTTCAAAATTGTTGGATTTTAATCAAAGTTTGTATAAGCCCGTAATATTTTATTACAAACAATTTATTTTAATAAAATATTGTTGAATTTTGTTTAGAAAATGCAGTTTACCTGCAACGCTTTTAGCCAAAAAACGTCATTTTGTTTCCAGCGTATTTTTGACGAAACATATTCAAAAATCTATACAAATTCGCAACATACATACTAATAAACATATTGCTGTTACTTTATTCTAATAATATTTTGCCGTATTATGGCTCAAAATTATATTTTTTAAACAAATTGACGATCAGTCCAAAAAAATATTTTTCAAAATTGTTGGATTTTAATCAAAGTTTGTATAAGCCCGTAATATTTTATTACAAACAATTTATTTTAATAAAATTTTGTTGAATTTTGCTTAGGAAATGCACTTTACCTGCAACGTTTTTAGCCAAAAAAACGCCAATTTGTTTTCAACGTATTTTTGACGAAACATATTCAAAAATCGCTAAAAATTTGCAACATACATACTAATAAACATATTGCAGTTACTTTATTGTGATAATATTTTGTCGTATTTTGGCTCAAAATTATAATTTTTTGAACAAATTGACGATAAGTCCAAAAAAATATTTTTCAAAATTGTTGGATTTTAATCAAAGTTTGTATAAGCCCGTAATAGTTTATTACAAACAATTTATTTTAATAAAATTTTGTTGAATTTTGTTTAGAAAATGTAGTTTACCTGCAACACTTTTACCAAAAAAACTTTATACATCAGTAGTTATGTGTGTGAACTCACCTGAAAATGTACGAGTTTCGCTAAAGCTGTATCCGCAATGAAGACTTGATGGAGGTAACAGCACACTAAGGAACGCACCTCCTGTAGGGCCCACTTGCAGGCTGGGGAATTACGATCCTCCTCAGTCTCCAGGCAGGCTTCCAGCAGCATCTGTACTGCTGCGCTATCCTAGAGTTAATAATTTTTGTGAGATTGAGTATCAGAAAAAAAACACGTTTTTTATACTGTATCATAGTCTTATGAAGGTTTGTGACATGATGACCTGAAGGTGTGCTGTACTTACTACTAAAATGGGCAGCATATGTAGAAGAACCTTTAAACAGTTTGTTCACTTTACATAATTATATACAAATATCTTTTGAAATCTTCAAACTTTTAGAACTCTAATTACTTTTCTCCACTTTAACTGGAACACAAAACTTCTTATGTTTCAAAAAATCAACTGAAGTAAGCATCAAGTCCTTCCCACACTTATCACACCGAAACTTCCTCGAGTTGGGCTTAACCAGACTAACGCTATCATCCTTGGTTGTGACCACAACCACCTTCTTGCAACGCCTCTCATGTTGCAGCACCTCAAAGAACCCAAGCCCTAGAATAGTCTCTTCGCAGCGGTCGCAAACAAACGGGTTCGACTGCAAAACGTTTTCGGCCTCAACATCATACGAGTCTACCACCAAACAGTCGTAAATTACATTTTCAGTCACATCAAACCCTCCTAGGCCATTATTAGGAGTGATGGTAAAGTTTTCATCAAATGGGTTTGAGGTGAACTCGCGCTGCTCGCTCTCGTAACTGTAGACGAGTTTAATATCAGCCGGTAACAGGCGTTTAACGTTATAGCTCGCGTTGCTCTGCATGAAATCGGTTAGTTGTTGCACCAGATAGAACTTGTCCTCATCGTTGTCATCCAGTTTTTGCTCGCCCAACTTTTGTTCGAGCTTAGCCTTGAGTTTAAGACGTAGGTCTATGGATTTTAGCAGGAGGACTTTTCCCTGCCACAGGAACGGGCAGTCTACACACAGGAAATCGTCCACTATGAATTTTGTAAGGGTGCGGTTGGTGGCGATTTTACGTCCGAACAAGAGGAGGGTTTCTAGGGTGGGCATGCGGTAGGTGTTGATCAGGTAGGTTTTGTTGGTTTCGAGCAGTTTTTGGAAGACTAGTAGTTGGTGTTTGCGGCTGAGTGGGGCTTTACTGAAGTATCCGTTTGGGGGTACATCGATGTCCGACTCGGATAGTTGTAGGTAGTCTGGGTTGTCGCTAAAATAGCTGGTTGGGCGCAGGGAGATGTAGTTTTTGACTTTTGTGTGGTAGAGGCGTTGGTTTACTGTTTTTGAACAGTTGTGCTCGTCTTCAATTGCGATTTGAGGGTACAGAGCGGCTGTTAGGAGGAGTTTTAGTAACATTAGGTCTTTGTATGAGTCTGTTCGGGTGTCCTGAAGTAGTTGTTGGAGTTTCCTGAAGTCGTTGCTAATGCGGAACTCGATGTCACGTAGGTCCTTGCTGTTGGTTTCATCGTCATCCATTTGTAGGCTGAGTTTTTTGCGTTTTACATCCTTTGAGTCGTTTTTTAGCTCGCGTCGGATACCTCTGAGTCGTTTCAACTCACCATTTCGTATGGAACGTTCTGAACTGTTTAGAGATTCGTTTTCTAGCTTTGGAATCAACTCCGCGTCTTGTAGGATGTCCCTAAACTGCTCAATAAGTTTGGTAACCTCGTAGAAACGTTGTTCTTCAACCCCACGTCGTTTCGACCATGTACGCGAGTTCTCGGCTTTGTGGCGACCATAGGTGCCTTCACGTTTGACTTCTAACCAACCCTTATAAAGATTAATGAAGGTAATAGGTTCGCCATGGCTGGATTCATAGTCTTTACGCCCATCGCGTGTTTCAAAGTACTTATTTTCAATCATGGGTGTTTGTACACTAAGTAGGCTTGCTAGAGCTAAAGCTGAGTTGACTGTGCCAAAAACTGTTGATATAATCAACATTTTTGATATAGTCAAATCAACAGGTAAACGACTTAACGCGTT
Source organism: Lordithon lunulatus (assembly GCA_963942505.1). Taxonomy (NCBI): domain Eukaryota; kingdom Metazoa; phylum Arthropoda; class Insecta; order Coleoptera; family Staphylinidae; genus Lordithon; species Lordithon lunulatus. Next base: position 4,920,469 of record OZ012675.1, read on the forward strand.
TCCTAATGTTGTAAGAGATAAACCTCCCTGGTCACTTTTTAAAGCCTCTAAAAATGATAGCCGCTCTAAACTAGCTCTTAAACTCTCAGAACTAGGCTTCTCCAGAAAAGGAAACTGCTCGATATCACTTAAACCTAATGTAACCATATTTAAAATTAAATTCTCTAATGGTACCAAATGTATTTCAGCTGGTGTAAATGTTTCAAATTTGTTGAGTTCATCCTCAGAGTATAATCGGTAGCAATAACCAGGACCTGTGCGCCCAGCTCGGCCTGCTCTCTGCTTAGCACTATCCTGTGAAACAGCTGTTTCAAATAGTCGATTCACCCCACAGTGTTCATAAATCATACGATTACACTTGCCTGAATCTATAACAAACCGCACCCCATCAATAGTGACACTAGTTTCAGCTATATTAGTACTTATAATGCACTTACGAACACCCTCAGGGGCTGCATAGAAAACCTTATCCTGCTCCTCCAATGATAATGAACTATGTAGCTGCAAAACCACCCAATTCTTCTTAATTTCAGCATAATCCCCAACAGCCGATGCTAGTGCATTAATCCCACTAAACCCACTCAAAAACACCAACACATCCCCCTTCTCATTCAGCTTATACTTGCTATCAATCAGCTCCAAAATATTCAAATAAGGCTGTGCATCAAATCTGCTACTCTTTTTCCCATCGAAAGCATCCTTTAAAACAGGCTTGTAAATAATATCAATAGGATACAACCTACCAGGCACTTTAATAGTCTTCACCCCCTCGCCAGCAAAATACTCCTCAAACAGCCCCAAATTAATAGTAGCCGACATCAGTATCAACTTGAAACTCTTCTTCTGCAACAAACATTTCATAATGCCCACCAGAAAATCCATATTCAGATGCCTCTCATGAACCTCATCCAGAATAATAGCATCATACCCCGAAAGCACATCAGCATCACTCGCTTGCCTCAATAAAATCCCTTCAGTCATAAAAATGATATTCGTAGCCTTATTCTTAGCCCGCTCAAACCGAATTTGAAACCCAATCATATTCTTATAAGTACTCAAGGTTTCATACGCCACACGTTTCGCAAGAGAAACACATGCAATCCGTCTGGGCTGAGTACAAGCAATCCGATTAAAACCAGCCTCTAAGATAAACTGTGGCACTTGAGTAGACTTCCCACAGCCAGTATCACCCGCAATCAATATAACACTATTTTCTTGTACTGTTTTAATAATCTCCTGCTTATATCGGGCCATTGGTAGATCATTCTGGGAGGTTCGTAGTGACTTCAATCGGGCAAACTTGGTTTTCAACTGGAAATCCTGGTAGGTCCTCACACAGTTCAATAGCAACTTGAATTTATCAGTTGCTATAGTTATCCGATCACCCCTACGAGTATACAAGGGTAGTTTTTCATATAAAACTTTAGTGCTGGTGCTGAAATCTATTCGAATCAGTTTTGTGCTGTCGAACTGTGATTGTTTGGCCTTCTGGGCTGCTTCGTACTTGAGGTGGAACTTCCAAAAGTCTGCTGGGTTGCGGATGTTGAGGTTATCTTCGAGGTAGTTGGTGAGGTCATGTCTGTAGTCGTAAATGTCGGGAGAGGGTGAACGTGAGCGTTTGCGGGATCGTTTGCTGCTTGAGTTGCAACTGTCGCGATGTGAACGTTTCGAGTTGCTCATTTTATTCACAAAACTTTTCACATTAAATGTGAACTGGCTCTAATTATTAGTTGTAATGTAATAATAGTAAGTTATAGTGCTCTGTGGTTGTAATTTAACATCCAACCCCAAACACAATCAATCACCACTTGTAGGTTATGTTTACTGTTTAATGATGGTTTGGTTGCATATACTTGTAAGGCGTTTTAAATTTTAAAACAATTACCTGAGCTGCAATTAAGGCACGGCACATTTCCTCGCGTTCAGCGTCTGGTTGATTGGCGACTTGTCCATTCTGGTCAACTTTTGGATTGGACTGCAGGTGTTGTGTGAGTTGACTGCGTGATGAAGCCAGACTCGCTCTTAGCACCCGCAGCACTATGGTAAATATAGGGGCGCAGCGGAAAACACGTTCATCACAACGCATTATCTGAAAGTTAAGACTTCAATTAATACAAAGTTGGCCAACATTTATAGAAACAACTTTTAGTAACTTTTAGTGATATTAAAAATATCTACTGACTGTCTGGTGCCACAAGATCAAAATTGTAATATTCTAAAACAATAGTAATTAATACAAAGTTGCCCAACATTTACAGAAACAACTTTTAGTAACTTTTAGTGATATTAAATATATCTAGTGACAGTCTGGTGCCACAAGATCAAAATTGTAATATTCTAAAACAATAGTAATTAATACAAAGTTGCCCAACATTTACAGAAACCACTTTTAATAACTTTTAGTGATATTAAATATATCTAGTGACTGTCTGGTGCCACAAGATCAAAATTGTAATATTCTAAAACAATAGTAATTAATACAAAGTTGCCCAACATTTACAGAAACAACTTTTAGTAACTTTTAGTGATATTAAATATATCTAGTGACTGTCTGGTGCCACAAGATCAAAATTGTAATATTCTAAAACAGTAGCAATTAATACAAAGTTGCCCAACATTTACAAAAACAACTTTTAGTAACTTTTGGTGATATTAAATATATCTAGTGAATGTCTGGTGCCACAAGATCAAAATTGTAATATTCTAACACAGTAGCAATTAATACAAAGTTGCCCAACATTTACAGAAACCACTTTTAGTTACTTTTAGTGATATTAAATATATCTAGTGACTGTCTGGTGCCACAAGATAAAAATTGTAATATTCTAAAAGAGTAGCAATTAATACAAAGTTGCCCAACATTTACAGAAACTACTTTTAGTAACTTTTGGTGATATTAAATATATCTAGTGAATGTCTGGTGCCACAAGATCAAAATTGTAATATTCTAACACAGTAGCAATTAATACAAAGTTGCCCAACATTAACAGAAACAACTTTTAGTAACTTTTGGTGATATTAAATATATCTAGTGAATGTCTGATGCCACTAGATCAAAATTGTAATATTCTAAAAGTAGTAGCAATTAATACAAACTTGCCCAACATTTACAGAAATAACTTTTAGTATCTTTTAGTGATATTAAATATATCTACTGACTGTCTGGTGCCACTAGATCAAAATTGTAATATTCTAAAAGTAGTAGCAATTAATACAAACTTGCCCAACATTTACAGAAATAACTTTTAGTATCTTTTAGTGATATTAAATATATCTAGTGACTGTCTGATGCCACTAGATCAAAATTGTAATATTCTAAAAGTAGTAGCAATTAATACAAAGTTGCCCAAAATTTACAGAAACAACTTTTAGTAACTTTTGGTGATATTAAATATATCTAGTGACTGTCTGGTGACACAAGATCAAAATTGTAATATTCTAAAAGTAGTAGCAATTAATACAAAGTTGCCCAACATTTACATAAATAACTTTTAGTATCTTTTAGTGATATTAAATATATCTAGTGATTGTCTGGTGCCACAAGATCAAAATTGTAATATTCTAAAAGTAGTAGCAATTAATACATAGTTGCCCAAAATTTACAGAAACAACTTTTAGTAACTTTTGGTGATATTAAATATATCTAGTGACTGTCTGGTGCCACAAGATCAAAATTTTAATATTGTAAAAGTAGTAGCAATTAATATAAAGTTGCCCAACATTTACAGAAATAACTTTTAGTAACTTTTAGTGATACTAAATATATCTAGTGACTGTCTGGTGCCACAAGATCAAAATTATAATATTCTAAAACAGTAGCAATTAATACAAAGTTGCCCAACTTTTACAGAAAACCCTTTTAGTAACTTTTAGTGATATTAAATATATATCTAGTGACTGTCTGGTGCCACAAGATAAAAATTGTAATATTCTAAAAGAGTAGCAATTAATACAAAGTTGCCCAACATTTACAGAAACTACTTTTAGTAACTTTTGGTGATATTAAATATATCTAGTGAATGTCTGGTGCCACAAGATCAAAATTGTAATATTCTAACACAGTAGCAATTAATACAAAGTTGCCCAACATTAACAGAAACAACTTTTAGTAACTTTTGGTGATATTAAATATATCTAGTGAATGTCTGGTGCCACAAGATCAAAATTGTAATATTCTAAAACAGTAGCAATTAATACAAAATTGCCCAACATTTACAGAAACCACTTTTAGTAACTTTTAGTGATATTAAATATATCTAGTGACTGTTTGATGCCACAAGATCAAAATTGTAATATTCTAAAGCAGTAGCAATTAATACAAAGTTGCCCAACATTTACAGAAACCACTTTTAGTAACATTTAGTGATATTAAATATATCTACTGACTGTCTGGTGACACAAGATCAAAATTGTAATATTATAAAACAGTAGCAATTAATACAAAGTTGCCCAACATTTACAGAAACAACTTTTAGTAACTTTTAGTGATATTAAATATATCTAGTGACTGTCTGGTGACACAAGATCAAAATTGTAATATTCTAAAGCAGTAGCAATTAATACAAAGTTGCCCAACATTTACAGAAACCACTTTTAGTAACATTTAGTGATATTAAATATATCTACTGACTGTCTGGTGACACAAGATCAAAATTGTAATATTCTAAAACAGTAGCAATTAATACAAAGTTGCCCAACATTTACAGAAACAACTTTTAGTAACTTTTAGTGATATTAAATATATCTAGTGACTGTCTGGTGCCATACGATCAATATTGTAATATTCTAAAACAGTAGCAATTAATACAAAATTACCCAACATTTACAGAAACCACTTTTAGTAACTTTTAGTGATATTAAATATATCTAGTGACTGTCTGGTGCCACAAGATCAAAATTATAATATTCTAAAACAGTAGCAATTAATACAAAGTTGCCCAACATTTACAGAAACCACTTTTAATAACTTTTAGTGATATTAAATATATCTAGTGACTGTCTGGTGCCACAAGATCAAAATTGTAATATTCTAAAACAGTAGCAATGAATACAAAGTTGCCCAACATTTATAGATTCAACTTTTATTAATTTTTAGTGCTATTAAACATATCTAGTTTCCATCTGGTGCTACTGAATCAGAATTATAATTTTCTAATACAATAGAAATTAATACAAAGTTGCCCAACACTTAATTACATATTATATAGTGACTCACCTGTAACGGATCTTCAGCGACATCGATCCGCGTCAAACCAGTGAAGTTCCCCACAAGATTCTTAACAGTGAGTACCCACAACCGTCTAGGCAGGACCGTATTCAGCTTAAACCACACATCCTTGTACAAATCCTGCAAATATCTCGGCACATGAATATCCAGCATCTTTTTTGAGTACTGCGTGATGATTTCAGCGTACGGCCATATATCAATCGCCTCGATGGTAAGCAAACTTTGGAAGGCTTTCGCACATTTCGCAGGATTGCCTTCAATATCATTTAACGCCTCCACTAGATCCAGTTCACTTATAAAGGCATTAGTGTTTGAAACCTATAAATTAAGATAATCACTTTTATTGGTTCGGGCTTAAACCTAGGTTTCCTAAGAAGCGGACGCTTTTGGCGACATTCAAACATTACAAGAAACGATTTGAGTAGTATGTAATTGAATAACTCAGCATAATCCGGTGTAATGTTTTCTTACACTGAGGTATACCGCTCTCTGAGCTACCGTATTTATATAAATACATGAAAAACTTTATTGTGATGTTAAAATGAGGTCCGAGGTTCCTAGGAAACCAATTAGTAGTCGCATTCAACTAACCTCTAGTGACATATCCTCCACCCAATCATCAACCAGCGTGAGATGTGGAAAATGAGTGGCCAGCAGTTTCAAAAGAGGCCCAAACAGACTCGAATACGATGCTTGATCTTTCTGCGCGTGGTGCAGCAAATATTTAATCGGCAGTTCAGAAAGAAATTCAACTGAGTATGTTTTTATTTTACGGCCGGCAGCCGCAGTCAATCGACAATCCTCATACAGCAGCAAGTAGTACAGTAGGAGCAGTTGCGGTGTTAGAGTGACCTCTGATACGCTAATATCCTGTATTTCGGTTTCTGTTAGACCAAAATGACACGTTTTTTTGTTGAAATAACGGCCGAAGATTGAGCTTTGGAAAACACGTCGTATTTCATTCTCGGTTAGAGGCTTGTTACATTGCTCGACGTTACGATTATTCGTTAGTAGTATGGAATTGACGTACACTTCCACCAGCAGAGGTAGTACTGGATGCAGTGGGTTGGTTGACACGCAAATCTGTCTATAAATCCAATTCTTTATGTTAACGTTGTGTTTTGTGAATGCTCTTGATTTTAGTAGTTGGTGGATGCAGTGAACTGGTAGGAAGCCGATCATGTTGGCGTTTAGGGAGACTGTAACGGGCACTTTGACGGCGTGCGTGGTTACTATTTGCTCGGTGAATATTTCCTGGGTGAACACCACCTTCAGGCGGGTCATGTTGTTGTGCCTTATGGGGATTTTCATGCCCAGAGTCGAGCAAACCAAATCGCAAATGGCGCTTAGTTGGTTACTATGGAAATGGATTGCCATCAGTAGAAGCATTTCGCCAAAGGAGGCTGATACGCCACTGGCTGACTCGAAATAGGCTTCTTCGCGAACTAACCATTGCACCTGAAAAGTTAATATTCATCTCTAATTCCAAATAATAAGACGGTTACGTAATTATTTTCAAGGTCAAAATATATTTTTAGATTCTCATGAAAAACTGCATAGACATTTCAAGGACAATGACCTGATGAAAATATATTGTTGGATTGTCATGAAAAACTGTATAGCCGCGTTATTTCATATACTAAACATTTTATTTTAATAAATTTTGTGTGTATATTTGATAAAAACAACACTTTACCTGAAGACATTGCCAAAATGTTGCAAATTTTTCAGGTAAAGTGTCCTATTGGTTCATATTACATTAAAATGTTATTTAAATAAGTTGTTTAAAATTAAAAATAACTTACCCACACACTTTTTCATAACAATACAAAAGATTTTACATTTCAAGGACAATGACCTGATGAACATTTATTTTTGGATTATCATGAAAATCTGTATAGGCCCATTATTTGTCGTGCTAAACACTTTATTTTAATAACATTAGAGCATATATTTGATAATAACAACACTTTACCTAGAGGCATTACTAAATTGTTGTAATTATTTTTAGGTAAAGTGTCATTTTGGTTAGTATTACGTAAAAATATTACTTAAATAATTTGTTTAGAATTGAAAATAATACATCCATACACTTTTTCATAACAATACAAACGATTTTACATTTCAAGGACAATGACCTAAACAAAATATATTGTTGGATTATCATGAAAAACTGTATAGCCGCGTTATTTCATATACTAAACATTTTATTTTAATAAATTTTGTGTGTATATTTGATAAAAACATCACTTTATCTAAAGACATTGCCAAAATATTGCAATTGTTTTCAGGTAAAGTGTTCTATTGGTTCATATTACATTAAAATGTTATTTAAATAATATGTTTAAAATTAAAAATAACTCACCCATATACTTTTTCATAACAATACAAAAGATTTTACATTTCAAGGACAATGACCTGATGAACATTTATTTTTGGATTATCATAAAAATCTGTATAGGCCCATTATTTGTCGTGCTAAACACTTTATTTTAATAACATTAGAGCATATCTTTGATAATAACAACACTTTACCTAGAGGCATTACTAAATTGTTGTAATTATTTTTAGGTAGTGTCATTTTGGTTAGTATTACGTAAAAATATTACTTAAATAATTTGTTTAGAATTGAAAATAATACATCCATACACTTTTTCATAACAATACAAACGATTTTACATTTCAAGGACAATGACCTAAACAAAATATATTGTTGGATTATCATGAAAAACTGTATAGCCGCGTTATTTCATATACTAAACATTTTATTTTAATAAATTTTGTGTGTATATTTGATAAAAACATCACTTTATCTAAAGACATTGCCAAAATATTGCAATTGTTTTCAGGTAAAGTGTTCTATTGGTTCATATTACATTAAAATGTTATTTAAATAATATGTTTAAAATTAAAAATAACTCACCCATATACTTTTTCATAACAATACAAAAGATTTTACATTTCAAGGACAATGACCTGATGAACATTTATTTTTGGATTATCATAAAAATCTGTATAGGCCCATTATTTGTCGTGCTAAACACTTTATTTTAATAACATTAGAGCATATCTTTGATAATAACAACACTTTACCTAGAGGCATTACTAAATTGTTGTAATTATTTTTAGGTAGTGTCATTTTGGTTAGTATTACGTAAAAATATTACTTAAATAATTTGTTTAGAATTGAAAATAATACATCCATACACTTTTTCATAACAATACAAACGATTTTACATTTCAAGGACAATGACCTAAACAAAATATATTGTTGGATTATCATGAAAAACTGTATAGCCGCGTTATTTCATATACTAAACATTTTATTTTAATAAATTTTGTGTGTATATTTGATAAAAACATCACTTTATCTAGACATTGCCAAAATATTGCAATTGTTTTCAGGTAAAGTGTTCTATTGGTTCATATTACATTAAAATGTTATTTAAATAAGTTGTTTAAAATTAAAAATAACTCACCCATATACATTTTCAAAACAATACAAAAGATTTTACATTTCAAGGACAATGACCTGATGAACATTTATTTTTGGATTATCATGAAAATCTGTATAGGCCCATTATTTGTCGTGCTAAACACTTTATTTTAATAACATTAGAGCATATATTTGATAATAACAACACTTTACCTAGAGGCATTACTAAATTGTTGTAATTATTTTTAGGTAAAGTGTCATTTTGGTTCGTATTACGTAAAAATATGACTTAAATAAGTTGTTTAGAATTGAAAATAATACATCCATACACTTTTTCATAACAATACAAAATATTTTACATTTCAAGGACAATGACCTAAATAAAATATATTGCTGGATTATCATGAAAAACTGTATAGGCGCGTTATTTCGTATACTAAACATTTTATTTTAATAAATTTTGTGTGTATATTTGATAAAAACATCACTTTACCTGAAGACATTGCCAAAATATTGCAATTGTTTTCAGGTAAAGTGTCCTATTGGTTCATATTACATTAAAATGTTATTTAAATAATATGTTTAAAATTAAAAATAACTCACCCATATACTTTTTCATAACAATACAAAAGATTTTACATTTCAAGGACAATGACCTGATGAACATTTATTTTTGGATTATCATGAAAATCTTTATAGGCCCATTATTTGTCGTGATAAACACTTTATTTTAATAACATTAGAGAATATCTTTGATAATAACAACACTTTACCTAGAGGCATTACTAAATTGTTGTAATTATTTTTAGGTAAAGTGTCATTTTGGTTCGTATTACGTAAAAATATTACTTAAATAAGTTGCTTAGAATTGAAAATAATACATCCATACACTTTTTCATAACAATACAAACGATTTTACATTTCAAGGACAATGACCTAAACAAAATATATTGTTGGATTATCATGAAAAACTGTATAGGCGCGTTATTTCGTATACTAAACATTTTATTTTAATAAATTTTGTGTGTATATTTGATAAAAACAACACTTTACCTGAAGACATTGCCAAAATATTGCAATTGTTTTCAGGTAAAGTGTCCTATTGGTTCATATTACATTAAAATGTTATTTAAATAAGTTGTTTAAAATTAAAAATAACTTACCCATACACTTTTTCATAACAATACAAAAGATTTTACATTTCAAGGACAATGACCTGATGAACATTTATTTTTGGATTATCATGAAAATCTTTATAGGCCCATTATTTGTCGTGATAAACACTTTATTTTAATAACATTAGAGAATATCTTTGATAATAACAACACTTTACCTAGAGGCATTACTAAATTGTTGTAATTATTTTTAGGTAAAGTGTCATTTTGGTTAGTATTACGTAAAAATATTACTTAAATAATTTGTTTAGAATTGAAAATAATACATCCATACACTTTTTCATAACAATACAAACGATTTTACATTTCAAGGACAATGAAAAAATCTCACCCATTCAATGCTTCTCCTCTCGTGCTCAGTCACAGCAATTAGCGAAGGACAGGCGATTAGCATACAGAGCCCAATGGATACAAAACGCACTCCTGCAGGCGTCGGCGATGGATGCGATGTCAATAATTGAACCAACAACAGTACCTCCTCATCTTGAAACCTTTAAGTTTACATGCAGGATTAAACCACAGGCTTGTAGTAGGTACAGCGTAAAATCAGCCATATTGTAATATCGAAACATTGAACAATATGAATGAAATTTTCGTTTTCGTTATTTTAAATCAAATACTAGTGCGCATGCTCATACAATAAGCTGCTACTTAGCGTTATTAGAAAATGTTAGTCAAATTGTAAATGACAACGTCGCATTATGTGTCAAAGTTGTGACGTGTCAGTCCCGGATTGGTCGAATCTAGGCGTATTACAATACGAGTGATTTTAATTTTCCAATACATACTTAATAGCAGCGATTCCTCTCAGTGCACAGTATAGCCTCAACAACGCCGAAGCTTGCACCACAAAACCATCTGGCAGCTGTCCACCACGTGACGCGTCCACAATCGCCTGCAAACGTCGGAGTAGTTCGTCCCTGAGCTGTTGAAGGGCATTACTGGATACCTCACCCTTGCGCTTTTGACCAGTTCGAATGAATAATGCAAACCAACTCCTGCGATTGAGAATACAAGTCAAGTAAATTACCTGGTGGTTGAAATAAATATCTTACCTAACAGCTTGATCATTCCCGAGCAGCAGTCCTGATATAAATGCCACCATATCCGAGTGGTTCTGGCCTGAATAATCAGATGATAGTGAGAGAGTAACAGCCAACGCAGGCATTCGACACAGCTCAACACACTTCCCTCTTACAGTCAATGCCTGTGCAGGGTTCATCCTGCACAACATTGAGATTGTTGCTGCTCTAATTGAACTCGACAAATTTTCCTCCTGTTTCTCACCACGAGAAATCAATTGAGTGCACACTAAAACATTAAGATAATTAAAGTAATGTACTATTTTAAGTTCATATAGATCAGCAAAGTCTTAAAAAAAACGCTATTAAATAAATATTAAGTATTATAATAATAAATACCTTCTCGGAAACAGTCTGGAAAATTTGCAACAATCCTGCAAATGACCAACGGTCCATTATGGACATGTAGAAGTGTTTCCACTATGCTCAGCACACTCAGCAGTGTTGGAAGCTCAGCCAGAGCAATACAAATAACATCAGAAATTTCCTCTATATAAATATCATTATCGAACAGCTCTGATTGTTTAATAAAAAAGTCTTGCTCAAAACCCTCACCACCATCTTGGACTTGTGATTGGATGAACAATAAGTCGCTTAGAACTAACCTGTGGAAAGAAATAAAAAGATTACTATTAATATACTCACTAATTCTATTTATAGTATATACTACTGAATTAATTGATATAAAAAAATAAGTAAAATATTATTATCAGAATGATTTTGGTTTAAACATCATTCCCATGAGTTTTGTGACAAGACTTTACAAATATATGCATTGTAAAGTATTTTCACAAAACTCATGAGAATGATGTTTATACTAGAATATTCAAACATCATTCTGATGAGTTTTGTTAGGTTGTAACAACTGTAATTAAACTTATTAAAATAATTTTAATTACCTCAACCTCCTAGTCATATCAGACCTCTCATACTCCAAAGCTAAACCATTCAACAAACTCCCAATCAGAGCCGAATCAGTCTGACTGGCTCCAACCTTCTGTCTCAACTGCTGCTCCTTCCTCACATCAGCCTCCAGCACATGAAAATCAATTGATAATAATGCAACAATTGAATTCACTAACTCAATACCGGATATAATTGTGAGTATATCAATCTTCTGTTTGGAGCACTTCTGTGAGGTGTCAAGGGGGGATATCAAGCTCATCCGCACCAGACATGGCAGGATTGGTCTGATTTCAGCCTCGGTGCACTTGGCCAACTCATCAATGTCCACATTCTGCACTGCCTTGAAGACTTTCGATGAGACTTGCCGCCGGAAAGTCATTGCACCTGAGTTCACAAACTAAATTGGATCCATTTGTTTGTTTACTATTTGTAGGTTATGTTATGCACCATGATGTTAAGTTATACAATAGAATTTGTTGGTCGGCATTAAGCCACGCCTACTGGTGATTACAGTATTCTCTCTTTCGCTGACGGATGAACACTGATGTAGTAAAGGCATATACTATACAGTTTTCTCGTGAAATTTATCTTACACCATCATTGCCAACTGCATCAATGAGAGCTTCGCTCTCATATGAGAGCGATGCTGTCATTGATGCAGTTGGCAATGGCACCATAGACAACTAATACACGTACTAGTGCCCTCTAACGCTGGGGCAGTGAAATAATAGCTCAGACCTGAACCTCAATACCAACCTGGTGATCGAGGCATTACCAACAGTTGGCAATGATCGAGGTTAGTAAACCGCAATAAGGAGAATCGAATCCACCCATAATTTAATGAATGGGCGTGGTTTATTCCGTGTGTTGTCTGTATCTTGTCCAATCTTGTCAATGATGTATACATTCACAGCCATAAAACAACCAACCTACATACTAATTACTTTTTAAATAAAATATTCACATGAATGATTCATAAATGTGTCCCGTTATCTTATCACCACGACGCTTATGAGCACCCATAAATCAATACATTGTTGTTCAGCAGTTTTAAAAATTATTTAGCGTGCGACTTGGGAGTTGGCTGCCGAAAATCTGTCTTCGTGACGGCCGGCGAATTTTAAAAGGGTGTAGCTGCACACGTTGTAAATAAATAAAGGGATGGGGCAGCATAATTCACGCACGGATTTCGAATGGGTGTACACTGAGGAGCCCCATGCTAGTCGAAGGAAAATTATAATCGGTTAGTAAATCATAATTTTTAGGTTAAACTAGCTAATCAGAGGTTTTCTGTGTGAAGTTAACTCCTCTGAGATGCTCACTTTAAAGAGTTTCTAATTAAATAGATAGAAACACCCACTACTCACTTTTTTTAGCAGTTTTATTAGCATGAGGCTCCTTCCAGTATTGGCTAAGCACTTTCGATTATCATTCGGGATCTGTTCTGGGCTGCTCCAAGTTTCCATTATCTATGGGCTGGTCTTAGTTGGTTTAGAACAGAACCATAAATGAAATCATCTATTATCTTCTATAAATATAGAAGTTATTTAATATTAATTATTCATGTGTGACTTTTAATGTTTCAGAAAAGTATCCACAAATTAAGAAGTTGTTCGGTTATGATCCTAATTTTAAATGGGTGGTTACGTTAATGGTTAGCTTGCAGCTGATGATGTTATTTATAATAAAGGACAGATCGTGGCCTGTTACATTGCTGGCAGCTTACTGTTTTGGAGGAGTTATTAATCACTCACTTATGTTAGGTATGTTTCACCCCATATTCATCCATAAATTGTTGCGTAAGCAGCAATAACACACATCTAACATTTTATTCAAGGTCGACCTCAAATAACATTTTAGATGTGTACTGTTGCTGCTTTATTGATGAAATATATCAATAGCTATTGAACCCATAATTACTCATTGTTATAGCAACAATTAATACATTCTCTAGAGAATGTAGTTACTTTAGATTCTCCAATCACAAGTGCTATGCAAGGTGTTTGACATTTGTTTTGGTGATTTATAATTAAACAAAAGGTTTCATTAATGTTCCAATCACAAGTGCCATGCAAGGTGTTTGACATTTGTTTTAGCGATTTATAATTAAACAAAAAATTTAACTAATGTTCCAATCACAAGTGCCATGCAAGGTATTTGACATTTGTTTTGGTGATTTATAATTAAACAAAAAGTTTCATTAATGCTCCAATCACAAGTGCTATTCAAGGTGTTTGACATTTGTTTCAGCGATTTACTATATTGATGTTTAATTTGTAAACCTATACCTAAGATTAATATGGCCATAAGCAATATTTGTTTTTTTTTTGTTATCTAAACTAAACCTTGTTCTAATGTTTTAGCAATACATGAAATAGCCCATAATTTAGCGTTTGGACATGCAAGGCCTCTGCATAATCGACTATTTGGATTCTTCGCAAATCTCCCAATAGGAATTCCAATTTCAATTAGTTTTAAAAAGTATCATCTGGAACATCACAGGGTATGAATGAGTTATATAATTATACTCTAAAATAACATTATAATGGTGTGATCAAATTATTTGTTTACTCACTAAAGAATATTCTTTAATTTCATCAAAAAAAAAAAAGACCTTTATTTGGCATATTTTTTTGAGTTGTCATGCCAAATAAAGGTCTTTTTTTTTCATGATCTCCAATGATGAAAAAAATAATATATTTGTATATAAATAATAAATATTGCAATTTTATTTCAGTACCAAGGTGACGAACAGAAAGACACTGACATCCCCACATATTTAGAAGCGAAGCTATTTTGTAATACATTTGGGAAATTCATCTGGGTGATCCTACAGCCCTTCTTTTACTCATTTCGACCACTCGTTACCTATCCGAAGCCACCATCGATGATGGAGTTTATTAATTTGATAATTCAACTGTTATTTGATGGCATTGTTTGGTATTATTTTGGTATGTCTTTTAATTCTTATGTTTATATGTTGTATTTTAAAACTGTTTACTATTTTAGGTGGTCGTGTTGTTGGGTACTTAATTATAGGCTCGGTGCTTGCAATGGGGCTGCATCCAGTTGCAGGTCACTTTATTTCTGAGCACTATATGTTTAAGACTGGCTATGAAACTTATAGTTACTATGGTCCTCTTAATTGGATCACTTTTAATGTGGGTTACCATAACGAGCACCATGATTTTCCTGCAGTGCCTGGATCTAGGTTGCCTGAGGTAAGATTAAAGAGTTTTTATTTTTAATTTTCCATTATAATTTTTTAAATAATGGTAAATTAAATTTTTTGGATTTTCCATTATTATTTTTTAAATAATGGAAAATTCTAAATATAAAATATTTTTAATTTTCCATTATTATTTTTTAAATAATGGAAATTACTAAATTTAAAATATTTTTAATTTATAATTTTCCATTATTTTTTTAAATAATGGAAAATTCTAAATATGAAATGTTTTTAATTTTCCATTATTTTTTTCTAAATAATAGTAAATTAAAATTATAAAATATTCTTAATTTTCCATTATTATTTTTTAAATAATGGAAAATTCTAAATATAAAATATTTTTAATTTTCCACTATTATTTTAATTTTCCATTATTATTTTTTAAATAATGGAAAATTCTAAATATAAAATATTTTTATTTTTCCAATAATATTTTTTAAATAATGGTAAATAAATATTATAAAATATTTTTAATTTTTAATTTTCTATTATTATTTTTTAAATAATGGTAAATTAAAACTATAAAATATTTTTAATTATCCATTATTATTTTTTAAATTTCTATTATTTTTCAAATAATGGTAAATTCTAAATATGAAATATTTTTAATTTTTAATTTTCCATTATTATTTTTTAAATAATGGTAAATTAAAATTATAAAATATTTTAAATTTTCCATTATTATTTTCTAAATAAAAATTAAAATTATAAAATATTTTTAATTTTTAATTTCCATTATTATTTTTTAAATAATGGAAAGTTCTAAATATTAAATATTTTTAATTTTCCATTTTTTTTTTAAATAATAGAAAATTAATTTTTTTTTGGATTTTCCATTATTATTTTTTAAATAATGGAAAATTCTAAATATAAAATATTTTTAATTTTCCATTATTTTTTAAATAATGGAAAATTCTAAATATGAAATATTTTTAATTTTTCATTATTATTTTCTAAATAATGGTAAATTAAAATTATAAAATATTTTTAATTTTTAATTTTCCAATATTATTTTTTAAATAATGGAAAGTTCTAAATATAAAATATTTTTAATCCTTAATTTTCCATTATTATTTTTTAAATAATGGTAAATTAATTTTTTTGGATTTTCCATTATTTTTTAAATAATGGAAAATTCTAAATATGAAATATTTAAATTTTCCATTATTATTTTCTAAATAATGGTAAATTAAAATTATAAAATATTTTCAATTTTTAATTTTCCATTATTATTTTTTAAATAATGGTAAATTAAATTTTTTGGATTTACCATTATTTTTTAAATAATGGAAAATTCTAAATATGAAATATTTTTAATTTTCCATTAATATTTTTTAAATAATGGTAAATAAAAATTATAAAAAATTTAAATTTTTAATTTTCTATTTTTTTTTAAATAATAGAAAATTAATTTTTTTTTTGGATTTTCCATTATTATTTTTTAAATAATGGAAAATTCTAAATATAAAATATTTTTAATTTTCCATTATTTTTTAAATAATGGAAAATTCTAAATATGAAATATTTTTAATTTTTCATTATTATTTTCTAAATAATGGTAAATTAAAATTATAAAATATTTTTAATTTTTAATTTTCCAATATTATTTTTTAAATAATGGAAAGTTCTAAATATAAAATATTTTTAATCCTTAATTTTCCATTATTATTTTTTAAATAATGGTAAATTAATTTTTTTGGATTTTCCATTATTTTTTAAATAATGGAAAATTCTAAATATGAAATATTTAAATTTTCCATTATTATTTTCTAAATAATGGTAAATTAAAATTATAAAATATTTTTAATTTTTAATTTTCCATTATTATTTTTTAAATAATGGAAAATTCTAAATATGAAATATTTTTAATTTTCCATTATTTTCTAAATAATAGTAAATTAAAATTATAAAATATTTTTAATTTAGCATTATTATTTTTTAAATAATGGAAAATTCTAAATATAAAATATTTTTAATTTTCCACTATTATTTTTTAAATAATGGAAAATTCTAAATATGAAATATTTTTAATTTTCCATTATTATTTTCTAAATAATGGTAAATTAAAATTATAAAATATTTTTAATTTTTAATTTTCTATTATTATTTTTTAAATAATGGAAAGTTCTAAATATAAAATATTTTTAATTCTTAATTTTCCATTATTATTTTTTAAATAATGGTAAATTAAATTTTTTGGATTTTCCATTATTTTTTAATGGAAAATTCTAAATATGAAATATTTTTAATTTTCCATTAATATTTTTTAAATAATGGTAAATAAAAATTATAAAAAAATTTAATTTTTAATTTTCTATTATTTTTTAAATAATGGTAAATCAAAATTATAAAATATTTTTAATTTTCCATTATTATTTTTTAAATAATGGAAAGTTCTAAATATAAAATATTTTTAATTCTTAATTTCCATTATTATTTATTAAATAATGGTAAATTATTTTTTTTGGATTTTCCATTATTTTTTAAATAATGGAAAATTCTAAATATAAAATATTTTTAATTTTCCATTAATTATTTTTTATATAATGGAAAATTCTAAATATGAAATATTTTTAATTTTCCATTATTTTCTAAATAATAGTAAATTAAAATTATAAAATATTTTTAATTTAGCATTATTATTTTTTAAATAATGGAAAATTCTAAATATAAAATATTTTTAAATTTCCACTATTATTTTTTAAATATTGGAAAATTCTAAATATGAAATATTTTTAATTTTCCATTATTATTTTCTAAATAATGGTAAATTAAAATTATAAAATATTTTTAATTTTTAATTTTCCATTATTATTTTTTAAATAATGGAAAGTTCTAAATATAAAATATTTTTAATTCTTAATTTTCCATTATTATTTTTTAAATAATGGTAAAACTTTTCCTTTACGATTCTTAGAATAATGGAAAATTCTAAATATGAAATATTTTTAATTTTCCATTAATATTTTTTAAATTGTAAATAAAAATTATAAAAAATTTAAATTTTTAATTTTCTATTATTTTTTAAATAATGGTAAATTAATTTTTTTTTATTTTCCATTATTTTTTAAATAATGGAAAATTCTAAATATGAAATATTTTAAATTTTCCATTAATAATTTTTAAATAATGGTAAATTAAAATTATAAAATATTTTTAATTTTCCATTATTATTTTTTAAATAATAGAAAATTCTAAATATAAAATATTTTTAATTTTCCATTATTATTTATTAAATAATGGAAAATTATAAATATACATTTTTTTTATTTTCAAATTTTTCATTATTATTTTTTAAATAATGGTAAATTAAAATTATAAAATATTTTTAATTTTCCATTATGATTTTTAAAAAAATGGAAAATTCTAAATATAAAATATTTTTAATTTTCCACTATTATTTTTTAAATAATGGTAAATTCTAAATATGAAATATTTTTAAATTTTAAAAAATAATAGAAAATTTAAAATTAAAAATATTTTATGTTTTAAAGTTTCCATTATTTAAAAAATAATGAAAAATTAAAAATATTTTATATTTTAAATTTTCCATTATTCAAAAAATAATAATGGAAAATAAAAAATATTTTTTATTTTTAATTTTCCATTATTCTAAGAATCGTAAAGGAAAAGTTTTACCATTATTTAAAAAATAATAATGGAAAATATTTTATATTTTATATTTTATATTTTATATTTTATATTTTATATTTTATATTTTATATTTTATATTTTATATTTTATATTTTATATTTTATATTTTATATTTTATATTTTATATTTTATATTTTATATTTTATATTTTATATTTTATATTTTATATTTTATATTTTATATTTTATATTTTATATTTTATATTTTATATTTTATATTTTATATTTTATATTTTATATTTTATATTTTATATTTTATATTTGCTATTTGCTATTTGCTATTTGCTATTTGCTATTTGCTATTTGCTATTTGCTATTTGCTATTTGCTATTTGCTATTTGCTATTTGCTATTTGCTATTTGCTATTTGCTATTTGCTATTTGCTATTTGCTATTTGCTATTTGCTATTTGCTATTTGCTATTTGCTATTTGCTATTTGCTATTTGCTATTTGCTATTTGCTATTTGCTATTTGCTATTTGCTATTTGCTATTTGCTATTTGCTATTTGCTATTTGCTATTTGCTATTTGCTATTTGCTATTTGCTATTTGCTATTTGCTATTTGCTATTTGCTATTTGCTATTTGCTATTTGCTATTTGCTATTTGCTATTTTTTATAATAAAAATATAATAATAATAATAATAATAATATAAACTTGAATGAACTTGAACATTTATTTATGTTTCATTATTTAAAAAATAATAATGAAATATTAAAAATTAAAAATATTTTATATTTTCCATTAATTAAAAAATAATAATGGAAAATTATAAATATTTTATAATTTTAATTTACCATTATTTAAAAAATAATAGAAAATTAAAAGTTAAAAATATTTAATATTTAAAATTTTCCATTATTTAAAAAATAATAATGGAAAATTAAAAATTAAAAATATTTTATATTTATAATTTTCTATTATTTAAAAAACAATAATGGAAAATTCAAAATTAAAAATGTTTTGTATTTAGAATTTTCCATTATTTTTTGCTATTTGCTATTTGATATTTGCTATTTGCTATTTGCTATTTTTTTATAATAAAAATATAATAATAAAATGAACTTTATTTTCCATTATTTAAAAAATAATAATGGAAAATGAAAAGTGAAAAATATTTTATATTTAGAATTTTCTATTTAAAATATAATAACGGAAAATTTTCCATTATTTAAAAAATAATAATGTAAAATTAAATTATATTTTTAATGTTTCATTATTTATATAATAATGTAAAATTAAAAATTAAATTTTTTTTATATTTTTAATTTTCTATTTAAAAAATAATGGAAAATTCAAAATGAAAAATATTTTGTTTTAGAATTTTCCATTATTTAAAAAATGAGAAGTATTTTATATTTAGAATTTTCCATTATTTAAAACATAATAATGCAAAATAAAAAATATTTTATATTTTTAATTATCCATTATTTAAAAAATAATAATGTAAAATTAAATTATATTTTAAATTTTTCATTATTTATATAATAATGTAAAATTAAAAATATTTTATAAATATTATATATTTTTAATTTTCTATTTAAAAAATAATAATGGAAAATTCAAAATGAAAAATATTTTGTATTTAGAATTTATTTAAAAAATGAAAAATGAGAAGTATTTTATATTTAGAATTTTCCATTATTTAAAAAAATAACAATGGAAAATAAAAAATAAAAAATATTTTATATTTTTAATTTTCCATTATTTAAAAAGTAATAATGGAAAATTAAAAATATTTTTAATTTAAAAAATAATGGAAAATAAAAAATATTTCATATTTTTAATTTTCTATAATTTATATTTATATTAAAAAATAGTAATGGAAAATAAAAATTTTAAAGTTTATATTATTATTATTATTATTATATTTTTATTATTTAGGTGAAAAGGATAGCGGCGGAATTTTACGACAACCTGCCACATCACGACTCCTGGTCGGCAGTCCTTTACGACTTTGTAATGGACCCTGACGTCGGACCCTATGCGAGAATTAAAAGGAAAGCTAAGGGACTGAAGACATAAATTGCAATAATTTTTTTAATTCACCCCAAAGACACAAACTGCTTAATACAACACAAGTGTAATTTAGGGTTGACTTTGCAATGGTTAGAGGTATCCAAGCACAGTATACAAGAGAATCTAGATGGCGCCGTCAACCAATCCGGCGACGGCAACAATAATACGTCATCGGAATGCAAATTACAACAGGGCAGCAACGCGCATGTCTACATTGTGCTTATACAACTTCTGCGTCCTCTTGTATACTGTCTGTGAGTAGTGCCGTAGTATAAATATCTATGGATGCAATGGGTAATTAATTATATAGCTCATATTGTAATTTCCAACAAAAAATCGTCTGTAAATTTGAGTATGACCTAAATAATCATAAATGAAAATATTAATAATGAAAAATATTTTTAGCACAAACTTACTATATTTATATATAATAGACTATTATATATATATATACAAATGACATGTGCCTACTATTTTTTTAGTAGTCTATATTTTTCTGTGCGATTTAGTAAAAAAAAGTATTATATTTATAGAATTGAGATATATTTACAATGCGTTATTTGTCATATGCTGGCTATGATTTAATATAAATATATAAATATAAATTATATATATATATATATATATATATATATATATATATATATATATATATATATATAACGTCGTTTTTGTACGCGTTTTACGTTCAATATTGTGCGTTTACTCTCGAATTGTTCCGCCTGTTTATATATTTTACTTCAGAAAAGTTCCCGTGAAATAATAGTGCAGAGTAAGTTAATTTGTAGCTTGATTACCATGTTGATTGCTTATTATAGATTTAATTTGTTTTGTAATTGTAAGATACCAGTGTCCTTTACTCAGGTAAAATAAACAAGTATATTTTTAAGAACTCAATTGTGTTGAGTTGTATGAAATTATTGATTCAAGCAGAACGTTTCCAAATTTCATTTCCCTCCTGAAGTAATGTTTCCTAGGAAGGTGCTGTATACCCTCTGATCTACTCTCCCCTAATTATGTAGCTCGGGGATTTCCCCCGCACTTGTCCTTTAACATAACGCAACTATGTGTTGCACCTTGACCAAGGAGGAAATACAGTGTAGGCAGTTGAGTTGGTGTACCAGTGCTATGCGGCTGTCTATAAGCTCTAGGCACTAGAGATGGTATTACATTTCCTGTGGCTGTCTGCAATAATTAGGCAATTGAGTTGGTATACCAGTGCTCTACGGCTGTCTACAAGATCTATAGATGGTTAGGCACTAAAAATAGTATAGCATTGCCTGAGGCTGTCTACAGATGATATTAAGTTCCTCAAGCTGCCTATAAGTAATAGAAATAGCATAACATTGCCTGAGACGGTATACAATAACTAGAGATGGTATAACAACGCCCAAGACTCTCTACAGCACTCGAGATGGTATAACAGAACTTGAGGCTGCCAAAAGGCCCAAGAAATGCTATATCAGAGCCCTGAGACTGTCTATAAGGACTAAAAATGGTACTATATTGCATTATAGTATATACAAGTATCTATTAGTATCTAGTATCTCGAATCTACCATCTCCTATGTACTATCTACTCTAGCATCTAGAATCTAGTATTTACTATTTACTATCTAGTATCTGGGATATGGTATCTAGCACCTAGTATCTACAAGTATCTAGTATCTACTAGTATCTAGAATATACTATCTACTATCTATCTATCTATGCCTGAACGTAACTAGTACTTAGGATCAAATATCAAGTATTTAGTAGTTTGGATCATATATCAAATTTAAGTGTAATTTATCTAGTATCAATGTATCATGTAGCCAGTATTAAATATCAGATATCAAGGTACTTCTTATAAGTATCAGGTATCGAGTTTCAAGTGTCAAGTTTCAAGATTCGAATATTAAATATGTAGTATCTAGAATTTAGAATCTACTATCTAGTATCTAGAGTCGAGTATCTACTATTTACTTTCTAGTATTTGGGATATTGTATCTAGTATCTATTATCTACAATCTACCAGTATTTATTAGCTATTAGTATCTAGTGTCTAAAATGAAGTATCTTGTATCTAGAATCCAGTATCTATTATTTACTATCTAGTATCTGGTATCTAGTATCTAGAATATACTATCTAGAATCAAGTATCTAGAGACTATTAGCTACTATTTACTATCTGGTATCTAGAATCTAGTATATAAAAGTATCTATTAGTATCTAGAATCTACCATCTTCTATGTACTATCTACTCTAGTATCTAGAATCTACTATCTACTATTTACTATCTAGTATCTCGGATATGGTATCTAGTATCAAATACCAAGTTTCAAGTGTCAAATTGTAAATTGTAAGTTTTAAGATTCGAATATTAAGTATGTAGTATCTAGTATCTAAAATCTAGAATCGAGTATCTACTATTTACTTTCTAGTATCTGGGATATTATATCTAGTATCTACAATCTACCATCTACTATCTGATATCTGGTATATAGTATCTACTATCCATTATCTACTAGCTGCTATCACTATCCAGTATCTAGCATCTAGTATTTATTAGCTACTAGTATCTAGTATCTAAAATATATCTACTATCTAGTATCTAGAATCAAGTATCTACTATTTACTATCTAGTATCTAGTATATGATATCTGGATCTGGTATTTGGTATGTAGTATCTAGAATATACTATCTAGAATCAAGTATCTAGAGTCTAGTATCTACTTTTTACTATCTAGTATCTGGTATATGGTATCTAGAATCTAGTATATAAAAGTATCTATTAGTAACTAGTATCTAGAATCTACCATCTAGTATGTACTATCTACTCTAGTATCTAGAATCTAGTATCTACTATTTACTATCTAGTATCTGGGACATGGTATCTAGTATCAAATACCAAGTTTCAAGTGTCAAGTTGTAAGTTGTAAGTGTCAAGATTCGAATATTAAGTATGTAGTATCTAGTATCTAGAATCTACTATCTAGTATCTAGAGTCGAGTATCTACTATTTACTGTCTAGTATCTGGGATATTGTATCTAGTATCTATTATCTACAAGTATCTACAATCTATCATCTACTATGCTACTATGTACTATCTACTATCTGATATCTGATATCGAGTTCTACTATCTAATATCCACTAGCTGCTATCACTATCCAGTATCCAGCTTCTAGTATTTATTAGCTACTAGTATCCAGTATCTAAAATGTATTATCTAGTATCTAGAATCCAGTATCTACTATTTATTATCTAGTATCTGGTATCTGAATTTGGTATCTGGTATCTAGTAGCTAGTATCTACAAGTATCTAGAATCTACTATCTAGAATCAAGTATCTAGTTTAGTATCTACTATTTACTATCTAGTATCTGGTATCTGGTATCTAGTAGCTAGTATCTACAAGTAGCTAGTATCTACAAGTATCTAGAATCTACTATCTAGAATCAAGTATCTAGTCTAGTATCTACTATTTACTATCTAGTATCTGGTATCTACAAGTATCTAGAATCTACTATCTAGTCTAGTATCTACTATTTACTATCTAGTATCTGGTATCTAGAATCTAGTATATAAAAGTATCTATTAGTAACTAGTATCTAGAATCTACCATCTACTATCTACTCTAGTATCTGGGATATGGTATCTAGTATCAAATACCAAGTTTCAAGTGTCAAGTTGTATGTTTCAAGATTCGAATATTAAGTATGCAGTATCTAGTTTCTAAAATCTAGAATCTACTATCTAGTATCTAGAGTCGAGTATCTACTATTTACTTCCTAGTATCTGGGATATTGTATCTAGTATCTATTAGCTACAATCTACCATCTACTATGTACTATCTACTATCTGATATCTGATATCTAGTATCTACTATCTAATATCCACTAGCTGCTATCACTATCAAGTATCTAGCATCTAGTATTTATTAGCTACTAGTATCTAGTATCTAAAATGTAGTACTACTATCTAGTATCTAGTATCTGGTATCTGGTATCTGATATTTAGTATCTACAAGTATCTAGAATCTACTGATAACTAGTATCTAGAATATACTATCTACTATCTAGAATCAAGTATCTACTATTTACTATCTAGTATCTGGTATATGGTATCTGGTATCTAGAATCTTGTATATAAAAGTATCTATTAGTAATTAGTATCTAGAATCTACCACCTACTATGTACTATCTACTCTAGTATCTACTATTTACTATCTAGTATCTAGTATCTGGGATATGGTATCTAGTATCAAATACCAAGTTTCAAGTGTCAAGTTGTAAGTTTCAAGATTCGAATATTAAGTATGTAGTATCTAGTTTCTAAAATCTAGAATCTACTATCTAGAGTCGAGTATCTACTACTTACTTTCTAGTATCTGGGATATTGTATCTAGTATCTATTATCTACAAGTATCTAGAATCTACCATCTACTAGGTACTATCTACTATTTGATATCTGGTATCTAGTATCTACTATCTAATATCCACTAGCTCTAGTATTTATTATCTACTACTATCTAGAATCCAGTATCTACTATTTACTATCTAGTATCTGCTATCTAGAATCTACTGGTACCTAGTTCTAGAATCTAGAATATAATATCTACTATCTAGAATCTAGTATCTACTATTCACCATCTAGTATCTGGTATATGGTATCCGGTATCTAGAAGCTACTATCTTATATCCACTAGCTGCTATCACTATCTAGTATTTATTATTTACTACTGTCTAGTATCTAGAATCTAGTATTTATTATTTACTACTGTCTAGTATCTAGAATCTAGTATTTAGAATCTAATATTTATTATCTACTAGTATCTAGTACCTAAACCTCTAGTATATACTAGTTACTATCTAGTATCTGGTATCATGTAACTAGTATTAAATACCAGATATGGTAGTTGGTATGGTAGTCTCAAGTATCAGGTACCAAGTTTCAAGTGTCAAGTTTCGAATATTAAGTATGAAGTATCTAGTATCTACTATTTACTATCTATTATCTGATATATGGTATCTAGCATCTAGTATCTATATGTATCAAGTATCTACTATGACTATCTACTATCTAGTAACTAGTTTGTAATATCTAGCATCTAGTATCTAGTACCTATTATCTACTAGTATCTACTATTTATTTTCTAGTATCTGGTATCTACAACTATCTAGTATCTAAAATCTACTATGTACTATGTATTATCTAGTATTCGATAAATGGTATCTAGAATCTAGTATTTACAATTTACTATCTACTATCCACTATCTAGTATCTAGCATGTATTATCTACTAGTATCTAGAATGTATTATCTACTATTTACTATCTACTATCTAGTATTTATTATCTAGTAACTGGTATGTGGTATCTAGTATACTAGATCTAGTATCTACAAGTATCTAAAATCTAGTATCTACTACCTACTATATAATATCTACTATCTAGTATCTAGTATCTACTACTACCGCACATCTAGTATCTACCGTCTAGTACCTATTATCTATTAGTTTCTACTATATAGTGTCTAGAGTCTAGTATCTACCATTTACTTTCTAGAATCTAGTATCTAAAAGTATCTAGTATCTACTTGTATCTAGAATTTACTATGTACTATCTAGTATCTAGAATCTAGTATCTAGAATCAAATATTTATTATCTACTAGTACCTAGTTCCTAGAACTCTAGTATCTAGAATCAAATATTTATTATCTACTAGTATCTAGTTCCTAGAACTCTAGTATATACTATTTACTATCTAGTATCTAGTATCTACTACTATCTAGCATCTAGTATGTATTATCTACTATCTACAATCCAGAAACTACAATTTACTATATAGTATCTGGGATATGGTATCTGGTATCTAGCATCTAGCATCTAGTAGCTGGTATCTACTAGTATTTAGAATCTAGAATCTACTATTTAGAATCTAGTATCTACAATTTACTATCTAGTATCTGGGATATGGTATCTGATATCTACTAGTATTTAGAATGTAGTATCTATTATCTATCATAACATCTAGTATTTAGTACCTATTATCTATAGTTGTAGATAATAGGTACTAGATACTAGATGTTATGATAGATAATAGATACTACATTCTAGATACTAGTAGATATCAGATACCATATCCCAGATACCAGATAGTAAATTGTAGATACTAGACTCTAGATTCTAAATAGTAGATTCTAGTATCTAAAATCTACTATGTACTATGTATTATCTAGTATCCGATAAATGGTATCTAGAATCTAGTATTTACAATTTACTATCTACTATCCACTATCTACCATTACTATCTAGTATCTAGCATGTATTATCTACTAGTATCTAGAATGTACTATGTACTATCTACTATTTACTATCTACTGTCTAGTATTTATTATCTAGTATCTGGTATGTGGTATCTAGTATACTAGATCTAGTATCTACAAGTATCTAGAATGTAGTATCTATTATCTATCTAGTATCTAGTACCTAGAATCTAGTATCTACTATTTACTATCTGGTATCTGGTGCATTGATTCTTTGCCCATATAAATGTTTCGACTTTTTTGACTTTTGACTTTTGACTTCCCATGGTAAAATTCCTACACATTACTCAAGTTTTTAGCTTTCGTAATAACTTGACGCTACTAAAATTTTATAGCGAAAAATATTGTTTTGCTTCCTGTGAGTAGTTGTCACACAACTGCAAATAATTAGCATATCCACGCGCGACCGTCGAATTTTAAGAATGGGGAATGGGAGTTTAAATTGTACTGCAGGACATTTAAATAATTAACAACGTTGTAAACAAACCATACACACAAACGCTATATGTATTTATATGAATACTATATGAATCAGATTATATCTTAAATCTATGAATAAATTAACACAACAATAACCATAGAAAAAAAAAACACATATTCAAAGCACAAACAAACACACTTTATAATTAATACAATTGATTTCCGTCAAGCTGCAAAACATATTCACCCCTAATGCGTTTCATATAGTACCAAACCACACATCTAACCATGAACATATCAAGTTTACTAATCTATCAAAGCCTGTTCCTGCCATTGGGCCAGCAACGGCTCGCAATCTGCGCAAACCAAATAATGGCCAGATATTCCGAGGTGCAATCGAGCATAGTGTACGAAAACCTCGGCAGAATCGTCGACCGGATTTTATTGAAGGAAATATCCAATACCACACGCATCATCAACATCCAACAAAAACTAAATTACGTGAAAAACGAACTGGAACCATACTACATGCTAACAGTTATCCTCAAAACCATAGCCAAACTAAAAATGTACTTCGATTCGATTTACAGAATTTTGGGGTGGAACTCACGAGCGAAGCATTTCATCATTTACCTCGGCAACGAGGATTTGGACACCATTTTCGACCTCTCATGGCAGAAGTTCATTGTAAAACTAGTCGTTTTAGATGGCAACTGCAATATGTACACGTACGATCCACTAAGGGACAACCAGTGCGGTCAAAACATACGCAAACAGTTTTTATTCACTTGCAGAAATAAAAACTATACCGTATTGGATAAGATATTTACACATAGAATGGACAATTATAAAAAATGTGTTGTTAATGTATTAACAGGGCGGCGCATGCAACCTTATGTAATCGATATAACATCCAAACAAAAACCTGGGTTTGAAATAAAAGCCTTGCGGGAATTAGCACGCGTTGTTAATTTTACAATAAATTATACTAATCATAATTATAAATATTGGGGG
Organism: Lordithon lunulatus; assembly: GCA_963942505.1. NCBI lineage: Eukaryota > Metazoa > Arthropoda > Insecta > Coleoptera > Staphylinidae > Lordithon > Lordithon lunulatus. The sequence goes on from OZ012675.1 coordinate 4,948,936, forward strand.
TTTAAGAAACTTGATAATAATTATACAGGCATGTATAGTGTGTTTTTTGAACGTAAAGCTGATGTTATGTTGGGTATGTTGACTGCAAATGGGACTTTTTTGTATGACTTCGATTCATCCATGGCGTACATTAAAGGTGATTTAACATTTTTCGTGTCTTCACCCAAAAAGTTACACTCATGGGAGAATATTCTACACGTTTTTGATACAGTAGTATGGGTGTGTGTTTTGATAAGCATTATAGGTATGGCAACAGTATGGTTTGTTTTAATGAAAATAAAACGCGAGCATGGCAAGTTCATAAGTTTCACTATATGCGCGTACTATGTTTGGGGGATACTTTTTGGTGTATCATTACCGCAGCCACGTGGCACTTTCATACGGTACGGTTTTATGCTATGGGTCCTCACCTGTTTTTTGATCAAAAGTTATTACGAGGGCGCGTTGGTGTCGTTCCTAACGACACCGAATTTCGAAAAGAAAATCACCACCATAGCCCAGCTGCTCGCAACAAAATTGCCTTTGGGTGGGCTTAATCACGCTAGAGCATTGTTTGAGGACGCTACATACCATGACTACCACGTGGTTTATCATAAATGGATTAATTGTGGCTTGGATGAGGCTTGTGTTAATCTAACGGCTCAAACGAGAAACTTTGCGGCTTTAAATGACGTCAACAAAATTAATTATCTAATGGAGGATTATTATCTCAACAAAGATGGGACTAAGAAAATAGATGCAATGCCCAATGTTTCAAGCTATTACATGTGGATTCTGTTTCTGAAAGGATTTCCGATACGTGATAAAATTGATAAGGCGCTGCAACAGTTTATCGAGTATGGTTTTATGGAGAAGTGGATTGCTCAGGTACTGTCCAAGCCTAAACAACCTGAGGCGGAGGAAAATGTTCCGCTTGGGTTTGAGCATATTGGTTTTCCTCTTACTGTTCTTGGGATTGGACATGTTCTTATTACGTTTGTGTTTATTGGAGAGATTTTATATGTTAAAATTACTGCTGCATAATTTAATGTTGTTACAATCATTATGGTGTGATGATTGGTTTTCATTGTGTTAGAAATTAAGATATACAATTAATAAAAAAGTTAACTGTTTCTATATATACTTAATATAGTAATGATCACCTTTCTGAAAGAAAGCCACGAATGCGTCCCACGAGTCCTTCGCCCCCAATCTCCTCGGGAGGCGTTTCCCCAATCTGTATCCGCCTCCCATCGGGGGCAATGGTAAATAGTGTGGGCCGAATCATCAGTCCCATCACAATAACGACAGTTTGGCGTGTTCACCTTCCCTATCCGGCGGAGGTAGGAGTGGAAGACTCCATGTCCGGATAGGATCTAGGTGGTTCAGCTCACTGTGTCCCCTAGTGGTCCATGGTTCCGCCATCAGGATCACCCTCCTTCCCAGCAATGGGGATATACCAGCTGTCTGGTGGGGATGTAGCCGATTTCGTTGTCTTCCGGGTCGGTAAGGTCACTTTGTTCCATTAGCCAGTCTATCCAGGGCTTCAAGGCCTCGGTCCCTCTCCATCGGTGTTAAGCCTTGGTTTCCTAGGAAGCGGTGTCCACAAAAGCGGCCGTTTTTTACGTCACACATTTCTTTTGTGTATATTTAAATAAATCTGGTAATCCAGAGAGCGGTATACTTCAAAGTATTGAGAAAATATAAGGAATTACACTGGAATCTGGTGAGTTATTTAATTACATGTACTTAAAACGTATCTTGTAATGTCAAAAACGGCCGTATTTATCGACACCGCTTGTTAGGAAACCAGGACTTAAGTGTCTGGGGGCACGGTGTCGTCGGCCGGGTTTCCCTCTGGTGTCTTTGGGCGGTGGTCGTTGGATGACGGTCGGTAGGCACCCATTCCGATGCCTTTTGGGACCGGCCCTGAGGTATCCTTCCTCTGGGCGGTAAACTCGGTTGTTTCAGTCATAATTGTATGTCGGTCCTTGACATGCATGGGCCGCCGTCTCTGTATTTGGAGTCCTAAACGTCACATTACATCACACACATATAACATTTAATTTTTTTTGGACACCTTCTTGGTTCGTCGCATGATGGTTATGGAGTTGAATACAGAGGAGACGGTATGCGATAGTATGAGCGAGGTATGGGTCGGTAGAGAGAGGAGAGAAAGTGTGGATGGGATGGCGCAACGGAAAAAATAATGTAAAATAATATTCTTTCATTGCGTAATAGAAAATGTTATATTAATTACTGTAGTATAATAAATTAGGAGTTACAATGCGATTGAACATATGGAACTCATATGAGTTAAATAGTTTAACCGGAGTAGTACTTAAAACAAATAGGTTGATAATCTATTCGACATCACCAAGGTTTTCAATTGCCGAAATTACCTAGAATCAAATCAGTAAAAATTAAAAACAATTGTATTGTACTGTATAATATATTCTAGTTTGGAGCTGAGTAAGCACAGCACCTGATAGAGCTTCGGATTTTATGTTATAAATACAAACCTCTGTATTTTGAAACTAGATAATGTCATACGGATTTAATAAAGGTAATTTTTATGAATTCATTTTATGTTGTTATGCTAAATAAAGGTGTTTTTTTACAGACAGATTGTTTCAAAAAAAAAAAAATTCTATGTATCTAACCAGTAAATACAGAAGTGTCGGCCGACAGTTTGTTGTAATGTTGCCGGGCGTCGGGTATGTGTCGGCAACCGATAGTATTGGCTATTGGACCAAACTACTTAATCATCACACTGATTCATTATGTAAAGGATGCGACCTAGAGGAGAATATATTTTAGTATGACTTACATTATTAATCAATTCGTCATTCAGATTCGTGATGGCAAAGCGTCCCATTATGTCCATCTTATAACGAAGCGACGTGTTTAATCGACCTAAAACATTAAATGCTTAGAACATTTAAATAAACTATCAATGCTATACAACTTACGGTAAAACAGTCTCAGTCTGTATTCCATGAAAGGTACTTTATGTTTGAAAAAATCGTAGTAAAGAATCAAAGCTCTACATTCCCAGAAGGTTGAGGAATATATGCGATTTTTTTCAACTAATGGCACTAGTGCGTTAAACATTTCTCGAATCATTTTGCGTGACCTAGGAACAATAGGGTTACATTTTTCGTTGGGTTTAACTCCATATTAAAAGTGAGAAACGCCCAACAAATCGGGTGTAAGTGATTTTAAATGCGATGTTAATCAATTATTTTTTATGACATTTATGACATTTATGACATTTATGACATTTATGACATTTATGACATTTATGACATTTATGACATTTATGACATTTATGACATTTATGACATTTATGACATTTATGACATTTATGACATTTATGACATTTATGACATTTATGACATTTATGACATTTATGACATTTATGACATTTATGACATTTATGACATTTATGACATTTATGACATTTATGACATTTATGACATTTATGACATTTATGACATTTATGACATTTATGACATTTATGACATTTATGACATTTATGACATTTATGACATTTATGACATTTATGACATTTATGACATTTATGACATTTATGACATTTATGACATTTATGACATTTATGACATTTATGACATTTATGACATTTATGACATTTATGACATTTATGACATTTATGACATTTATGACATTTATGACATTTATGACATTTATGACATTTATGACATTTATGACATTTATGACATTTATGACATTTATGACATTTATGACATTTATGACATTTATGACATTTATGACATTTATGACATTTATGACATTTATGACATTTATGACATTTATGACATTTATGACATATTACTTTATTGTTACACTCACCTATCAAGCAGTGCCAGTTGGCCATAAATATTTTTATGAACGATCCATATTTCATACATTACAGCCTCATTTCTTGCATACATGTGTTTTAGTTCATCTATGATTAAAACGCCGGCTATATGTGGTTCATTGGCATAGAGTGCATCATCAAATCTAGAAATGATGTTTTGTGTGCGACTTTGACTGTGCTTGAAAAAATCGTTAAATACTTCAGTCACCTCAGTGAGGTTTGCTTCTAATAATTTTAAGCGTGCCACAATCGAGTTCACTTTGCATACGATTGTTTTCAACTCATGCTAAAAGACAGAAATACAACATTTTAAAATTGCATTTGAGGAAGCAACTCAAATTAAATTTCAAAAATCAAAAATCAAAAATCAAAAATCAAAAATCAAAGATCAAAGATCAAAGATCAAAGATCAAAGATCAAAGATCAAAGATCAAAGATCAAAGATCAAAGATCAAAGATCAAAGATCAAAGATCAAAGATCAAAGATCAAAGATCAAAGATCAAAGATCAAAGATCAAAGATCAAAGATCAAAGATCAAAGATCAAAGATCAAAGATCAAAGATCAAAGATCAAAGATCAAAGATCAAAGATCAAAGATCAAAGATCAAAGATCAAAGATCAAAGATCAAAGATCAAAGATCAAAGATCAAAGATCAAAGATCAAAGATCAAAGATCAAAGATCAAAGATCAAAGATCAAAGATCAAAGATCAAAGATCAAAGATCAAAGATCAAAGATCAAAGATCAAAGATCAAAGATCAAAGATCAAAGATCAAAGATCAAAGATCAAAGATCAAAGATCAAAGATCAAAGATCAAAGATCAAAGATCAAAGATCAAAGATCAAAGATCAAAGATCAAAGATCAAAGATCAAAGATCAAAGATCAAAGATCAAAGATCAAAGATCAAAGATCAAAGATCAAAGATCAAAGATCAAAGATCAAAGATCAAAGATCAAAGATCAAAGATCAAAGATCAAAGATCAAAGATCAAAGATTAAAAATCAAAAATCAAAAATCAAAAATCAAAAAAAAATTGAAGGCCAAAGAACAAGGACAATGCACAAATACAAAGTACAAATACAAAGTATAAATACAAAGTACAAATACAAAGTACAAATACAAAGTACAAATACAAAGTACAAATACAAAGTACAAATACAAAGTACAAATACAAAGTACAAATACAAAGTACAAATACAAAGTACAAATACAAAGTACAAATACAAAGTACAAATACAAAGTACAAATACAAAGTACAAATACAAAGTACAAATACAAAGTACAAATACAAAGTACAAATACAAAGTACAAATACAAAGTACAAATACAAAGTACAAATACAAAGTACAAATACAAAGTACAAATACAAAGTACAAATACAAAGTACAAATACAAAGTACAAATACAAAGTACAAATACAAAGTACAAATACAAAGTACAACACATAAACACATTGACCTATCCTTGAAAAACATTGACATGTCCTTGAAAAACATTAACGAGCATTGCATATCCTAGAAAAACAAATGATAGAGAAAATCATTGAAAAACAATGAAATGTTCTTAAAACACATTGACGTATCCTTGAAAAACATTAACGAGCATTGGTATATCCTTGAAAAACAAATGACATAGAAAATCATTGAAAAACAATGAAATGTTCTTAAAACACATTGACGTATCCTTGAAAAACATTAACGAGCATTGGTATATCCTTGAAAAACAAATGACATAGAAAATCATTGAAAAACAATGAAATGTTCTTAAAACACATTGACGTATCCTTGAAAAACATTAACGAGCATTGGTATATCCTTGAAAAACAAATGACATAGAAAATCATTGAAAAACAATGAAATGTGCTTAAAACACATTGATGTATCCTTGGAAAACATTGACATGTAATTTAAAAACATTAACGAGCATTGGTATATCCTTGAAAAACAACTGACATAGAAAATCATTGAAAAACAATGAAATGTTCTTAAAACATATTGACGTACCATTGAAAAACATTGACAAGTCCTTGAAAAACATTAACGAGCGTTGGTATATCCTTGAAAAACAAATGACATAGAAAATCATTGAAAAACAATGAAATGTGCTTAAAACACATTGATGTATCCTTGGAAAACATTGACAAGTCCTTGAAAAACATTAACGAGCATTGGTATAGCCTTGAAGAACAACTGACATAGAATATCATTGAAAAACAATGAAATGTTCTTAAAACATATTGACGTATCCTTGGAAAACATTGACATGTTCTTGAAAAACATTAACGAGCATTATTACAAAGTACAAAGTACAAAGTACAAAGTACAAAGTACAAAGATCAAAGATCAAAGATCAAAGATCAAAGATCAAAGATCAAAGATCAAAGATCAAAGATCAAAGATCAAAGATCAAAGATCAAAGATCAAAGATCAAAGATCAAAGATCAAAGATCAAAGATCAAAGATCAAAGATCAAAGATCAAAGATCAAAGACAAAGATCAAAGATACAGTACCAAGACAAAGTATAAAGACAAAGATCAAAGATACAGTACAAAGACAAAGAACAAAGCCACAGTACAAAGACACAGTACAAATACATACAAAGTACAATGACAATGTACAAAGACAATGTACAAAGACAAAGTACAAATACAAAGTATAAAGACAAAGTATAAAGACAAAGTACAAAGACAAAGTACAAAAATAAAGTACAAAGACAAAGTACAAAAACATAGTACAAAAACAAAGTACAAAGACAAAGTACAAAGACAAAGTACAAAGACAAAGTACAAATACAAAGTATAAAGACAAAGTACAAAGACAAAGTACAAAAATAAAGTACAAAGACAAAGTACAAAAACAAAGTACAAAGACAAAGTACAAAGACAAAGTACAAAGACAAAATACAAAGACAAAGTACAAAGACAAAGTACAAAGACAAAGTACAAAGACAGAGTACAAAGACAAAGTACAAAGACAAAGTACAAAGACAAAGTACAAAGACAAAGTATAAAGATAAAGTACAAAATACAAAATACAAAGTACAAAGTACAAAGTACAAAGTACAAAGTACAAAGTACAAAGTACAAAGTACAAAGTACAAAGTACAAAGTACAAAGTACAAAGTACAAAGTACAAAGTACAAAGTACAAAGTACAAAGTACAAAGTACAAAGTACAAAGTACAAAGTACAAAGTACAAAGTACAAAGTACAAAGTACAAAGTACAAAGTACAAAGTACAAAGTACAAAGTACAAAGTACAAAGTACAAAGTACAAAGTACAAAGTACAAAGTACAAAGTACAAAGTACAAAGTACAAAGTACAAAGTACAAAGTACAAAGTACAAAGTACAAAGTACAAAGTACAAAGTACAAAGTACAAAGTACAAAGTACAAAGATCAAAGATCAAAGATCAAAGATCAAAGATCAAAGATCAAAGATCAAAGATCAAAGATCAAAGATCAAAGATCAAAGATCAAAGATCAAAGATCAAAGACAAAGATCAAAGATACAGTACCAAGACAAAGTATAAAGACAAAGATCAAAGATACAGTACAAAGACAAAGAACAAAGCCACAGTACAAAGACACAGTACAAATACATACAAAGTACAATGACAATGTACAAAGACAATGTACAAAGACAATGTACAAAGACAAAGTACAAATACAAAGTATAAAGACAAAGTATAAAGACAAAGTATAAAGACAAAGTACAAAGACAAAGTACAAAAATAAAGTACAAAGACAAAGTACAAAAACATAGTACAAAAACAAAGTACAAAGACAAAGTACAAAGACAAAGTACAAAGACAAAGTACAAAGACAAAGTACAAATACAAAGTATAAAGACAAAGTACAAAGACAAAGTACAAAAATAAAGTACAAAGACAAAGTACAAAAACAAAGTACAAAGACAAAGTACAAAGACAAAGTACAAAGACAAAATACAAAGACAAAGTACAAAGACAAAGTACAAAGACAAAGTACAAAGACAGAGTACAAAGACAAAGTACAAAGACAAAGTACAAAGACAAAGTATAAAGATAAAGTACAAAATACAAAATACAAAATACAAAGTACAAAGTACAAAGTACAAAGTACAAAGTACAAAGTACAAAGTACAAAGTACAAAGTACAAAGTACAAAGTACAAAGTACAAAGTACAAAGTACAAAGTACAAAGTACAAAGTACAAAGTACAAAGTACAAAGTACAAAGTACAAAGTACAAAGTACAAAGTACAAAGTACAAAGTACAAAGTACAAAGTACAAAGTACAAAGTACAAAGTACAAAGTACAAAGTACAAAGTACAAAGTACAAAGTACAAAGTACAAAGTACAAAGTACAAAGTACAAAGTACAAAGTACAAAGTACAAAGTACAAAGTACAAAGTACAAAGTACAAAGTACAAAGTACAAAGTACAAAGTACAAAGTACAAAGTACAAAGTACAAAGTACAAAGTACAAAGATCAAAGATCAAAGATCAAAGATCAAAGATCAAAGATCAAAGATCAAAGATCAAAGATCAAATATCAAAGATCAAAGATCAAAGATCAAAGATCAAAGATCAAAGATCAAAGATCAAAGATCAAAGATCAAAGATCAAAGATCAAAGACAAAGATCAAAGATACAGTACCAAGACAAAGTATAAAGACAAAGATCAAAGATACAGTACAAAGACAAAGAACAAAGCCACAGTACAAAGACACAGTACAAATACATACAAAGTACAATGACAATGTACAAAGACAATGTACAAAGACAAAGTACAAATACAAAGTATAAAGACAAAGTATAAAGACAAAGTATAAAGACAAAGTACAAAGACAAAGTACAAAAACAAAGTACAAAGACAAAGTACAAAGACAAAGTACAAAGACAAAGTACAAAGACAAAGTACAAATACAAAGTATAAAGACAAAGTACAAAGACAAAGTACAAAAATAAAGTACAAAGACAAAGTACAAAAACAAAGTACAAAGACAAAGTACAAAGACAAAGTACAAAGACAAAATACAAAGACAAAGTACAAAGACAAAGTACAAACACAAAGTACAAAGACAGAGTACAAAGACAAAGTACAAAGACAAAGTACAAAGACAAAGTATAAAGATAAAGTACAAAATACAAAATACAAAATACAAAATACAAAGTACAAAGTACAAAGTACAAAGTACAAAGTACAAAGTACAAAGTACAAAGTACAAAGTACAAAGTACAAAGTACAAAGTACAAAGTACAAAGTACAAAGTACAAAGTACAAAGTACAAAGTACAAAGTACAAAGTACAAAGTACAAAGTACAAAGTACAAAGTACGAAGTACAAAGTACAAAGTACAAAGTACAAAGTACAAAGTACAAAGTACAAAGTACAAAGTACAAAGTACAAAGTACAAAGTACAAAGTACAAAGTACAAAGTACAAAGTACAAAGTACAAAGTACAAAGTACAAAGTACAAAGTACAAAGTACAAAGTACAAAGTAGAACGTAAAAGTACAATATATAATTAAGAAGTTCCATCAGATATGCAAATCAAAGTACAAAAACAAAATACCAAAGGTACGACAAAATACAAACTAGAAAGACAGAGAAAAGCAACAAGGGCAACGTTCAAATACAAAGTACAAAGTAGATAGACCAAGTTCTAATACAAAAAGAACAATAGGCTGAAACAAGAATGCTAAGAAATGAAATAACTTCAAATAATACACGACAACTGTAACCAACACACAAAGGTAAAGGAACCAGCAGGAATACAGACATGAAGCAAGAACACAAGTACTGACAAATAACCAAGGCACACCAATAACAGATCCATCAAAAAAGAAAGCAGCACGGAAAACTATATAAAAGAATATAAATAATATATTTGAAGATAGAATAGCGTATCTCAGAGAATCCAGCATCTGTGTCACGGGCCAAGAAATCACAAAAGAAGCGATCAAAGTCCACCAACAATAACAGTGCTCTGTCAAATAAAGTACTAAGACAAAGTACTAGTATAAAGTACAACATATAATTAAGTAGTTCCATCAGATATCCAAATCAAAGTACAAAATACCACGGTACGACAAAATACAAAGACAAACTACTGCTCTGTTATTGCTGTTGTTGTGGATATCTCTTCCTGTCCATCAAAAAGCCATAAGTCCACCGACCTATGACTTTTTGATGAACAGGAAGAGATATCATCAGCAGAGCGTGTGGAGAGAAAACCGCTAGCGTCGTTACAAGCAGTTTTCTTGGATAAGTCTATCAATATTGAAAATAATCAAAAATGTTATTGCTTACTCTGCCTTTATTGATGCTCCTCCTGAGCGTCGGTGATGGGGTTGCCTCCACGGCCGCCATTTGTATCTTCATGTATGCTATTGCCTAATTAAAGAAATGAATAAATTCAATAACCTAACATTATATATTTCGAGGTTAAGTAATATTCGTGGTAGTAGTTACAATTTTGTAACTGTCTATCGACCTTCGGGTCCTTCTACACAACCGAAGGACCCGAAGGTCAGGACAGCTAGTGTATGTGTATGTGAGTGCTAGGACTTTCTACTTCAGCAAAATCGTCTAAAGTGTCGCCAATTGTATCGCAAGGACAAATGGTACCCACTACCCGGGCCTGGGATTCAAAGTAATGTATTTTACCAGATTATTTTAAACGTATTCATTTAGAGACAACCTATAATTATTAGTAATCAATTACACTTACTTGCTAATAGAGTAATCAGCGTATACACCGGCTAGCGCGTTAATCGTAATGTCAGTTAACACCGTTTGCGAATTCAAAATGCGAGTGTAATTTGTTTTTACGGACTTCCTCTGTTTCAACGTGTGATTGGTCTGATTTGGCCGCCATATTTGTAAAGTTGGAGAATTGCGCGGGAAATTGAATTGGGATCACTAAATACATCAGTTTTTAAGGAATTTTTTACTGTACCGCAACCTCAGAAGTCTGGCACGACAGTTGTAAAGTGTCTGATTGCTAGTAAGGTGCTAGAAGTAATTGACATTAATCGAACCTGTCAGAACCACGACGCCCTCGATTAAAGAGCAACAAAACATTAGACGGTCATTTACGCACACTCGGCGCTTCTCACCAGGTAGTATAGGACTCGGCTTGTAGTTTGGTACATTTGGCATCCACCGGGAGGCACATAGCCCTGCACCTTTCCTTTTCCTAACTTAACCTGGCCTTTTTCCACATGTTCAGGAATTCTCCCACTATCAGTGCACTGTTCGTCTTCAGGATCGCATTTGTGTTTGAAGCAATTCAGCATCATAACATACAAATTCTTCTATTTATCTTATTCATTCATATTCATTTTATTGTAGGATATGGCCAATTATACTAATTAACTATCATCCATAAATTATCTCCCTACCCCTCCCTTTTCCTCTTCCACATCAGTTTTTTGTGTGTGGATTTTCAAGCTTTACCATCCCATCTTTCACCTTTCTGACATTCTTTATTTTTATGAGTGAGAAGAGTGAGAGGGTGGAGTCTCACTCTTCTTTCACTCCCTCATAAAAATGTATCTGCAAAATGACATATTTTGGAGCTATTTTTTCGAAAAATAAGCTACGAAGAACTTAACCTTGATTAATTTTTTATGGAAATCTGCTCTGAGATAATGAGATAATGTCCATGTTTAGCACCTACAGTTTTCCGATTTTGAAAAAAAAACACGAATGTTTCTACAATTTATACAATTCTTATTTATTTATTTCTCTGAACAATATTATACCGATCCAAGCTTCAAAACTATTTCTCAGTAAGCTGGCATTCAACGAAAAGTAGTGATTGCAATTGGTTTTAGGTTGTTAATATAACAACAATAAAGATATAAATAGATACAATCATCAGTCAATAAAATAAACATAGATCAAATCATTTAGCACTCATGCATCACCCATATGTTTCTCAATAACTGCAATGACCTGGAATGATGTAAATAGTTAAAACAACAAAACAATTTTAAAATTATCAATATCGCTTACACTATCAATTAGATCTGCAATAGAATCCATCATTGCTTGGCAGATTATCTTGGATTGACCCGTCGCCTCTAATTCTCCTAAAAAAAACAGATTAGATGTGGTTTGTATTTAATATTAAGGACCAAAATGTTTGGGGATGCGAACCAATAATAAAACTTCGTTTATAATATATTTACAACCTGAATACACAACATACAAAACTAGTCCGTCGCGACTTTAGAGAAGATGACATATATGAAAAAAATTACATCCGATACCAAAATAACTACTAGATGTGAGACTAAACTTATGGCAGCGCTTTAAATATGTATGAAAAACGCAATTATAAAGACCGCAATGAGATATCTTAATTATCTTCAAAGATATGGCTTGTGAAAGTTTAAATTTGTTTTATCACACATTCCTGTAAAAGTACCTATTCATTATAATGCAATTTTAAGATTTTTGTTTGTTATTCTTGTTTATAAATGTATGAAAAACTAAATTATAAAGACTTCAATGAGTTATCTTCATTATCTTCAAAGATATGGCTTGTAAAAGTTGAAATTTGTATTCTCACACTTTCCTGCAAAAATACCTATTCATCAGGATGCAATTTTAAGATTTTTTGTGTTATTCTTGTCTATAAATGTATGGAAAACTAAATCGTAAAGACTCCAATGAGATATCTTCATTATCTTCAAAGATATAGTTTGTAAAAGTTGAAATTTGTTTTATCACATATTCCTACAAAAACACCTATTCATCATGATGAAATTTTAAGATTTCTTTGTGTTATTCTTGTCTATAAATGTATGGAAAACAAAATCGTAAAGACTCCAATGAGATATCTTCATTATCTTCAAAGATATGGCTTGTGAAAGTTTAAATTTGTTTTATCACACATTCATGTAAAAGTACCTATTCATTGTAATAGAATTTTAAGATTTTTGTGTGTTATTCTTGTCTAAAATTGTATGAAAAACTCAATTATAAAGACTCCAATGACATATCTTCATTATCTTCAAAGATATATCTTGTAAAAGTTGAAATTTGTATTATCACACATGCGTGCAAAAATACCTATTCATCATAAAGCAATTTTAAGTGTTTTTTTGTTATTCTTATTTACATATGTATGAAAAACTCAATTATAAAGACCGCAATGAGATATCTTAATTATCTTCAAAGATATGGCTTGTGAAATTTGAAATTTGTATGATCAAATATTCCTGCAAGAACACCTATTCATTATGATGCAATTTTAAGATTTTTTGTGTTATTTTATCTATAAATGTATGGAAAACTAAATCATAAAGACTCCAATGAGATATCTTCATTATCTTCAAAGATATGGCTTGTAAAAGTTGAAATTTGTATAATATGTATTTTTGCAGGGATTATCACACATCCCTGCAAAAATACCTATTCATCTTAAAGCAATTTGAAGAATTTTTATGTTCTTCTTATTTAAATATGTATGAAATATTCAATTATAAAGACCGCAATGAGATATCTTCATTATCTTCAAAGATATGACTTGTGAAAGTTGAAATTTGTTTTATCACTGTATTCTGCTAATGAAAACTAGTCTACATTATGTACTTCGCAGTTTTTATTTATTAAACTAGTCAAGAAATGTATTAGGAACTCAATTTTAAAAACTCAGTGATATATCTTTATTGTCTTCAAGGATATGGCTTATTAAATTTCAAATTTATATTATCAATCTTTTCTGCTGAGGAAAACGGTGTCTCATTACGTAAATTTAGGATTTTTTATGGTACGCTGGTTCAAGGGTATATTAGGAACTCAATTTTGAAAACTTTAATGGGATATCTTCATTATCTTCAAAGATATGGCTTGTAAAAGGTGACATTTGTGTTATCATACATTCCTGCAAGAACACATATTCATCATGATGCAATTTTAAGATTTGTTGTGTTATTACTGTCTATAAATGTATGAAAAACTAAATCATAAAGACTCCAATGAGATATCTTCATTATCTTCAAAGATATGGCTTGTAAAAGTTGAAATTTGTATTATCACACATTCCTGCAAAAAATACCTATTCATCATGATGCAATTTTAAGATTTTTTGTGTTATTATTGTCTATAAATGTACGGAAAACAGAATCGTAAAGACTCCAATGAGATATCTTCATTATCTTCAAAGATATGGCTTTCAAAATTTGAAATTTGTTTTATCATACATTCCTGCAAAAACACTTATTTATCATGATGTAATTTTAAGATTTTTTCTATTATTCTTGTCTATAAATGTATGGACAACTAAATCGTAAAGACCAATGAAATATCTTCATTATCTTTAAAGATATGGCTTGTAAAATTTGAAATTTGTATTATCACACATTCCTGCAAAAATACCTATTCATCATAAAACAATTTTAAGATTTTTTATGTTATTCTTGTTTAAATATGTATGAAAAACTCAATTATAAAGCAATGAGATATCTTAATTATCTTCAAAAATATAGCTTGTAAAAGTCAATTTTGATTTATCACTGTTTTATGCTAATGAAAACTATTCCTAATTATGTAATTCGCAGTTTTTATTTATTACACTAGTCAAGAAATGTATTTAAGAACTCAATTTCAAAAACTCTAAAGACCTCAGTGATATATCTTTATTGTCTTCAAAGATATGGCTTAATAAATTTCAAATTTATATTATCAATCTTTTCTGCTGGGGAAAACGGTATCTCATTATGCAAATTTAGGATTTGTTTGGATCACTGATTCAAAGATATATTAGGAACTCAATTTTAAAAACTCAAATGAGATATCTTCATTACCTACAAAGTTATGGCTTGTAAAATTTTAAGTTTGTATTATCACGCATAAAATACGATACATCATGATGTAATCTTAGAATTTGTGTGTGTTATACTTGTCCAGAAATGTATGAAGATTTATTTTCATTACAAAAGACCATTTGAAGATAATGAAGATATATCATTAGGGTGATTTATCTTCATTATCTCCAAAGATATGGCTTGTGAAATTTGAAATTGATATTATCAGTCTTTTCTGGCAAACGGTTCCTTATTATCTAATTTTAGATTTTTTTTTGTTACAGTTGTTCAAAAATGTATGAAAAACTAAATTATAAAGACTCCAATGAGATATCTTAATTATCTTCAAAGATATGGGTTGTGAATGTTTAAATTTTTTTTATCACACATTCTTGTATAAGTACCTATTTATCATGATGCAATTTTAAGATTTTTTTGTGTTATTCTTATCTATAAATGTATGGAAAACTAAATCATAACGACTCCAATGAGATATCTTCATTATCTTCAAAGATATGGCTTGTGAAATTTGAAATTTGTATTATCAGTTTTTTCAGGAAAACGGTTCCTTATCTAAATTTAGAATATTTTGTTGTGTTACAGATGTTCAAAAATATATCTGTATCTCATTATGTAAATTTAGGATTTTGTTGGTACACATATGTACAAAAAAAAACTTCTATCTATATAGGGCTTTTCTGCCGGTCAAGGGAGAAGCTCAGAGGAGTTTAATCACCCGGTATTTACCTTAACTTCACAGAAAATCTCTGAAAAACTGTGAAAGGTGATTCGCGAAAATTCGCTCCCCGCTGGGGATCGAACTTAGGCTCCCCAATGCTCAGTGCGAGACGGACGGCGTCTCTAACCACTCGGCCACTGAGCTGGGTACATATGTACATTAAATCGTTTCTTGTAATGTGTAAATGACGTCAAACGCGGCTGCTTTTATCGACACCGCCTCCTAGGAAACCAAGGCTTAAAGGTCGTTTTAGACAAGATAATTTCTAAGCTCAAAAGTTGTTTAGGAAATGAATTCATATATCCTCCTCCCATACAATTTGTCCTTGACAAATAGAACACGTTATATTTTTCCATTCAATCTACCATCCAATTCAATATTTCAAATAATTTGCTGTATGATACGAGATAATTTAGATTGTCTTGCATCTTGACTAACTTTTGAGTCAAGAAATTGTCTTGTGTAAAACGATCTTCAGCGACGTCAAAAGCGGCCGTCTTTAAGTGACCGTTTTCCTAGGTAAACAGGGCGTCAGCGAACTTACATCGTGAATTATTCGTATTTTACGGAGCGACTTTCACAGATATACGAATTTGTTCGTAACGAGCAGTCTCAGGTAATCAGGTCTTTAGCGAACTTACAACGTGAATTATTTTTATTTTACGGAGGTACTTTAACAGATATACGAATTCATTCGTAACGAGTAGTCTCAGGGGTTCCATTGTATTGCACGCAATAAGTAACTTCTATATTTAAAGGGCGTTAGTTGAAACAGACATCAATGAACTTACCACTGAAACGTCCAAATCTGTTTCTCAGTATGGGTAGCTTTGGCTGGAAAAAGCTGTACGACAAAATCACAGATTGAGCATGGCCACAACCCGGTGAACTGCAAAGAATTCCTTGAGCAAATTGAAGCTGAATGTTATGATCATCTTCAAGTTTTTTGCGTCTTCTGCAATATAAACATTAGGGTTTATTTATTTTTTTTTAAATTATGTTATATAATTATATATTATAATTTAAAAATATACACTTAGTCCAGTAACCCAGTACATTATAAGTTGCATCAAGTGGGGGTAGTTTCTTTCTTATATGTACTTTGAAAAGCTATATTTCGGAAACTATTAGGGCTATCGAGCCCATCTTAGTCTCAAATTGTAGAGAATTTAATCTAGTTTTAAAATGTATAAAAAGGTCTTTGTCGAAAACGTCAAAATGGGAAGAATCTAAAAAAATTGCAATTGCATGCCCGACGGTTTGGTTGTGGTGTCCTCGGTTTTTTGTTTATTTTCCGTTTATCGTTTCCTTTCATTATTTCCATTCTTTTTTATAAATCTATTAATTCGATATTTTCTACAGCTAGGAATTATGAAAAAAAAATTGATACTCACATCTCAAGGGCCGCCAATTCAGTTGTAATACTTTTCAGAATGTACGATATTTCCGCCAGTGTGGCTTTATTTTCTGCATACATTTCTTTTAATTTTTTGATCGCCAATGGACCGGACTCATTCTTTTCAGCCGTTACTTCTGCCAGTTCATACATAATCTCATCCTTTTGCATTGGGGCGGTTTCGTGAATGCGCATACATAACGCATTGCAGTTGGTGAGCTTGTCTTCTAATTTATATAGACATGTGATTATTGTGTTTGATTCGTCATCTAAATCTTTCAGCGCGCTCTGAAAGATTTTTATTCAGTGTTCTGTTGAGCATGAACGATTCATCAATGTATATCATAGGTGTGGTCTATAAAACATAGACATAGCCTATATATCATTGGCGTGGCCTACATATCATAGGCGTGGCCTATATATCATAGGTGTGGGCTATATATCATGGGCGTGGCCTATATATCATGGGTGTGGCCTACATAGCATAAACATGACCTATATAGCATGGATGTGGTCTACATTAGTGATTCACAAAGTGGGGTCGTGAAAAATATTTGCGAGGTCACAGAAAAATTGATTATTAAAGATCAATTATTTTTAAAATATTTTACTATGGATTCATATTTACAAAACAAACAACAATATTAATTAGTTAGCTATTAGATATTCTCCAAGAGTTTGTGTTACCTCCCTATACAATCTTGGTTGTTCACTTACCCTTGCTACATAGCAAAGATCTAAAATGAGCCAAGGTGATGGTTTATTGGCGTTATTATCCATTGCGCCTATGCCTAAAGTATGAGAAATATATTTATAAATACTAATCATAGTTATATAAGATTATTTTATATAATATATATATAAACCTTAAGAATTATAAATACTTCTATCTTTATAGGGCTATTGGCCGTGATGCTTTTCCCGGTCTAGGGAGAAGCTCAGAGTAGATCCACTGTAAATTGTTCAATTTGTTATTCGATCCCCATCGGCGTGAATTTTCGCGAAATACAGTATTTCAGATTTTTTAAAAGCACATTTTAATTGCCACTTTTCATACTCTTTAATAATCTAAAAGAAAAAAATAGATATCTTTCTTAGTCTATAAGATATGAAAGAACCAAAATTCAGAAAAATAGCATTTCCGTGTATTTGTTATAATTTTTTCATTTCAAAAGATACTGAAAAACTAAAAGCACATTTTCATTACTACTTTTCGTGCTCTTTAATAATCTCAAAGAAAAAAATAGATATCTTTCTTAGACTAGAAGATATGAAAGAACCAAAATTCAGAAAGATAGCATTTTCGTATATTTGTTATAACTTTTTCATTTCGAATGATACCGAAAAACTAAAAGTACATTTTCATTGCCACTTTTCATACTCTTTAATAATATCAAAGAAAAAAATAGATATCTTTCTTAGTCTAGAAGATATGAAAGAACCAAAATTCAGAAAAATAGCATTTCCGTGTATTTATTATATTTTTTTCATTTCAAAAGATACCGAAAAACTAAAAGCACATTTTCATTGCCACTTTTCATACTCTTTAATAATCTGAAAGAAAAAAATACATATCTTTCTTAGTCTATACGATATGAGAGAACCAAAATTTAGAAAGATAGCATTTTCATGTATTTGTTATAACTTTTTCATTTCGAATGATACCGAAAAACTAAAAGTACATTTTCATTGCCACTTTTCATACTCTTTAATAATCTCAAAGAAAAAAATAGATATCTTTCTTAGTCTAGAAGATATGAAAGAACCAAAATTCAGAAAGATAGCATTTTCGTATATTTGTTATAACTTTTTCATTTCGAATGATACCGAAAAACTAAAAATACATTTTCATTGCCACTTTTCATACTCTTTAATAATCTCAAAGAAAAAAATAGATATCTTTCTTAGTCTAGAAGATATGAAAGAACCAAAATTCAGAAAGATAGCATTTTCGTATATTTGTTATAACTTTTTCATTTCGAATGATACCGAAAAACTAAAAGCACATTTTCATTGCCGCTTTTCATACTCTTTAATAATATCAAAGAAAAAAATAGATATCTTTCTTAGTCTAGAAGATATGAAAGAACCAAAATTCAGAAAAATAGCATTTCCGTGTATTTATTATATTTTTTTCATTTCAAAAGATACCGAAAAACTAAAAGCACATTTTCATTGCCACTTTTCATACTCTTTAATAATCTAAAAGAAAAAAATACATATCTTTCTTAGTCTATACGATATGAGAGAACCAAAATTTAGAAAGATAGCATTTTCATGTATTTGTTATAACTTTTTCATTTCGAATGATACCGAAAAACTAAAAGTACATTTTCATTGCCACTTTTCATACTCTTTAATAATCTCAAAGAAAAAAATAGATATCTTTCTTAGTCTAGAAGATATGAAAGAACCAAAATTCAGAAAGATAGCATTTTCGTATATTTGTTATAACTTTTTCATTTCGAATGATACCGAAAAACTAAAAGTACATTTTCGTTGCCATTTTTCATACTCTTTAATAATCTAAAAGAAAAAAATACATATCTTTCTTAGTCTATAAGATATGAGAGAATCAAAATTTAGAAAGATAGCATTTTCATGTATTTGTTATAACTTTTTCATTTCGAATGATACCGAAAAACTAAAAGCACATTTTCATTGCCACTTTTCATACTCTTTAATAATCTCAAAGAAAAAAATAGATATCTTTCTTAGTCTAGAAGATATGAAAGAACCAAAATTCAGAAAAATAGCATTTCCGTGTATTTATTATATTTTTTTCATTTCAAAAGATACCGAAAAACTAAAAGCACATTTTCATTGCCACTTTTCATACTCTTTAATAATCTAAAAGAAAAAAATACATATCTTTCTTAGTCTATACGATATGAGAGAACCAAAATTTAGAAAGATAGCATTTTCATGTATTTGTTATAACTTTTTCATTTCGAATGATACCGAAAAACTAAAAGTACATTTTCATTGCCACTTTTCATACTCTTTAATAATCTCAAAGAAAAAAATAGATATCTTTCTTAGTCTAGAAGATATGAAAGAACCAAAATTCAGAAAGATAGCATTTTCGTATATTTGTTATAACTTTTTCATTTCGAATGATACCGAAAAACTAAAAGTACATTTTCGTTGCCATTTTTCATACTCTTTAATAATCTAAAAGAAAAAAATACATATCTTTCTTAGTCTATAAGATATGAAAGAACCAAAATTCAGAAAGATAGCATTTTCGTGTATTTGTCATAATTTTTTCATTTCGAATGATACCGAAAAACTAAAACCACATTTTCATTGCCACTTTTCATACTCTTTAATAATCTAAAAGAAAAAAATACATATCTTTCTTAGTCTATAAGATATGAGAGAATCAAAATTTAGAAAGATAGCATTTTCGTGTATTTGTCATATTTTTTTCATTTCGAATGATACCGAAAAACTAAAAGCACATTTTCATTGCCACTTCTCATACTCTTTAATAATCTAAAAGAAAAAAATACATATCTTTCTTAGTCTATAAGATATGAAAGAACCAAAATTCAGAAAGATAGCATTTTCGTGTATTTGTCATAATTTTTTCATTTCGAATGATACCGAAAAACTAAAACCACATTTTCATTGCCACTTTTCATACTCTTTAATAATCTAAAAGAAAAAAATACATATCTTTCTTAGTCTATAAGATATGAGAGAATCAACATTTAGAAAGATAGCATTTTCATGTATTTGTTATAACTTTTTCATTTCGAATGATACCGAAAAACTAAAAGCACATTTTCATTGCCACTTTTCATACTCTTTAATAATCTCAAAGAAAAAAATAGATATCTTTCTTAGTCTAGAAGATATGAAAGAACCAAAATTCAGAAAAATAGCATTTCCGTGTATTTGTTATAATTTTTTCATTTCAAAAGATACCGAAAAACTAAAAGCACATTTTTATTGCCACTTTTCATACTCTTTAATAATCTAAAAGAAAAAAATAGATATCTTTCTTAGTCTAGAAGATATGAAAGAACCAAAATTCAGAAAGATAGCATTTTCGTGTATTTGTCATAATTTTTTCATTTCGAATGATACCGAAAAACTAAAACCACATTTTCATTGCCACTTTTCATACTCTTTAATAATCTAAAAGAAAAAAATACATATCTTTCTTAGTCTATAAGATATGAAAGAACCAAAATTCAGAAAGATAGCATTTTCGTGTATTTGTCATAATTTTTTCATTTCGAATGATACCGAAAAACTAAAACCACATTTTCATTGCCACTTTTCATACTCTTTAATAATCTAAAAGAAAAAAATACATATCTTTCTTAGTCTATAAGATATGAGAGAATCAAAATTTAGAAAGATAGCATTTTCGTGTATTTGTCATATTTTTTTCATTTCGAATGATACCGAAAAACTAAAAGCACATTTTCATTGCCACTTCTCATACTCTTTAATAATCTAAAAGAAAAAAATACATATCTTTCTTAGTCTATAAGATATGAGAGAATCAAAATTTAGAAAGATAGCATTTTCGTGTATTTGTCATATTTTTTTCATTTCGAATGATACCGAAAAACTAAAACCACATTTTCATTGCCACTTTTCATACTCTTTAATAATCTAAAAGAAAAAAATACATATCTTTCTTAGTCTATAAGATATGAAAGAACCAAAATTCAGAAAGATAGCATTTTCGTGTATTTGTCATAATTTTTTCATTTCGAATGATACCGAAAAACTAAAAGCACATTTTCATTGCTATTTTTCATACTCTTTAATAATCTAAAAGAAAAAGATACATATCTTTCTTAGTCTATAAGATATGAGAGAATCAAAATTTAGAAAGATAGCATTTTCATGTATTTGTTATAACTTTTTCATTTCGAATGATACCGAAAAACTAAAAGCACATTTTCATTGCTATTTTTCATACTCTTTAATAATCTAAAAGAAAAAGATACATATCTTTCTTAGTCTATAAGATATGAGAGAATCAAAATTTAGAAAGATAGCATTTTCATGTATTTGTTATAACTTTTTCATTTCGAATGATACCGAAAAACTAAAACCACATTTTCATTGCCACTTTTCATACTCTTTAATAATCTAAAAGAAAAAAATACATATCTTTCTTAGTCTATAAGATATGAAAGAACCAAAATTCAGAAAGAGAGCATTTTCGTGTATTTGATATAATTTTTTCATTTCGAATGATACCGAAAAACTAATAGCACATTTTCATTGCCACTTTTCATACTCTTTAATAATCTAAAAGAAAAGATACATATCTTTCTTAGTCTATAAGATATGAGAGAACCAAAATTTAGAAAAATAGCATTTTCATGTATTTGTTATAACTTTTTCATTTCGAATGATACCGAAACACTGGAAAGTACATTTTCATTGCCAATATATATATATATATATATATATATATATATATATATATATATATATATATATATATATATATATATATCCGCTGATCTTTTCTACCACAGTGTGGTGTAGAGGTATGTGAAGTTAATACCGGACTTTCACTTCACTGAAAACATCTTAAATACTGTGGTTCGCGAAAATGGGATCGAATAACAAATGTAACAATTTACAGTGATTATACTCCTGTGAGCTTCTCCCTTCAGCGGGAAAGTAATCTCTAAGTAATCAATCATACTCATCTGGATCTACAGTAATAATATAACAATAACTTACCCAATAAATAGTTATTATTTCTTTAATCTAGTGATCGACACCTAAATAAATACAACACCCGCTTTCAATACTAGTAGCACCTTCAATGTGTCTAGGGATAATCTAGCGCAGTGATTCTCAACCATAGTGCCGTAACGATTTACTATGTGGCGAGATTCTTGAAGTGTGCCTCCTAATTATACAAATACATACAATAAATATAATTTTGTATGTTCTGTTAATATTGATCTTATTCTTAGTATGCCGCGCCAAATTTGTTTAGTATAAAAAATGAACCGTGATGAACAATTGCTTGAGAATCACTGATCACTAGATCGATACTGAACATTACATTCTGTAGATCTTTACATTAGTCGATAACGTATCGTCGCGCGCAGTTGAGGCTTTTCAACACAAACAATGGCGTAGACAAAACAATTGGCATTCCGGACGTGTTTCTGTCTAATCGACTTTATTAGTCGATTAGACAGAAACACGTCCTTGCTTATTGCAAGACAAAGAGTTATGATTATAAACTTATATAAACTCACATTTGTTATTGATTTTACATTTATGCAAAACCCTCGGCGTTGGGGGATTTTGATCGTCACATAGTTGTTTTCGTTTATCACTATTTGCTGCTCCGGGCGTATTGTCTTTTGTTGTGTTTATCGCTCCCAATGCGCATACTTCTTCTCTTACAACTGGTGCTTGGAACTTCCTGTTTTGGGTTTACCAGGTTAGTACACCCAAAACAGAACAACTGAACGATAGTAGGCCTAACAAATCACTGCAAACTTAACGAGTACATGACACGGATAGGCCTTGGCAGAAGAATCTCTCAGTAGCTTCTGCCAGCTCCTTTGAATTTTGGTTCTTTAATATGTTATAGACTAAGAAAGATATGTATTTTTTTCTTTCAGATTATTAAAGAGTATGAAAAGTGGCAATGAAAATGTGCTTTTAGTTTTTCGGTTTCAGTTGAAATGAAATTATAACAAATAACAAATACACGAAAATGCTATCTTTCTGAATTTTGGTTCTTTCATATCTTGTAGACTAAGAGAGAGATGTATTTTTTTCTTTTAGATTAATAAAGAGTATGAAAAGCGAATCTGTGGGCAATTTAGGGCGTCAGCTCTACAGAAAAAGCGACAGGTATGGATCTACACCATGGACACAGTTTCATATGCAGTCCTGCAGGGCAATAATCAGCCCCCCTACTTCGGCAAGGGAAAATAATAATACCGAGCGAAGACTAGGCGACTTAAAAAAGAAGTTAATCAACAATTCAATTTAAATTTGTAACATCATTGTTCGCGAGTTTTCAATTTCCCGCTTTGAATTTGCAAGTAGAAACTGCAACATTGCAATCTGCTGGCATCATTGCAGTTTATTGATTTGAAGATGCCTGGTCGTGCGAACTTCGAGATGAATTGGTTCGGCGCTAAAAGGCGAAAAACAGATGAATTCAACATCTACTTATCTTGTTACTGGTGTAGTAAGATACAGCAAAACCTAGGTAAGTTGAATTTAGCATTTTCAAGAGTATTTTAAAAAGTATTTATATTTATACCTGTTACTCCTTTTCTTTTACGGCGCAGAATCGCGATTGCGAGCTTATCAAGGCACGAAATCAATACTCGGATTTTAGGGTACATTACGTTAGTTATAATTATTCACATTTGATGCAATAATTAGATTATTATTGCATACTATGCGATAATTTGATTATTATCGCGTATTACAAAAATAATTATTAGTAATTAGTACGTCCAAAGTATCCAGCTCAGTGGCCGAGTGGTTAGAGGCGTGGTACTGACCTGAGCTCAAACTCCATCATCACGTTTCAGAGTTTTTCAGAGGTTTTCTGTTAAGGACAATATACCGGGTGATTAAACACCCGTGAGCTTCTTCCTTGACAAGCCCCAACGGCTGTTAGTCCTATAAAGATAAACGTTTTTAATATGCAAATTTAAAACAATAAATATCGTCCTTAAAGAGGAATTCAACATTGGAAACATTTTTAAATGGTTATTTTTAGCTTGATTGTATTTGGCTAGAGTTTTTATTATAATAATGTTTTATTTCTGTACAAATATTTATTCGATGCAAATAGAATAGAAAATTGTTTTTGCCACTCACTTGCAATATATATATATATATATATATATATATATATATATATATATATATTTATATATATATATATATATATATATATATAAATAAAAATAATATAAAAAATAAAGGAGATGAATAAAACTACTACTAATCGCAGTTTATATAATTTTCTGATGCAAATATTGACTACATTTCCATATTTTTTACATCTATTTCGAGACAAAAAAATAACTTTTTCGTCCTAACAAAGTATCAAATCATCCTTAGACTGGAGAAATATCCAAACATATTTTCAGAAAATTATAAATTATGGACTAGAAAAGACCGCGCGATTAGTTCAACATTGAACCGTATTTCATCTTCCGAGATTCGCCTTAAGATCAAAGTGGAGATTTTATTCATAACATTTATAAAAATAAAAAAGACCTTTATTTGGCATATTCGCACAAATCTTTTACAAAAATTCAATCAATAAACAATACTCTCGCAGAAACAAAAAAATAAATACATTCAGTTAACAAATGGAATTAATTGAATAGAATATAAATTAATGGATAACACTTGCAGTGCAGAATTCAAGTTATTTGAAATAGTGGACGGGTATAGTTTGGTTGTTTAATTTTCAAAAATGCATGAATGGATAATTTTCAAACTTTGCTACTGAATTCATAATACCCATGACGTATAAAAGTATAACAATCAAAATTTTATTGTGTACCTATTTTTGTTGCTATTTAACAATAAATTTCAAATTTTATTTACATAACATTTATGTACGTAAATTTTTTTTCGCAAAAATTTCAAAAATTTCTCGATTGTCAATGTTCAAACTTTACAAATGAATTAGCAAATATTTGTGACATGCAAAAATATATCAATCAAAAATTATACTGTAGCGATTTTCGTACCTATTTAAGAACAAATTATTTTTGAAAATTCTAATAATGGTTATGTGTTACTAACTTAATTAGCTACAAAATGAGATATAATATGTTTATATATCTAAATTATTAAGATCAGAATAATTAAAAGAGTACAAAAGTATCCTCTCAAACATATGTGGGCTATTTAAAAAATTGCAAAAAATGATAGCTATTATTTTTGAAAATTATAAAAACAATTATGTGTTACTAGGCCTAATTAGCTATAAAATGAGATATAATATGATTATATAGCTAAATTATTAAGATCAGAATTATTAAAAGTAACAAAGTACAAAAGTAACCTCTTAAATTCATGTACGCTATTTAAAAAAATGCAAAAAATCGTAGCTATTATTTTTTTAAATTCTAATAAAGGTTATATGTTACTAGCTTAATTAGCTACAAAATAAGATATAATATGTTTATATAGCTAACTTATTAAGATCAGAATAATGAGAAGTCTAAAAAAGTAATCTGTCAAACGTGTGTGGGCTATTTAAAAAATTGCAAAAAATAGTAGCTATTATTTTTGAAAATTCAAATAAAAGTTATATGTTATTAGCTTAATTAGCTACAAAATAAGATATAATATGTTTATACAGCTAACTTATTAAGATCAGAATAATGAAAAGTGTAACAAAGTAATCTCTCAAACGTGTGTGGGCTATTTAAAAAATTGCAAAAAACGGTAGCTATTATTTTTGAAAATTCTAATAAGGTTATATGTTGCTAGCTTAATTAGCTAGAAAATAAGATATAATATGTTTATATAGCTAACTTATTAAGATCAGAATAATGAAAAGTGTAATAAAATAATCTCTCAAACGTGTGTGGGCTATTTAAAAAATTGCAAAAAATCGTAGCTATTATTTTTGAAAATTCTAATAAAGGTTATATATTGCTAGCTTAATTAGCTACAAAATAAGATATAATATGTTTATATAGCTAACTTATTAAGATCAGAATAATGAGAAGTGTAACAAAGTAATCTCTCAAACGTGTGTGGGCTATTTAAAAAATTGCAAAACATCGTAGCTATTATTTTTGAAAATTCTAATAAAGTTTATATGATACTAGCGTAATTAGCTACTAAATAAGATATAATATGTTTATATAGCTAACTTATTAAGATCAGAATAATGAAAAGTGTAACAAAGTAATCTCTCAAACGTGTGTGGGCTATTTAAAAAATTGCAAAAAATCGTAGCTATTATTTTTGAAAATTCTAATAAAGTTTATATGATACTAGCTTAATTAGCTATAAAATAAGATATAATGTATTTATATAGCTAACTTACTAAGATCAGAATAATGAAAAGTGTAAGAAAGTAATCTCTCAAACGTGTGTGGGCTATTTAAAAAATTGCAAAAAATCGTAGCTATTATTTTTGAAAATTCTATTAAAGGTTATATGTTACTAGCTTAATTAGCTACAAAATAAAATATAATATGTTTATATAGCTAACTTATTAAGATCAGAATAATGGGAAGTGTAAAAAAGTAATCTCTCAAACGTGTGTGGCCTATTTAAAAAGTTGCAAAAAATCGTAGCTATTATTTTTGAAAAGTCTAATAACGGTTATGTGTTACTAGCATAATTAGCTACAAAATAAGATATAATATGTTTATATAGCTAACTTACTAAGATCAGAATAATGAAAAGTGTAACAAAGTAATCTATCAAACGTGTGTGGGCTATTTAAAAAATTGCAAAAAATCGTAGCTATTATTTTTGAAAAGTCCAATAAAGGTTATATGTTACTAGCTTAATTAGCTACAAACTAAGATATAATATGTTTATATAGCTAATTTATTAAGATCAGAATAATGAGAAGTGTAAAAAAGTAATCTCTCAAACGTGTGTGGCCTATTTAAAAAATTGCAAAAAATCGTAGCTATTATTTTTGAAAAGTCTAATAACGGTTATGTGTTACTAGCATAATTAGCTACAAAATAAGATATAATATGTTTATATAGCTAACTTACTAAGATCAGAATAATGAAAAGTGTAACAAAGTAATCTCTCAAACGTGTGTGGGCTATTTAAAAAATTGCAAAAAATCGTAGCTATTATTTTTGAAAATTCTAATAAAGTTTATATGATACTAGCTTAATTAGCTATAAAATAAGATATAATATGTTTATATAGCTAACTTATTAAGATCAGAATAATGGGAAGTGTAAAAAAGTAATCTCTCAAACGTGTGTGGGCTATTTAAAAAATTGCAAAATATCGTAGCTATTATTTTTGAAAATTCTAATAAAGTTTATATGATACTAGCGTAATTAGCTACAAAATAAGATATAATATGTTTATATAGCTAACT
Source organism: Lordithon lunulatus (assembly GCA_963942505.1). Taxonomy (NCBI): domain Eukaryota; kingdom Metazoa; phylum Arthropoda; class Insecta; order Coleoptera; family Staphylinidae; genus Lordithon; species Lordithon lunulatus. The sequence continues at coordinate 4,976,816 of OZ012675.1, forward strand.
TATTAAGATCAGAATAATGAAAAGTGTAAGAAAGTAATCTCTCAAACGTGTGTGGGCTATTTAAAAAATTGCAAAAAATCGTAGCTATTATTTTTGAAAATTCTAATAAAGTTTATATGATACTAGCGTAATTAGCTACAAAATAAGATATAATATGTTTATATAGCTAACTTATTAAGATCAGAATAATGAAAAGTGTAACAAAGTAATCTCTCAAACGTGTGTGGCCTATTTAAAAAATTGCAAAAAATCGTAGCTATTATTTTTGAAAAGTCTAATAACGGTTATGTGTTACTAGCATAATTAGCTACAAAATAAGATATAATATGTTTATATAGCTAACTTATTAAGATCATAATAATGAGAAGTGTAACAAAGTAATCTCTCAAACGTGTGTGGGCTATTTAAAAAATTGCAAAAAATCGTAGCTAGTATTTTTGAAAATTCTAATAAAGTTTCTTTATTACTAGCTTAATTAGCTACAAAATGAGATACAATATGATTATGTGGCTTTATTATTAATATCAGAAAGCGTACAAAAGTAACCTATCCAACTTATGTAGACCATTTAAAAAATTGTAAAAAATCATAGCTATTATTTTTGAAAATTCTAATAAAGTTTGTTTATTACTAGCTTAATTAGCTACAAAATGAGATATAATATGATTATATAGCTAAATTATTAAGATCAGAATAATGAAATGCGTAAAAAAGTAGCCTCTCAAATTTATGTGCGCTATTTAAAACATTGTAAAAAAATCGTAGCTATTATTTTATAAATTCTAATAACGGATATGTGTTACTAGCTTAATCAGCTACAAAATGAGATATAATATGTTTAAACAGCAGAATTATTAAGATCAGAATAATGAAATTTCTAAGGAAGTTAACTCTCAAACTTATGTGGGTTATTTAAAAAATTGCAAAAAATAGTAACTATTATTTTTGAAAATTCTAATAACGGTTATATGTTACTAGCTTAATTAGCTACAAAATAAAATAAAATATGTTTATATAGCTAACTTATTAAGATCAGAATAATGAAAAGTGTAACAAAGTAATCTCTCAAACGTGTGTGGGCTATTTAAAAAATTGCAAAAAATCGTAGCTATTATTTTTGAAAATTCTAATAACGGTTATATATTACTAGCTTAATTAGCTACAAAATAAAATAAAATATGTTTATATAGCTAACTTATTAAGATCAGAATAATGAAAAGTGTAACAAAGTAATCTCTCAAACGTGTGTGGGCTATTTAAAAAATTGCAAAAAATCGTAGCTATTATTTTTGAAAATTCTAATAACGGTTATATATTACTAGCTTAATTAGCTACAAAATAAAATAAAATATGTTTATATAGCTAACTTATTAAGATCAGAATAATGAAAAGTGTAACAAAGTAATCTCTCAAACGTGTGTGGGCTATTTAAAAGATTGCAAAAAATCGTAGCTATTATTTTTTTAAATTCTAATAAAGCTAATATGTTACTAGCTTAATTAGCTACAAAATAAGATATAATATGATTATATAGCTAACTTATTAAGATCAGAATAATGAGAAGTGTAAAAAAGTAATCTCTCAAACGTGTGTGGGCTATTTAAGAAATTGCAAAATATCGTAGCTATTATTTTTGAAAATTTTAATATATATTACCAGCTTAATTACATTACAATATATATTTATTTTTACAATATATATATTTTTTTTAATTTGAAATAGTAGAACTAGATATCTAGGACACAAAAATATTCGTACACTTACAAAATAGTTCAAAATTATTTTCTATAAAATTAATACTTGGTGGGATAGCCCTTCACATCTAGAACAGCCTGTAAAGTCTTGGCATTGATTGCACTAGATTTTTTTTGTAGTGGGTTCAGCTATCTTGCCCCATTAGAACCGTTTTTAGAGTTTTTTTTGCTGGTTATGTGATGCTGTCTTATTTGGCTTTCCAATTCCTGCCATAAATTCTCAATTGGATTAACATCTGGTGATTGGGGTGGGGTGTGCAACCATTTTCGAACATTATATAATAGCCACCCTCGCACAATATGAGCAGTATGTTTCGGATCATTGTCCTGCTGGAATATGTACTTATTTTCTAGACCATGTTATTCAATACTTGGTTTTAAATTTTCTTTTAATATGTATAAATAACCAAACTTGACTATTGTAGTTTCTATAAATTGTAACTTATATATAATTATGTTCAAATGGGAGTTAAGCTTACTTCGAATGTTAAGACGTTTTGAAAGCGGTAATAATACTATTCACTACATATTTCTTTATTACCAAATAAAGAAATCTGCAGCATTTGTCAAATATATGTGTGTTTATCTGTTATCAAAGAGGGTGTACGAATAATTGTGTGACAATAAAATGCATTGTATATTGTCTTTTTTATCGATAGTTTGATAAATATCAGTTATAACCTTTATTTTTTTTGTAAATTTAATTTTCAAAGTATGATTTAAACTATAAACAAAGAAAAAGATTGCATAATAAGAAATACACACATTTTTAAAGAACTATAAGTATATTCAATAGTGTACGAATAATTTTGTGACCCACTGTTTATGCTCGCATGGTAATGTAATTTAATGTTTAATGTAAACGATTGATTATAAAGATTATTGTTATTATTATTATATATTTCATCGAGTTATTTCAATTGCAACTTGAGTTATAACAATTTAATCTATAAAAACTCCTATCTTTAGAGGCCTAGCCGACAGGCTTTTCCGCTTGTAAAGGGAGTAGCTCAGAGGAGTTTAATCACCCACTATTTATCTTAACTACATAGACAACCTCTTAAGAACTGTGAAATGTAATTCGCGAAAATTGTACGTATATTATATAACAATGAGTAGTTTCATGATAAACGTTTTTCCATAAATACCTTTTGTTAGTCACCAATAATAAGTTATGCCATAACTATAATCAGCGGTGTATCATCTTTGAACGGCACACAGGTAATATCACATTTAATATCGCACAATAATTCACTAATATCACAAACAACGCGACGTTAACACGAAATTTCGCGGACTACTGCCGTGACCGTACTGACCGCTGCACGGTCCTCGCTCGCTCGACGAGCGTGCTGGCTATAAAAACTAGTTTAAGATAAGCGAGTTAATTCTGGACTACAATATTAGTCATAGCAAATATTTATACACGGTTTTCTAAATATTCCAAGAGCTATTGTGAATTATAACAACCATAAATTAGAGCATGTCTTCGTGTGGTGTTACTAATGTAAATAAAATACTTTTTTGATAGCCCAATTTGTTTCATTTCAGATAAAAATTATAATACAACATTATTGGTGTATATTTTTAATACATTGAATGATGACCGGGTTTACATGTTTAATTAAGGTTTCTCACTCAAAGTTTTCAATAACCTGTAAGTCTAGTTTCTCAGCACTTCTGTAACTCCGACACATTTTTGTATAGCTTGATTATTGTACTTCTAAATCTTCATGTGGTGTTACTAATGTAAATAAAATAGGGTTTTTTAATAGCCCGTTTTTGATTTATTTAAAATAATAATCGTATAATAATAATAATAAATATACGTATTTGGTGTACAGACAAAGTATAGACTAAATATCAAGTCTACAGACAAACTACCAAGCGTAAAGATTAATGTATCAAGTGTACGGACAATGTGCCATGTGTCTAAAGACAAAATATAAAGTCAAGAGACATAGTAGCAAATGTAAAGACTAAATATCATGCCTAAAGACAAAGTATCACGTCTACAGGCACAGTAGAAAGTGTAAAGATAAAGTACGAACTCCAACGATACAGTATAAGGTCTGCAGACAAAGTACATGTGTAAAAACAAAGTACCAAGTCTATAGACAAAATATCAAGTCTACAGACAAACTACCAAGCGTAAAGTTTAAAGTATCAAGTGTACGGACAATGTGCCATGTGTAAAGACAATGTACCGAGTCTATGGACAAAGTATAAAGTCAACAGACAAAGTAGAGAGTGAAAAGACAAAATACCGTGTCTAAAGACAAAGTAGCAAGTATACAGACAAAGTAACAAGTGTAAGGAAAGTACCAAGTCTAAAGGCAAGATATCAAGTCCATAGGAAAAGTACATACACAAAATACAACGAATAAATAGAAAAATGAAGTACAAACACAGGTTACAACAAATATATAGATGAAACACAGAAACAAAGACAATTTTGAAACAATAATTTCAATGACAAAGTTCAAAGACATGTTACAAAGATATAGCACAAAGACAAAGTACAAAATCAAAGTAATAATAGTCAAAAACATAATGCAAAAATACTGTATTTAAGACATAATTGCAAATAATTCGTTATTACGAAAGGGTGCAAAGTGCTAAGAAAAGACAAAGTGCACTGACAAAGTACATAGACACAGTACAGCGTCAAAGTACATAGACACAGTACAGCGTCAAAGTACATAGACACAGTACAGCGTCAAAGTAAAACAACAAGACTACAAACAGTCAGTATGAAGACAATTTCAAATGCGAATAAAGGTCAAAGAACAAATTACAAAATTAAATCACAACATAAAGTCAACATAATAATAGCTAAAAAAACTTGATGCAAAGGACAAAGATACTGTACCAAAGATAGACTTTAAATTTACAAAATACGGAGACAAAGTGAGCAGTAAAAAATAAAATAACAAATTTACTTTAATATTTAAGTCAAAGTACAAAAACACTCTATAAAGTAAAATAAAGTAAAAAATTGCAAAAAAACATACCTACTAATTTTGAAAATTCTAATAACGGCCACGTGTTACTTAGCTTAATTAGCTACAGAATGAGATATAATACATTTATATAGCTAAATTATTAAGATCAGAATAACGAAAAGTGTAAAAAAGTAACGTTTCAAACTTATGTGGGCTATAAAACAAAATTAAAAAAATAGTAGCAGTTGTTTTTGAAAATTCTAAAGACAGTTATCTGTTACTAGCTTAATTAGCTATCAAATGAGATAAAATATGTTTATATAGCTAAATTATTAAGATCAGAATAAGGAAAAGCGTAGAAAAGTAACCTCTCAAACTTGTCTTTAATTTAAGAAATTGCAAAAAATCGTGGTTATTATTTTTGAAAATTCTAATGACTGTCATGTGTTACTAGCTTAATTAGCTACAGAATGAGGTATAATATGTTTAGATAACTGAATTATTAAGATCAGCATGATGAAAAGCGTAAAAAGGCAACCTCTCAAACTTGTGTGGGCTATTTAAAAAGTTGCAAAAAATCGTTGCTATTAGTTTTCAAAATTCTAATAACGTTTATGTATTACTAGCTTAATTAGCTACAACATGAGATATAATATGATTATATAGCTAAATTATTAAGATCAGAATAATTAAAGGCGTCCAAAAGTAACCTCTCAAATTTATGTGGGCTATAAAAAAAATTAAAAAAATAGTAGCAGTTGTTTTTGAAAATTCTAAAGACAGTTATCTGTTACTAGCTTAATTAGCTACCAAATGAGATAAAATATGTTTATATAGCTAAATTATTAAGATCAGAATGATGAAAAGTGTAAAAAGGCAACTTCTCAAACTTGTGTGGACTATTTAAAAAATTGTATAAAATCGTGGTTATTATTTATGAAAATTATAATGACTGTCGTTTGTGACTAGCTTAATTAGCTACTAAATGAGCTATAATATGTTTATATAACTGAATGATTAAGATCAGAATGATGAAAAACGTAAAAAGACAACCTCTCAAACTTGTGTGAGCTATTTAAAAAATAGCAAAAAATCGTAGCTATTATTTTTGAAAATTTTAATGCCTGCTATATGTTACTAGCTTAATTAGCTACCAAATGATATATAACATGTTTATATAGCTAAATTATTAAGATCAGAATAACGAAAAGGGTAAAAAAGTAAAGCTCTTAGACGTGTGTGAGCTGTATAAAAAATTGCAAAAAATCGTAGCTATTATTTTTGAAAATTCTAATCACAGTTTTGTGTTACTAACTTAATTAGCTACAGATTTATGTATAATATGTTTATATAACTGAATTATTAAGATCAGAATGATGAAAAGCGTAAACAGGTAACCTCTCAAACTTGTGTGAGCTATTTAAAAAATTGCAAAAAATCGTAGCTCTTATTTTTGAAATTTCTATAAAGGTTTGTTTATTACTAGCTTAATTAGCTACAAAATGAGATATAATATGTTTATATAGCTAAATTATTAAGATCAGAATAAATAAAAGCGTACAAAAGTAACCTCTGAAAACTTATATGAACTATTTAAAAATTTGAAAAAAAATCGTAGCTATTATTTTTCAAAATTCTAATAACGTTTATGTGTTACTAGCTTAATTAGCTACAAAATGAGATATAATATGATTATATAGCTAAATTATTAAGATCAGAGTAATTAAAAGCGTACAAAAGTAACCTCTCAAACTTATGTGGGCTATAAAAAAAAATGAAAAAAATAGTAGCAGTTGTTTTTGAAAATTCTAAAGACAGTTATCTGTAACTAGCTTAATTAGCTACCAAATGAGATAAAATATGATGATATAGCTAAATTATTAAGATCAGAATAAATAAAAGCGTACAAAAGTAACCTCTCAAACTTATGAGGGATATAAAAAAAAATTAAAAAAATAGTAGCAGTTGCTTTTGAAAATTCTAAAGACAGTTATCTGTAACTAGCTTAATTAGCTACCAAATGAGATAAAATATGATTATATAGCTAAATTATTAAGATCAGAGTAAATAAAAGCGTACAAAAGTAACCTCTCAAACTTATGAGGGATATTTAAAAAATTGTAAAAAATCTTAGGTATTATTTTTGAAAATTCTAATAAAGTTATGTATTACTAGCTTAATTTGCTACAAAATGAGATAAAATATGTTTATATAGTTAAATTATTAAGATCACAATAATAAAAAGCATAAAAAAGTAACTTCTCAAACGTATGTGGGCTATTTAAAAAAATGCAAAAAATTGTTTCTACTATTTTTGAAAATTTTAATAACAGCTATGTGTTACTAGTTTAATAAGCTACAAAATGAGATATAATATGTTCATATAGCTAAATAATTAAGATCAGAATAATGAAAATTGTAAAAAGTAATATTTAAGTAAAACTTATATGGGCTTTTTAAAAAATTGTAAAAATTTTAGCTGTTAGTTTTTGAAATTCTATTAACAGTTGTGTGTTACAAGTTTATTTAGCTACAAAATGAGATGTAATATGTTCATACAACTAATTTATTAAGATCAGAATTAAGTAAAGAGTAAAAAAGTAACCTTTCAAACATATGTGGGCTATTTAAAAAAAATGCAAAAATACGTAGCTATTATTTTTGAAAATTTTAATGAGAGATATGTATTATTAGCTTAGTTAGCTACAGAAAGAGATATAATATGTGTATATAGCTAAATTATTAAGATCCGAATAATTAAAAGTGTAAAAAAGTAACCTCTCAAAATTATGTGGGCTATTTAAAAAATTTCAAAAAATCATATTTATTATTTTTGAAAATACTAATAACGGTTGTATATTACTAGATGCAGTAGCTACAAAATGAGCTATAATATGTTTACATAGCTTAATTATTAAGATCAGACTAATGAAAATTGTAAGAAAGTAATCTCTCAAACATTGTAGGCTATTTAAAAAATTGCAAAAAATCGTAGTTATTATTTTTGAAATTTGTAATAACGTTTATGTGTTACTAGCTTAATTAGCTACAAAGTGAGACATAATATGATTATATAGCTAAATTATTAAGATCAGAATAATGAAAAACATAAAAAAGTAACTTATGTGGGCTATTTAAAAAAATGCAAAAAATCGTATTTACTATTTTTGAAAATACTAATCACAGTTTTGTATTACTAGCTTAATTAGCTACAGATATATGTATAATATGTTTATATAACTGAATTATTAAGATCAGCATGATGAAAAGCGTAAAAAGGCAACCTCTCAAACTTGTGTGGGATATTTAAAAAATTGCAAAAAATTGTAGCTATTATTTTTGAAAATTCTAATGACGTTTATGTATTACTAGCTTAATCAGCTGCAAAGTGAGGTATAATATGATTATATAGCTAAATTATTAAGATCAGAATTATGAAAATTGTAAGAAAGTAATCTCTCAAACATTGTAAGCTATTTAAAAAATTGCAAAAAATTGTAGTTATTATTTTTGAAATTTGTAATAACGTTTATGTGTTACTAGCTTAATTAGCTACAAAGTGAGATATAATATGATTATATAGCTAAATTATTAAGATCAGAATAATGAAAAACATAAAAAGTAACTTATGTGGGCTATTTAAAAAAATGCAAAAAATCGTATTTACTATTTTTGAAAATACTAATCACAGTTTTGTATTACTAGCTTAATTAGCTACAGATATATGTATAATATGTTTATATAACTGAATTATTAAGATCAGCATGATGAAAAGCGTAAAAAGGCAACCTCTCAAACTTGTGTGGGATATTTAAAAAATTGCAAAAAATTGTAGCTATTATTTTTGAAAATTCTAATGACGTTTATGTGTTACTAGCTTAATCAGCTGCAAAGTGAGGTATAATATGATTATATAGCTAAATTATTAAGATCAGAATTATGAAAATTGTAAGAAAGTAATCTCTCAAACATTGTAAGCTATTTAAAAAATTGCAAAAAATCGTAGTTATTATTTTTGAAATTTGTAATAACGTTTATGTGTTACTAGCTTAATTAGCTACAAAGTGAGATATAATATGATTATATAGCTAAATTATTAAGATCAGAATAATGAAAAACATAAAAAAGTAACTTATGTGGGCTATTTAAAAAAATGCAAAAAATCCTATTTACTATTTTTGAAAATACTAATCACAGTTTTGTATTACTAGCTTAATTAGCTACAGATATATGTATAATATGTTTATATAACTGAATTATTAAGATCAGCATGATGAAAAGCGTAAAAAGGCAACCTCTCAAACTTGTGTGGGATATTTAAAAAATTGCAAAAAATTGTAGCTATTATTTTTGAAAATTCTAATGACGTTTATGTATTACTAACTTAATTAGCTACAAAGTGAGGTATAATATGATTATATAGCTTAATTATTAAGATCAGAATTATGAAAATTGTAAGAAAGTAACTTCTCAACCGTAAGTAGGCTATTTAAATTTTTTTTAAAAATCGTAGTTATTATTTTTGAAAATTCTAATGACGGTTATATGTTACTAGCGTAATTAGCTACCAAATGAGATATAATATGATTATATAGCTAAATTATTAAGATCAGAATAAATAAAAGCGTACAAAAGTAACGTCTGAAAACTTATATGGACTATTTAGAAAATTGCAAAAAATCGTAGCTATTATTTTTGAAAATTCTAATGACGGTTATATGTTACTAGCTTAATTGGCTACCAAATGAGATATAATATGATTATATAGCTAAATTATCAAGATCAGAATAAATAAAAGCGTACAAAAGTAAGCTCTCAATCTTATGAGGGATATTTAAAAAATTATAAAAAATCTTAACTATTATTTTTGAAAATTTTAATAACAGCCATGTGTTACTAGTTTAATAAGCTACAAAATGAGATATAATATGTTTATATAACTAAATTATTAAGATCAGAATAATGAAAATTGTAAAAAAGTAATATTTCAAACTTATATGGGCTTTATAAAAAATTGTAAAAAATTATAGCTGTCAGTTTTGAAAATTCTAATAACAGTTGTGCGTTACAAGTTTATTTACCTACAATATGAGATGTAATATGTTGATACAACTAATTTATTAAGATCAGAATAAAGTAAAGAATAAAAAAGTAACCTTTCAAACTTATGTGGGCTATTTAAAAAAAATGCAAAAAATCGTAGCTATTATTTTTGAAAATTTTAATGACGTTTTGTGTGTTACTAGCTTAATTAGCTACAAAATGAAATATAATATGATTATATAGCTAAATTATTAAGATCAGAATTATGAAAATTGTAAGAAAGTAACCTCCCAACCGTAAGTAGACTATTTAAAAAATTTCAAAAAATCGTAGGTATTATTTTTGAAAATTTTCATAACGCTTGTTTGTTACTAGATTAATTAGCTACAAAATGAGATATAATATGTTTATATAGCTAAATTATTAAGATCAGAATAAATAAAAGCGTACAAAAGTAAGCTCTCAATCTTATGAGGGATGTTTAAAAATTTGTAAAAAATCTGAACTATTATTTTTGAAAATTTTAATAACAGCCATGTGTTACTAGTTTAATAAGCTACAAAATGAGATATAATATGTTTATATAACTAAATTATTAAGATCAGAATAATGAAAATTGTAAAAAAGTAATATTTCAAACTTATATGGGCTTTATAAAAAAATGTAAAAAATTATAGCTGTCAGTTTTGAAAATTCTAATAACAGTTGTGTATTACAAGTTTATTTAGCTACAAAATGAGATATAATATGTTTATACAACTATTTTATTAAGATCAGAATAAAGTAAAGAGTAAAAAAGTAACCTATCAAACTTATGTGGGCTATTTAAAAAAAATGCAAAAAATCGTAGCTATTATTTTTGAAAATTATATGAGAGGTATGTATTACTAGCTTAGTTAGCTACAGAAAGAGATATAATATGTGTATATAGCTAAATTATTAAGATCAGAATAATTAAAAGTGTCAAAAAGTAACCTCTCAAACTTATGTGGGCTATTTAAAAAATTGCAAAAAATCATAATTATTATTTTTGGAAATTCTAATAACAGTTGTATGTTACCAGCTGATTTAGCTACAAAATGAGATATAATATGTTTACATAGCTTAATTATTAAGATCAGACTAATGAAAATTCTAAGAAAGTAACCTCTCAAACTTATGTGGGCTATTTAAAAAATTGCAAAAAATCGTAGTTATTATTTTTGATAATTGTAATCACGTTTATGTGTTACTAGCTTAATTAGCTACAAAGTGAGATATAATATGATTATATAGCTAAATTATTAAGATCAGAATACTGAAAAGCATAAAAAAGTAACTTCTCAAACTTACGTGGAATATTTAAAAAAATGCAAAAAATCGTATTTACTATTTTTGAAAATTCTAATAACAGCCATGTGTTACTAGCTTAATTAGCTACAAAATGAGATATAATATGTTTACATAGCTTAATTATTAAGATCAGAATAAATATAAAGATAGAAGTTTTTAAAATTTATTTTGAAATGCTTAATATAATTAATATTGTTCCAGATCAACATCCTGCTGTGTTTGGCATTAGCAAGTATTACATATATACAGACTCTTACAAAGTAAGAGGAGTGAAAAAATCTTTGGTAAGTTTAATTAAATATGTAAACCCAGTCATCATTCAATATTATTAAAAATATACACCAATAATGTTGTATTATAATTTTTATCTGAAATGAAACAAATTGGGCTATCAAAAAATTATAAATAAGTATATTATTTACATTAGTAATACTGGTAACACCACACGAAGACATGCTCTAATTTATGGTTGTTATAATACACAATAGTTATTGGAATATTTAAGAAATCGTGTATAAATAAATATTATCTATGACAAATATTGTATTCAAGAATAAACCCGCTTATCTTAAACTAGTTTTTATAGCCTGCGCGCTCGTCGAGCGAGCGAGGACCGTGCAGCGGTCAGTACGGTCACGGCAGTAGTCCGCGAAATTTCGTGTTAACGTCACGTTGTTTGTGATATTAGTGAATTATTGTGCGATATTAATTGTGATATTACCTGTGTGCCGTTCAAAGATGATACACCGCTGATTATAGTTATGGCATAACTTATTATTGGTGACTAACAAAAGGTATTTATGGAAAAATCCTATACGTTTATCAAGAAACTAGTCATTGTTATATAATATACGTACAATTTTCGCGAAATACATTTCACAGTTCTTAAGAGGTTGTCTATGTAGTTAAGATAAATACCGGGTGATTAAACTTCTCTGAGCTACTCCTTTTACAATCGGAAAAGCCTGTCGGCTAGCCGTATAAAGATAGAAGTTTTTATAGATTAAATTGTTATAACTCAAGTTGCAATCGAAATAACTCGATGAAATAAATAATAATACTAATAATAACAATAATCTTGATAATCAATCGTTTACATTAAACATTAAATTACATTACATTACATTACATTACATTACATTACATTACATTACATTACATTACATTACATTACATTACATTACATTACATTACATTACATTACATTACATTACATTACATTACATTACATTACATTACATTACATTACATTACATTACATTACATTACATTACATTACATTACATTACATTACATTAAGTTACATTACATTAAGTTACATTACATTACATTACATTACATCATATTAATAGACGTACAAGTGACATTAAATCGGAAAATAGTGTCAGACCTAAAACAATATAAAATATGGAATGGGGCAGTAGTGCATATTATTTGAGTAGTTATCATGGTGTGTGAGTGTATTTAGGAAGGATATTGGAATTACGAAGGATACAATATTTGCTAATTATGTGAAAATTGTTGGAATTATTAGCAAATTTGTCTAGCTAATACTGTATCCTCTCTTCAATTAATTAAATATTATTTCGCGTTTCGTATTTTTCTTCAATCTGACATTTTAAATGATTTTTCTCGGAAATTTCTTTATGTGACCTATATCATAATATACTTCACTGATATCAGAAAAATAAACGTTTTCAGAATTCGCAATCAAACAATGGGATTGTCATTCGAATAAAATATCAATTATCTTATTGCTCATTCAAAAATGGTCAAAATAAATTAACAATTTCATTAAAAATAGGCTTTAGCTATATAAGTACATTACTTACTAATTAGGCTAGTAACACATGACTGCCATTAGAATTTTCAAAAATAATAATTACGATATTTTTGCAATTTTTTAAATAGCCTACACAAGTTTAACAGGTTAGTTTTTTACGCTTTTCGTTGATCTGATCTTAATAATTTAGCTATGTAAACATATTATATATATCTTATTTTGTAGCTAATTACACTATTAACACATAACCGTCATAGGAATTTTCAAAAATAATAGCTACGATTTTCTGCAATTTTTTAAATAGCCCGCATAAGTTTGAAAGGTTACTTTTTTACGCTTTTCATTATGCTGATCGTAATAATTTAGCTATATTAACACATTATATCTTATTTTGTAGCTAATTAAGCTGTGTTACTAGCTCCGTCACTAGAATTTACAAAAATAAAAGCCACCATTTTTTGCAATTTTTCAAATAGCCCACACACGTTTGAGAGGTTGATTTTTTACGCTTTTCATCATTCTGATCTTAATAATTCAGTTATGTAAACATATTAAACCTCATTATATAGCTAATTAAGCTAGTGATACATAAACGTCATTAGAATTTTCAAAAATAATAGTTTCGATTTTTTGCAATTTTTTAAATAGCCCACACAAATTTCAGAGGTTACTTTTTTACGCTTTTCGTTATTCTGATCTTAATAATTTAGCTATGTAAATATATTATATCTCATTTTGTAGCTAATTAAGCTATTAACACATAACTGTCATAAAAATATTAAAAAATAATAGCTACGATTTTTTGCAATTTTTTAAATAGTTCACATAAGTTTGATAGATTGTTTTTTTATGGTTTTCGTTATTCTGATCTTAATAATTGAGATACATAAACAGATTATATCTCATTTTGTAGCTAATTAAGCTAGCACCACATTGCCGTCATTAGAATTTTCAAGAATACTAGCTATGTTTTTTTGCAATTTTTTAAATAGCCCACACATGTTTGAGAGGTTACTTTCTTACTCTTTTCATTATTCTGATCTTAATAAATTAGCTATGTAAATGTGTTATATCTCATTTTGTAGAAAATTAAGCTACTAATACAATACTGCCATCAGAATTTTAAAAAATAATAGCAACTATTTTTGGAATTTTTTTTAAATAGCCCACACAAGTTTTGAGTTTGATTTTCAATGCTTTTCATCATTCTGATCTTAATAATTCAGTTATATAAACATATTAAAAGTCATTCTATAGCTAATTTTGTTAGTAATACATAAACGTCATTAGAATTTTCAAAAATAATAGTCACGATTTTTTGCAATTTTTTAAATAGCCCACGCAAGTTTGATAGGTTGCTTTTTTATGGTTTTTGTTATTCTGATCTTAATAATTGAGATATAGAAACACATTATATCTCATTTTGTAGCTAATTAAGCTAGTAATACATAGCCGTCATTAGAATTTTTAAGAATACTATCTACGTTTTTTTGTAAATTTTTAAATAGCCCACACAAGTTTGAGAGGTTACTTTCTTACTCTTTTCATTATTCTGATCTTAATAAATTAGCTATGCAAATTTGTTATATCTCATTTTGTAGCAAATTAAGCTACTAAGATAATACTGCCATTAGAATTATCAAAAATAATAGCTACTATTTTTTGCATTTTTTTTTAAATAGCCCACACAAGTTTGTAGTTTGATTTTCAATGCTTTTCATCATTCTGATCTTAATAATTCCGATATATAAACATATTATACCTCATTCTATAGCTAATTAAGCTAGTAACACATGACTGTCATTGGAATTTTCAAAACTAATAGCTACTATTTTTTGCAATTTTTTAAATAGCCCACACTCATTTGAGAGGTTGATTTTGGCGCTTTTCATCATTATGATCTTAAGAATGCAGTTATATAAACATAATAAACTTCATTCTATAGCTAATTAAGCTAGTAACACATAAACGTCATTAGAATTTTCAAAAATAATAGCTACGATTTTTTGCAAATTTTTAAATAGCCCACACAAGTTTGAGAGGTTGCTTATTTACGCTTTTCGTTATTCTGATCTTAATAATTTAGCTATATAAACATATTATACCTCATCCTATAGCTGTTTAAGCTAGTAACATATGACTGTCATTGGAATTGTCAATAATATTAGCCACGATTTTTTTACAATTTATTAAATAGCCTGCACAAGCTTGACAGGGTACTTTTTTACGCTTGTTGTTATTCTGATCTTAATAATTTAGCTATGTAAATATATTATATCTCATTTTGTAGCTAATTAAGCTATTAACACATAACCGTCATCAGAATTTTCAAAAATAATAGCCACCATTTGTTGCAATTTTTTAAATAGCCCACGCAAGTTTGATAGATTGCTTTTTATGGTTTTTGTTATTCTGAGCTTAATAAATTAGCTATGTAAATATGTTATATCTCATTTTGTAGCAAATTAAGCTACTAACACAATACTGCCATTAGAATTATCAAAAATAATAGCCACTATTATTTGAATTTTTGTTTAAATAGCCCACACAAGTTTGGAGTTTGCTTTTCAATGCTTTTCATCATTCTGATCTTAATAATTCAGATATATAAACATAGTATACCTCATTCTATAGCTAATTAAGCTAGAACGACATGACTGTCATTGGAATTTTCAAAACTAGTAGCTGCTATTTATGGCAAATTTTTAAATCGCCCACACACGTTTGAGAGGTTGATTTTTTACGCTTTTCATCATTCTGATCTTAATAATTCAGTTATGTAAACATATTATACCTCATTCTATAGCTAATTAAGCTAGTAATACATGACTGTCATTGGAATTGTCAATAATATTAGCCACGATTTTTTTGCCATTTATTAAATAGCCTGCACAAGTTTGACAGGGTACTTTTTACGCTTTTCGTTATTCTGATCTTAATACTTTAGCTATGTAAACATAGTATATCTCATTTTGTGGCTAATTAAGCTATTAATACATAACCGTCATCAGAATTTTCAAAAATAATAGCCACCATTTTTTGAAATTTTTTAAATAGCCCACGCAAGTTTGATAGGTTGCTTTTTTATGGTTTTCGTTATTCTGATCTTAATAATTGAGATATATAAACAGATTATATCTCATTTTGTATCTAATTAAGCTAGTAACACAGAGCTGTCATTAGAATTTTCAAGAATACTAGCTACGTTTTTTTGTAATTTTTTTAAATAGCCTACACAAGTTTGAGATGTTGCTTTTTTACGCTTTTCATCATTCTGATCTTAATAATTCAGTTATGTAAACATATTATATCTCATTATATAGCTAATGAAGCTAGTAACACATGACTGTCATTGGAATTTTCTAAAATAATAGCCTCGATTTTTTTTGCAATTTATTATAAGCCTACACAAGTTTGACAGGTTACTTTTTTACGCTTTTCGTTATTCTGATCTTAATAATTTAGCTATGTAAGCATATTATATCTCATTTTGTAGCTAATTAAGCTAGTAACACATAACCGTTATTAGAATTTAGAAAAATAATAGCCACCATTATTTGCAATTTTTTAAATAGCCCACACAAGTTTGAGAGGTTTACTTTTTTACACTTTTCGTTATTTTGATCCTTATAATTTAGCTATATAAACATGTTATATCTCATTTCATAGCTAATTAGTCTAGTAACATATAACCGTTATTGGAAATTTCAAAAATAATAGCTATGATATTTTGCAATTTTTTAAATAGTCCACACAAGCTTGGGAGGTTTACGTTTTTACACATTTAGTTATTTTGATCTTAATAATTTAGCTATGTAAACATGTTATATATCGTTTGGTAGCTAATTAAACTAGTAACTCATAACCGTCATTAGAATTTTCTAAAATAATAGCTACGATTTTTTTGCAATTTTTTAAATAGCCCACACAAGTTTGAGAGGTTGCTTTTTACGCTTTTCATCATTCTGATCTTAATAATTTAGTTACGTAAACATATTATACCTCATTCTGTAGCTAATTAAGCTAGTAACACATGGCAGTCATTATAATTTTCAAAAATAATAACCACGATTTTTTGCAATTTCTTAAATGTCGCACACAAGTTTGGGAGGTTACTTTTACTACACTTTTTGTTATTCTGATCTTAATAATTTAGCTATATAAACATATTTAATCTCATTTAGTAGCTAATTAAGATAGTAACAGATAACTGTCTTTAGAATTTTCAAAAACAGCTGCTACTATTTTTTAAATTTTTTTTATAGCCCACATAAGTTTTAGAGGTTATTTTTGGACACTTTTAATTATTATAATCTTAATAATTTAGTCATATAAACGTATTATATCTCATTTTGTAGCTAATTAAGCTAAGTAGCACGTGGCTGTTAGTAGAATTTTCAAAATTAGTAGGTATGATTATTTGCAATTTTTTACTTTATTTTACTTTATAGAGTGTTTTTGTACCTAAGTATTAAAGTAAATTTGTTATTTTAATTTTTACTACTCACTTTGTCTCCGTATTAGTGATTTTAAAGTCTATCTTTGGTACAGTATCTTTGTCCTTAGTATCAAGTTTTTTTTAGCTATTATTATGTTTACTTTATGTTGTGATTTAATTTTGTAATTTATTCTTTGACCTTTGTCCGCATTTGAAATTGTCTTCATACTGGCTGTTTGTACTCTTGTTGTTCTACTTTGACGCTGTACTGTGTCTATGTACTTTGACGCTGTACTGTGTCTATGTACTTTATCAGTGCACTTTGTTTTACCTTAGCACTTTGCACCCTTTCGTAGTAATGAATTATTTGAAATTATATCTTAATTACAGTATCTTTGCATTATGTTTTTGACTATTATCACTTTGATTTTGTACTTTGTGTTTGTGCTATATCTTTGTAACATGTCTTTGAACTTTGTCATTCAAATTATTGTTTCAAAATTGTCTTTGTTTCTATGTTTCATCTACTTATTTGTTGTAACCCGTGTTTGTACTTCATTTTTCAATTTATTCGTTGTATTCTGTGTATGTACTTTTCCTATGGACTTGAAATCTTAACTTTAGACTTGGTACTTTCCTTACACTTGTTACTTTGTCTGTAGACTTGCTACTTTGTCTTTAGACATGGCATTTTGTCTTTACAATCTCTACTTTGTCTGTTGACTTTATACTTTGTCTTTAGACTCGGTACATTGTCTTTACACGTCAAAAACGGGCTATTAAAAAACCGTATTTTATTTACATTAGTAACACCACATGAAGATTTAGAAGTACAATAATCAAGCTATACAAAAATGTGTCGGAGTTACAGAAGTGCTGAAAAAAAAATAAATAAGTATATTACATTAGTAACACTGGTAAAACCACACGAAGACTTGCTCTAATTTATGGTTGTTATAATACACAATAGTTATTGGAATATTTAAGAAATCGTGTATAAATATTGGCTATGACAAATATTGTATTCAAGAATAAACCTGCTTATCTTAAACTAGTTTTTATAGTCGGCCCGCTCGTCGAGCGAGCGAGGACTGTGCAGCGGTCAGTACGGTCACGGCAGTGACTACATGAAAAGTTGTGAAAAACTGTAGAATGACATAATCATATTGTAAACAAAAGTGTTTAATTAATAATTTTAATGTAACTTTTATGTAACTTTTCATGTAAAAGTTACATGAAAAGTTACATAATAGTTACATTAACATTATTAATTAAACACTTTTGTTTATATGATTATGTCATTCTACAGTTTTTCACATATGTGGCCCGTGATTAGAAATATCAAATTGCATTATTAATTAGTTAATCTGTTGTGTCTATCTCTTTGTTGTAAAGTTCGGTAATTATTTCGTGTAGTGTATTATCTGGGTGTTTGTATTAAGGAGGGCTATTGGGATTACGAGGGATGCAATATTTGCTATGTATGTGAAAATTGTCGGAATTTTTAGCTGGCAAATATTGCATCCTCTTTTCAATTAGTTGAATATTATTTCGCGTTTCGTATTTTTCTTCACTATGACATTTGAAATGATTTTTCTCAGAAATTTCTTTATGTGAATTATATCATAATATACATCGCTGATATCAGAACAATAATCCCTTTCGAAATCCGCAATCTAAAAATGGGATAGTCATTTGAAAAAAAATATCGATGATGATTTTGCTCATTAAAAAACGATCAAAACAAATTAACAATTTCATTACAAATTGGCTTTAGCTATATAACCATATTACTTACTAATGAAGCTACTAACACACGACTGTCATTAGAATTTTCAAAAATGACAGCTACTATTTTTTTGCTATTTTTTAAATAGCCCACACAAGTTTGAGAGGTTGCTTTTTTACTCTTTTCGTCATTCTGATATTAATAATTTAGCTATATTAACATATTATATCTTATTTTGTAGCTAATTAAGCTACTAACACATAACCGTCATTAGAGTTTTCAAAAATAATACCTAGGATTTTTTTGCAATTCTTTAAATAGCCCACACAAGTTTGAAACGTTCCTTTTTTACACTTTTCGTTATTCTGATCTTAATAATTTAGCTATATAAACATATTATAACTCATTTAGTAGCTAATTAAGCTAGTAGCACACTACTGTAATTAGAATTCTATAAAATAATACCTACGATTTTTTGCAATTTTTTAAATAGCCCACATAAATTTGAGAGATTACTTTTTTATGCTTTCCATTATTCTGATCTTAGTAATTGAGATATATAAACATATTATATCTCATTTTGTAGCTAGTTAACCTATTAACATACAACTGTCATTAGAATTTAAAAAAATAATAGTTACGATTTTTTGCAATTTTTTAAAAAGCCCACATAAGTTTGAGAAGTTACTTTTTTTACGGTTTTCGTTATTCTGATCTCAATAATTGAGAGATATAAACATATTATATCTCATTTCGTAACTCAGTAGGTTAGTAACATATAACCGTTAATATAATTCTCAAAAATAATAGCTACGATTTTTTCCAATTTTTTAAATAGCCCATATTACTTTGATAGGATACTTTTTTACAGTTTTTGTTCTTCTGATTTTAATAGTGAGATATAAAACATATTATATCTCATTTTGTAGCTAATTAAGCTAGTAACATACTACTGTCATTACAATTTTCAAAACTAATAACTATGGTTTTTTTATAATTTTCTAAATAGCCAAATTTGAGAGGATGCTTTTTACTCTTTTCACCATTTTGATCTTAATAATTCAGATATATAAATATATTATTTCTCATTCTATAACTAATTCAGATACTAACACATAGCCGTCACTAGAGTTTTCAAAAATCATAGCTACGATTTTTTTTGCAATTTTCTAAATAGCCCACACATGTTTGAAACGTTACTTTTTTACGCTTTTCGTTATTCTGATCTTAAAAATGTAGCTATATAAACATTTTATACCTCATTTTGTAGCTAATTAAGCTAGTAACTCATAAACGTCATTAGAATTTTCAAAAATAATAGCTACTATTTTTTGCATTTTTGTAATAGCCCACACAAGTTTGAGAGGTTTCTTTTTTAGGCTTTTGACCATTCTGATCTTAATAATTCAGTTATATAATCATATTACCCCTCATTCTGTATGTAATTAAGCTACTAACACATGACGATCATTAGAATTTTCATAAATAATAGCTACGATTATTATGCAATTTTCTAAATAGCCCACACAAGTTTGAAGCGATACTTTTTCACACTTTTCGTTATTCTGATCTTAATAATTTAGCTATATAAACATATTATATCTCATTTGGTAGCTAATTAAGCTAGTAACACACAACCGTCATTAGAATCTTCAAAAATAATAAATACTATTTTTTGCATTTTTTTTAATTAGGCCACACAAGTTTGACAGTTTGCTTTTTACCCTTTTCATCATTATGATCTTAATAATTCAGTTATATAAACATATTATACCTCATTCTGTAGCTAATTAGACTATCAACATATGACTGTCATTAGAATTTTCAAAAATAATAGCTACGATTTTTTTTCAATTTTTTAAATAGCCCACACTAGTTTGAGAGGTTACTTTTTTACACATTTCCTTATTTTGATCTTAATAATTAAGCTATGTAAACATATTATATCTCATTTGGTAGCTAATTAAGCTAGAAACACACAACTGTCATTAGAATTTTCAAAAATAAGAGCTAGTATTTTTTTTGCAATTTTTTAAATAGCCCACACAAGTCTAAGAAATTGCTTTTTATCCTTTTCATCATTCTGATCTTAATAATTCAGTTATGAAAACATATTATACATCATTCTGTAGCTTATTAAGCTAGTAACACATAACTATCATTAGAATTTTCAAAAATAATAGCTACGATTTATTGCATTTTTTTAAATAGACCACATAAGTTTGAGAGATTGCTTTTCTACACTTTTCATCATTATGATCTTAATAATTCAGTTATATAAACATATTACCCCTCATTCTGTAGCTAATTAAGCTACTAACACATGACGGTCATTATAATTTTCAAAAATAATAACTTTTTGAAATTTTCTAAATAGGCCACACAAGTTTGAAACGTTACTTTTTTACACTTTTCGTTATTCTGATCTTAAGATCATTAATATAATAATTATTAATAATTTAGCTATATAAACATATTATATCTCGTTTTGTAGCTAATTGAGCTAGTAACACGTAGCTGTTATTTTTTTACTTTATTGTGAGTTTTTGTACTTTGACTTAAGTATTAAAGTATGATGTGTTTTTATTTTTTACTGTTCACTTTGTCTCCGTATTAATAATTTTAACGTCTATCTTTGGTACAACGTCTATTTTCATCATGCGTAGCTATTAGCTATTGTTATGTTGACTTTGTACTCAGTACTTTAACTTTGTAATTTGTTCTTTGACCTTTGAAATTGTCTTTGTACTCTGTTCTTTATACTTTGACGCTGTACTGCGTCTTTTTTCTTTGACAGTGCACTTGATATCTTTATTTTAGACTTGGTACTTTTCTGACACTTGTTACTTTGTCTGTAGACTTGCTACTTTATCTTTAGACATGGTATTTTGTCTTTACACTCTCTACTTTGTCTGTTGACTTTATACTTTGTCTTTAGACTTGGTACTTTTTCTTTACACTTGGTACTGTTCCTGTAGACTTGATAATATATCTTTAGATACGGTATTTTGTCTATCCACTTGTTATTTGGCTGTTGACTTTATACTTTGTCTTTACACTTAATACATTGTCTTTACATATGGCACATTATCCGTAGACTTAATACTTTGAAATTTACGCTTGGTTGTTTGTCTGTAGACTTGGTACTTTGTCTTTAGAGTTGGTACTTTGTTTTTGGATTTGGTACTTTGTCTTTAAATATGGTACTTCTCTGGAGATTTCATACTTTGTCTTTAGACTTAGTACTGCATCTTTACACTTGGTACTGTGCGTGTAGAACTGATACTTTGTCGATAGACGTGGTATTTTGTCTGTACAGTTGCTACTTTGTTTGTTGACTTTATATTTTGTCTTTAGAATTGGTACTTCGTCTTTACACATAGCTAATTGTTCGCAGACTTAATACTTTAATCCTTGCGCTTGGTAGTTTGTCGGTAGACTTGATATTTTGTCTTTAGACTTGGTACTTTGTCTTTACACATGGTATTTTGTCTGTACACTTTGTACTTGTTCTGTTGACTTTCTACTTTTTCTCTGCACATGGCACATTGTACGTTGTCTTGATACTTTAATCTTTACAATCTTTTAATGTTATTTGTCTATAGACTTGGTACTCTGTCTTTAGACTTGGTATTTTGTCTTTACACATGGTACTTTGTCTGTAGACTTTATACTTTGTCTTTACACTAGGTACTGTATCTGTAAACTTGATACTTTAACTATAGATATGGTATATGGATATCTTACCTTTTAGCCTTGGTACTTTCTTTACACATGTTACATGTTAAGTATCAAGTTTACAGACGAAGTAACATGTGTAAGGAAAGTTCCAAGGCTAAAAGGTAAGTTTTAGACATCGTATTTTGTCTTTACACTTGCTACTTTGTCTGTTGACTCAATATATTCTCTAGTCTTGGTACATTGTCTTTACACATGGCACATTATTTGTAGACTTGATACTTTATGTTATATATGTATATATTATTTTTACCATACAACCTGCATTTGGTTTCTTGTATCCGACTTGGATGGCAAAAAGTTGACTTTTAGACATTGTTGTTAATAAATATGACAATTTATCAATCTATTACGGTTAGTTTAATTTCGTGTTTTGTTTTTAAATGTTTTTTATATTAATTTATGTTTTGTTTTTAAATGTTTTTCATATTAATTTATAACATTAGTACATTTTCTAATTATAATTTTTCTTTGTTACAGGCTACTGCACGTTCCAACATCCTCCAGCCCGCTGTACCCAGATGACTCCAGAGCTACTGTTGTGATTGTTCATGTTTACAACTCAATACTATTCTACTAACAGTGTTCAAGAAGTTGACACACTTTTACAACACATAGTTTTTTTTGGGAAGAGTTAACTTCTCAAAATTTATCGCAAAAGTGTCAGCATCATGGAAAATACAAGTGGATTCCAGAAGTTTTTCTATTATCATCAAAATTACCTCGAGCTTTGAAATATTAAATCATATGAAAATAGTTGAGACTAGAAATGATTACATCTGACAATAAGTAAGTTTTGGAAATAACTAGAGGACATTTATATTGAAGCAGATAGTCTTAACGTATTATCAGGATGTTGTGTTGCCAATAAGTGGAGAAAGCTTATACCAAAATGGATGCCATCAAAGTAATATCAAGACAAAAAAGAAGCTTACATTAAAGAATTTTACGTTTAGCTGCTCTAAATAAGATACTTGATTGTTTAAAGAAAGAAGTTTCTAATTACCTCATATGGTGAAGAGATACACTATACTTACAACATACATAATATGAATTAAAACAAATAAATAACCAACTGGATTTTACTAGAAGAGACTAGAACAGATTACACATGACAATATAAATGTGTTAGCACTAGCTGAAGGATGGTTATATTAAAACAGATGCTCTCAAAGTATTATCAAGAAACATGTGTTGGCAACAAGTGGAGGATTTTTATAATAAAGTACCCTCAAAGTAGTATCAAGAAAAAAAGTAAGCTATTTTCAGCTTAAATAAGAAAATTTACGGTTAACCGCCTTACATCAAGTGTCTTACTTGATTTAAAAAAAGATCTGCAATTTAGATATCAATTATTTTCTCATAATAATACCTCAGATGGTGAAGAGATAAACTATACATACAATATAAATAATTTATAAATTAATAATACAAGTAACTAATTGGATTTGAGTTTATAAAATGTTACACAGACAAAATTAACTACAGCGCAGTATAATTGAGCCGCAATACAATTCTACATTCCATTTGTAACCATCAAGATCGTTTTTATTTCGATCCATACTCAACAACTCATCAGTCGGAGATAGACAGCATTAACAGGGTGTGGTGGGTCTGACGCAGGCACGTCAGAACCTTATAAAATGCCACAGATATCTAATGACGATGCTGTCTTAAGCGAGTTTGTGCCGCTATAAGCACTTTTCTGCTTTCATTTTCATCATTTGTTACAGCGGTTTATGTCTTCCTCTTCTCTTTTTACAGGTGGTCATCGTTTTGCATCAAATATTAGTTAGGGCTTGTGTGTTAAAATATGTTTGTTAGTCATAAAAGTACTACAAAAAGCATATTTACTACTGTATTCCAAAATGAGGGGCCTATTATTTACGACGAAATTCCATAATGAGGTGCCTATTTTTTTACTACTAAATACTACAAGAGGAGCCTATTTTTTACTACTAAATTCCATAATGAGAGGCATGTGTTTACTACTAAATTCCATAATGAGGAGCCTGTGTTTACTACTAAATTCCATAATGAGAGGCATGTGTTTACTACTAAATTCCATAATGAGGAGCCTATTTTTTACTACTAAATACTACAAGAGGGGCCTATGTTTACTACTAAATTCCACAATGGGAGGCGTATTTACTACTAAATTCCATAATGAGAGAAATGTGTTTACTACTAAATTCCATAATGAGGAGCCTGTGTTTACTACTAAATTCCATAATGAGAGGCATGTGTTTACTACTAAATTCCATAATGAGGAGCCTGTGTTTACTACTAAATTCCATAATGAGAGGCATATGTTTACTACTAAATTCCATAATAAGGGGCATGTGTTTACTACTAAATTCCATAATGAGGGGCCTGTGTTTACGACTATATTCCATAGTGAGGGGTCTATATTTTACTACTAAATACTACAAGAGGGGCCTACTTTTACTACTAAATTCCACAATGAGAGGCCTGTGTTTACTACTAAATTCCACAATGAGAGGCCTGTATTTACTACTAAATTCCATAATGAGAGGCATGTGTTTACTACTAAATTCCATAATGAGGGGCCTGTGTTTACTACTATATTCCATAGTGAGGGGTCTATATTTTACTACTAAATACTACAAGAGGGGCCTACTTTTACTACTAAATTCCACAATAAGAGGCCTGTGTTTACTACTAAATTCCACAATGAGAGGCCTGTGTTTACTACTAAATTCCACAATGAGAGGCCTGTATTTACTACTAAATTCCATAATGAGAGGCATGTGTTTACTACTAAATTCCATAATGAGGAGCCTGTGTTTACTACTAAATTCCATAATGAGAGGCATATGTTTACTACTAAATTCCATAATAAGGGGCATGTGTTTACTACTAAATTCCATAATGAGGGGCCTGTGTTTACGACTATATTCCATAGTGAGGGGTCTATATTTTACTACTAAATACTACAAGAGGGGCCTACTTTTACTACTAAATTCCACAATAAGAGGCCTGTGTTTACTACTAAATTCTACAATGAGAGGCCTGTATTTACTACTAAATTCCATAATGAGAGGCATGTGTTTACTACTAAATTCCATAATGAGGGGCCTGTGTTTACTACTATATTCCATAGTGAGGGGTCTATATTTTACTACTAAATACTACAAGAGGGGCCTACTTTTACTACTAAATTCCACAATGAGAGGCCTGTGTTTACTACTAAATTCCACAATGAGAGGCCTGTATTTACTACTAAATTCCATAATGAGAGGCATGTGTTTACTACTAAATTCCATAATGAGGGGCCTGTGTTTACTACTATATTCCATAGTGAGGGGTCTATATTTTACTACTAAATACTACAAGAGGGGCCTACTTTTACTACTAAATTCCACAATGAGAGGCCTGTGTTTACTACTAAATTCCACAATGAGAGGCCTGTATTTACTACTAAATTCCATAATGAGAGGCATATGTTTACTACTAAATTCCATAATGAGAGGCCTGTGTTTACTACTAAATTCCACAATGAGAGGCCTGTATTTACTACTAAATTCCATAATGAGAGGCATGTGTTTACTACTAAATCCCATAATGAGGGCCTATTTTTTACTACTAAATACTACAAGAGGGGCCTATGTTTACTACTAAATTCCACAATGGGAGGCGTATTTACTACTAAATTCCATAATGAGAGGCATGTGTTTACTACTAAATTCCATAATGAGGAGCCTGTGTTTACTACTAAATTCCATAATGAGGGGCCTGTGTTTACTACTAAATTCCATAATGAGTTTCTACTTTTTACTATTAAATACAATAAGAGGGGCCTATTTTTTACTACTAAATGCTACAAGAGGGTCCTATTTTTTACTACTAATTTCCATAATGAGGGGCCTGTGTTTACTACTAAATTTCATATTGAGTTACTACTATTTACTACTAAATTCCATTATGAGTTTCTACCCTTTACTACTAAATACCACAAGAGGGGCCTATTTTTTACTACTAAATACTACAGGAGCGGCCTATTATTTACTACTAATTTCCATAATGAGGGGTCTGTCTTTACTACTAAATTCCATAATGAATTTC
The DNA here is from genome assembly GCA_963942505.1 of Lordithon lunulatus. Lineage (NCBI taxonomy): Eukaryota > Metazoa > Arthropoda > Insecta > Coleoptera > Staphylinidae > Lordithon > Lordithon lunulatus. The sequence continues at coordinate 5,003,664 of OZ012675.1, forward strand.
TACTTTTTACTACTAAATACTACAAGAGGGGCCTATTTTTTACTACTAATTTCCATAATGCGGGGCCTGTGTTTACTACTAAATTCTATATTGAGTTTCTACCTATTACTACTAAATTCCATAATGAATTTCTACTTTTTACTACTAAATACTACAAGAGGGGCCTATTTTTTACTACTAATTTCCATAATGCGGGGCCTGTGTTTACTACTAAATTCTATATTGAGTTTCTATCTATTACTACTAAATTCCATATTGAGTTTCTTCCTTTTACTACTAAATGCTACAAGAGGGGCCTATTTTTTACTACTAATTTCCATAATGCGGGGCCTGTGTTTACTACTAAATTCTATATTGAGTTTCTACCTATTACTGCTAAATTCCATATTGAGTTTCTACCTTTTACTACTAAATACTAGAAGAGGGGCCTATTTTTTACTACTAATTTCCATAATGCGGGGCCTGTGTTTACTACTAAATTCTATATTGAGTTTCTACCTATTACTACTAAATTCCATATTGAGTTTCTACCTTTTACTACTAAATACTACAAGAGGGGCCTATTTTTTACTACTAATTTCCATAATGCGGGGCCTGTGTTTACTACTAAATTCTATATTGAGTTTCTACCTATTACTACTAAATTCCATATTGAGTTTCTACCTTTTACTACTAAATACCACAAGAGGGGCCTATTTTTTACTACTAAATGCTACAAGAGGGGCCTACTTTTTACTACTAATTTCCATAATGCGGGGCCTGTATTTACTACTAAATTCCATAATGAGGGGCCTATTTTTTACTAAAATGAGGGGCCATTTTTTTACCACTAAATTCCATATTGAAGGGCCTATTTTTAACTACTAAATGCTACAAGATGGGCCTATTATTTTCTGATTTTGACATTTGCTGTTTTATCCTAGTAGAGGTTAGAGATTATTCTTATATCTCTTCTGTCGAATTTATTTCTATCTTTAGTATCTCTAGCAGACTCTAGTGTTGTATTCTGTCATAGGCTGTTTGGAACTCGATGTAACAGATAACTCGATTATTCATGTCTCCTTTTTTGTCCTGCTAGGAGGAAATCTTCCACAGACACCCATACCTCACTATCACCACTATGGGACATGGGTGGTGTCGGTTACTCCAATCCGGGGAACCTACCTACTAAAACCTAAACTCACTAGGGCCTTCTAGACACTCTAACTCCGACGTTTTGTCATCATGAGGTTTGTCCGTCTTGTCAAATTGTCACGCCTTGTTGGTGTGGTCTTGCGTCTGTAGGTCGTCTTGGAACTTGTATTGCATCACGGTGTTGGCGAATTTTACCATTGCCTCCCAATGTTCCGGCAATTCGAGCATATTAGTTGTCCCATTCGTTGTGGTGTGGACTCCTCTACCCCCAACTCCATCCATAGGTTGACCCATTCTCGATACCACTTGGGGCGTCGTGGTATAGTGTGTATTCATCTGTCTCGAGGCAGGATGTAATCTTTCCTATCTATCTTGTATAGGTAGGTTTCGAAAAACCTGTGTCTCGATAGTAATTGGGAAGTGCAATGGTCAGACCCGCACTTTTCTCTGCCCACTACAGGTTTCATCATCATTCCGTAGCTCTACAACCCTGGCTGGGTCTTGGCTGACACAACAATCTTCATACAATCCACAATCCACCCAAATATACGAAATCGGCATGTTTCCAACTATAAAACAATATATATATATATATATATATATATATATATATATATATATATATATATATATATATATATATATATATATGGTTGAATTGTCTTTAAAAAAAAATAATAGAAAGTGTTAAGTACTGAATTTTTTCCATTACTTGATTATTCACGCCATTTCGTTCGGTAGTCTGCTTTTTTAAGAAGTAAGTATAACTGAAGGCAGGTACCAACAAGTATGTATCTGGTTTTAACTCAATCACAATCACAATCCACCCGCTTTCTCTCCTTTCGGCGGTCGACTACCTCTTGACACCACCGCCGTTCTTTTCTTTTGGTTTGTAGTCCTGCTGACTTTGTGGTCCTTATAACACCAACTGAAGTATTGGTGCAAATTTAAAACTTTCGTCGGCGTGGCACAGCGAAGTTCTCGTTTTTATTTGATTGCCCCTCGTACTTTACTTTGGAGTCGGATATTTTTTGGTCCACGAGTGGAGTACTTTTTCTACCATTAGTATTAGTAATTGTATATTATTTCATGATATTTGTAGATATTTGACGATATTTGACGATATTTGATGATATTTGACGATATTTGACGATATTTGACGATATTTGACGATATTTAACGTTATTTGACGATATTTGACAATATTTTCCGATCTTTAACAATATTTTCCGATGTTTAACAATATTTTCCGATCTCTAACAATATTTTCCGATCTTTAACAATATTTTCCGATCTTATAACAATATTTGACAAGCCGAGCAACTTTCGTTGCTCGGCTGGCGAGGTACCTCCAAATAGTGAGCAGGCACTCTTTCGGCCAGGTCGTCTAGCTGAAGTTATAGAATTGGTAACAGATAGTCCTCGATAGTATAGATTTTAGTATCGAGGTCGAAAAGAGATAGAGTGGCCGAAGAGTTGACCAAGAGAGGTTGATAGTTCAAAGGTGTTTGTGTGTTTTTTTTTTGGTGGTCGTTGGATGACGATAGGGACTACAAAGTTCAAATATTTGATTCCAAAAATAATATATACTAAATTAAGATTATTGGATCAACTGTTTAGATGCCCCCAAAAATGTTCAACGAGTCACATACGAAATGATTGGTTAAATATCTTCCATTACTTGATTATTCACGTCATCTCGTTCGGGGGCGGAAACACCCAATCACGCACCAACGATCACTCCCACAGCTATACATATACATCCCTCGATATCTGTTGCACATGCAGCTGTCTTTCAACATAAATGGTGCACTTTTCTTGTGCGTTAGTAATAGTATGGTTCGATGGTCAATCTTTGTCTGGAATTGGGTACATGTTATATCAGTTCTTTATTCAGGAGAATGGACGGGCTTCCAAGCCGTTCATATTCTTCCGCGTGGAACGTGTCGGTTGCTTCCTCTGGTGGATTTAGAGAGATATAGTGATTCAGGCCCAAAAAGTCTTAATGCGTTTATTGTCGCTGTAGGCTTTTAGGTATTACATCTGATCTTGGGCCAGTAAGATTACTGATGAAACGTATTCGACCCAGAGAGCACTCCTTCATAATTTCTTCACATTTGTTGTAAGGTACGTTTAATAGCCAATGCTGCTAGGCTTGAGAAGGTTGCTATTATTACTAGAGTTACGAAATCGGCATGTTTCCAACTATAAACAAATTTAAATTTTTACAATATACCGTCGATTGTCTGCATAATTTCATTCTATAGATATTCCTTACCAGCGAATATACGCATCCAATAATATTTACGAAATCGACATGTTTCTAACTATACATTTTTTTTATCTCTTACGATATGCCGTCGATTATCTGCATTATTTAATTCTATAGATATGAATTGCCAGCGAATATACAAATCCAATAATATTTCCATTATTAGATAAACACTGTCCATCCTTTATGTCTACTAGTGCAACGGTGATTGAAGATTCTTCATAATTTCTTCACATTTGTTGTAAGGTACGTTTAATAGCCAATGCTGCCAGGCATGAGAAGGTTGCTATAAAACAAAACAACTATATATATATATATATATATATATATATATATATATATATATATATATATATATATATATATATATATATATATATGGTTGAATTGTCTTCAAAAAATCAACATAACGTGTTAAGTAGTGAATTTTTTCCATTACTTGATTATTCACGCCATTTCGTTCGGTAGCCTGCTTCTTTAAAAAGTAAGTATAACTGAAGGCAGTTACCAACAAGTATGTATCTGGTTTTAACTCTGCACAACTCACGTTCAATATGTAGTATCGATTGGATGTGCAGTGATGTTGTATTCCACCTACATATAATGAGGAGTTATGGAGAACCATAAATAATTAATATTTTAACATTGAAAATTAATATTCATAATATTTACTACAAAAATTATCCACAAATGTCTCTCGTGAGTATTATTATTAACTCGTCTAACAAACGTTTTGACAGAGTTTTTCCTTGAATTGTTGATGCCCCACTATCTTCGTTCAAACATGAACTAAATATACTTATTTAGGTCATACAAAATATATTTTTCCTTCAATTGGCATTTTTTGACACTAGTTGACTATATTGGGCAATATTTGCCAATATTTGACAATATATATGACGATATTTGACAATATTAGATAATATTTCACAATATTTGTGTATTCTTCGACAATATTTGACAATGTTTGACAATATTTGACTATTTTTTAACAATACGTGTCTATTATTTGACAATATTTGTCTATTATTGGACAATATTTGACAATATTTGACAATATTTGACAATATTTGACAATATTTGACAATATTTGACAATATTTGACAATATTTGTCTATTCTTTGACAATATTTGTCTATTCTTTAATAATATGTGTCTATTATTTGACAATTTTTGACAATATTTGACAATATTTGACAATATTTGACAATATTTGTCTATTCTTTGACAATATTTGTCTATTCTTTGACAATATTTGTCTATTATTTGACAATTTTTTACAATATTTGTCTATTATTTCACAATATTTAACAATATTTGTCTATTCTTTAATAATATGTGTCTATTATTTGACAATATTTGACAATATTTGACAATATTTGTCTATTCTTTTAATATTTGTCTATTATTTGACAATTTTTGACAATATTTGACAATATTTGACAATATTTGTCTATTCTTTGACAATATTTGTCTATTCTTTGACAATATTTGTCTATTATTTGACAATTTTTTACAATATTTGTCTATTATTTCACAATATTTAACAATATTTGTCTATTCTTTAATAATATGTGTCTATTATTTGACAATATTTGACAATATTTGTCTATTCTTTTAATATTTGTCTATTATTTGACAATTTTTGACAATATTTGACAATATTTGACAATATTTGACAATATTTGACAATATTTGTCTATTCTTTGACAATATTTGTCTATTCTTTGACAATATTTGTCTATTATTTGACAATTTTTTACAATATTTGTCTATTATTTCACAATATTTAACAATATTTGTCTATTCTTTAATAATATGTGTCTATTATTTGACAATATTTGACAATATTTGACAATATTTGTCTATTCTTTTAATATTTGTCTATTATTTGACAATTTTTGACAATATTTGACAATATTTGACAATATTTGACAATATTTGTCTATTATTTGACAATATTTGTCTATTCTTTGACAATATTTGTCTATTCTTTAATAATATGTGTCTATTATTTGACAATTTTTGACAATATGTGTCTATTCTTTGACAATATTTGTCTATTCTTTAATAATATGTGTCTATTATTTGACAATATTTGACAATATTTGACAATATTTGTCTATTCTTTTAATATTTGTCTATTATTTGACAATATTTGACAATATTTGACAATATTTGACAATATTTGACAATATTTGACAATATTTGACAATATTTGACAATATTTGACAATATTTGACAATATTTGACAATATTTGTCTATTCTTTTAATATTTGTCTATTATTTGACATTTTTTGACAATATTTGACAATATTTTGACAATATTTGACAATATTTGACAATATTTGACAATATTTGACAATATTTGACAATATTTGACAATATTTGACAATATTTGTCTATTATTTGACAATTTTGTACAATATTTGTCTATTATTTCACAATTTTTGATAATATTTGACAATATTTGACAATATTTGTCTATTCTTTAATAATATGTGTCTAATATTTGACAATATTTGACAATATTTGTCTATTATTTCTCAATATTGTATATGATAAATTTATTTATTTATATTTTATCCATACATACACAATATAATATATATATAATTATATAAAAAGTAAAATTAAAATTAATTGTATATCTACAAAAAAAAAAGATTAATGGTGATTTCTTCCTTCGGTCCTTGTCGCGAGGTTTATGGTTGTGTTTCCTTCTCGGTCTGTAGGTATTGAGGGTTTGTGTTTAATATATTCTGTGTCGGTGTCTAAGCCATTTGTTGCGATGTTTCTTCTTCCACCATTACATATTACATTTATTCATGTTAATTATTTAATACATAATATTACACATGTCTTAATATGAAATGATGAGGGTTAGCCCAACCCTTGCTGCTTAGCAAATAATTGTAAGCTACTACTCGTAAAACATCCACAATACACCTATGGAATCTTTACTGCGATGCTATCTATGTGATTATAGATTATATATCCAATATTCTGCACCTGAGGTCCAGCAAAGAAGTACAGCAAAGAAGTACAGCAAATATGTACAGCAAATATGTACAGCAAATATGTACAGCAAAGAAGTACAGCAAAGAAGTACAGCAAATATGTATAGCAAAGAAGTACAGCAAAGAAGTACAGCAAATATGTACAGCAAAGAAGTACAGCAAAGAAGTACAGCAAATATGTACAGCAAATATGTACAGCAAATATGTACAGCAAAGAAGTACAGCAAAGAAGTACAGCAAATATGTATAGCAAAGAAGTACAGCAAAGAAGTACAGCAAAGAAGTACAGCAAAGAAGTATAGCAAAGAAGTTCAACAAAGAAGTACAGCAAAAAAGTACAGCCAAGAAGTACAGCAAAGAAGTACAGCAAAGAAGTACAGCAAAGAAGTACAGCAAAGAAGTACAGCAAAGAAGTACAGCAAAGAAGTACAGCAAATATGTACAGCAAATATGTACAGCAAAGAAGTACAGCAAAGAAGTACAGCAAAGAAGTACAGCAAAGAAGTACAGCAAATATGTACAGCAAAGAAGTACAGCAAAGAAGTACAGCAAAGAAGTACAGCAAAGAAGTACAGCAAAGAAGTACAGCAAAGAAGTACAGCAAAGAAGTACAGCAAAGAAGTACAGCAAAGAAGTACAGCAAAGAAGTACAGCAAAGAAGTACAGCAAAGAAGTACAGCAAAGAAGTACAGCAAAGAAGTACAGCAAAGAAGTACAGCAAAGAAGTACAGCAAAGAAGTACAGCAAAGAAGTACAGCAAAGAAGTACAGCAAAGAAGTACAGCAAAGAAGTACAGCAAAGAAGTACAGCAAAGAAGTACAGCAAAGAAGTACAGCAAAGAAGTACAGCAAAGAAGTACAGCAAAAAAGTACAGCAAAGAAGTACAGCAAAGAAGTACAGCAAAGAAGTACAGCAAAGAAGTACAGCAAAGAAGTACAGCAAAGAAGTACAGCAAAGAAGTACAGCAAAGAAGTACAGCAAAGAAGTACAGCAAAGAAGTACAGCAAAGAAGTACAGCAAAGAAGTACAGCAAAGAAGTACAGCAAAGAAGTACAGCAAAGAAGTACAGCAAAGAAGTACAGCAAAGAAGTACAGCAAAGAAGTACAGCAAATAAGTACAGCAAAGAAGTACAGCAAAGAAGTATAGCAAAGAAGTTCAACAAAGAAGTACAGCAAAAAAGTACAGCCAAGAAGTACAGCAAAGAAGTACAGCAAAGAAGTACAGCAAAGAAGTACAGCAAAGAAGTACAGCAAAGAAGTACAGCAAAGAAGTACAGCAAAGAAGTACAGCAAAGAAGTACAGCAAAGAAGTACAGCAAAGAAGTACAGCAAATAAGTACAGCAAATAAGTACAGCAAAGAAGTACAGCAAAGAAGTACAGCAAAGAAGTACAGCAAATATGTACAGCAAATATGTACAGCAAAGAAGTACAGCAAAGAAGTACAGCAAAGAAGTACAGCAAAGAAGTACAGCAAATATGTACAGCAAAGAAGTACAGCAAAGAAGTACAGCAAAGAAGTACAGCAAAGAAGTACAGCAAAGAAGTACAGCAAAGAAGTACAGCAAAGAAGTACAGCAAAGAAGTACAGCAAAGAAGTACAGCAAAGAAGTACAGCAAAGAAGTACAGCAAAGAAGTACAGCAAAGAAGTACAGCAAAGAAGTACAGCAAAGAAGTACAGCAAAGAAGTACAGCAAAAAAGTACAGCAAAGAAGTACAGCAAAGAAGTACAGCAAAGAAGTACAGCAAGAAGTAAAGCAAGAAGTACAGCAAAAATTACAGCAAAGAAGTACAGCAAAGCAGTACAGCAAAGAAGTACAGCAAAGAAGTACAGCACTGAAGTACAGCACTGAAGTACAGCACTGAAGTACAGCACTGAAGTACAGCAAAGAAGTACAGCAAAGAAGTACAGCAAAGCAGTGCAGCAAGAAGTACAGCAAAGAAGTACAGCAAAGAAGTACAGCAAAGAAGTACAGCAAAGAAGTACAGTACCCTAAGTGACCTTGCTATAAAATGTAGACACCACAGGTTTACCCTTGGAGTCGTCACGGCCTTCTTGTCTGCCACATACCTAATGGTTGCGATAAGAGTTTATAAGATTGATAAGAGTTTATAAGATTCATAAGAGTTTATAAGCTTGCTAAGAGTTTATAAGATTGAATAGAGTTTCCGTCTGTGATGACCTTTGTATGAACGAGCAGATCGCTGTTTGGCTTGTGTGCAGCAAAGAAGTACAGCAAAGAAGTACAGCAAAGAAGTACAGCAAAGAAGTATAGCAAAGAAGTTCAACAAAGAAGTACAGCAAAAAAGTACAGCCAAGAAGTACAGCAAAGAAGTACAGCAAAGAAGTACAGCAAAGAAGTACAGCAAAGAAGTACAGCAAAGAAGTACAGCAAAGAAGTACAGCAAAGAAGTACAGCAAAGAAGTACAGCAAAGAAGTACAGCAAAGAAGTACAGCAAAGAAGTACAGCAAAGAAGTACAGCAAAGAAGTACAGCAAAGAAGTACAGCAAAGAAGTACAGCAAAGAAGTACAGCAGAGTAGTACAGCAATGAAGTACAGCAAAGATATGTGAAATATGATAAATGATACTTTTTATCTCTGTCCTCGCCGCAGGATTTATTGGTGATTTCCCATCTCGGGCTAACAGTATCGAGGGATACTGTGGTTGGATTCCTGTCTTCTATTTTATTTTAAGTTGTTGTTTATGAGTAGATATTCGATATCAAGAATCAATTTTTCCATATTCTTAACAAGGTCTCGAAATGTCCACTGAATATTCTTGCAAAATTATATAATTGTTAATTGTATTTAAAAAAAAATCAAAAGAACATGTGAAATTTCTTCCATCACTTGATTATTCACGCCATTTCGTTCGGTAGCATCACAACTGTCCTTCCTCCTGCCATTGCAGTACCAGGAACGGTTTATTATCTAAACACATATCTATTTATACCAACAGGGGCACATTCACTGGCCATCGCGCTTAATCTGACTCACAAACCCCAAACCAATTCTTAATAAAACATCTCTTCGTCATTTTAGTCTTATTGACTTACATGGACTGATGGCTGCTAGCTTTCACCTCCCTCCTTACAACATTCTTTTATTAGTTTGTAAACTAATATAAATATAATGGTGAAAATCTTTCACCTCCCTCCTTACAACATTCTTTTATTAGTTTGTAAACTAATATAAATATAATGGTGAAAATCTATTTATATTAACAGGGGTACCGCATTTCCACTGGCCATCGCGCTTAATCTGACTCATACACCCCAAACGAATTCTTATAAAACATCTCTTCGTCATTTTAGTCTTATCGACTTACATGGACTGATGGCTGCTAGCTTTCACCTCCTTCCTTACAACATTCTTTTATTAGTTTGTAAACTAATATAAATATAATGGTGAAAATCTTTCACCTCCCTCCTTACAACATTCTTTTATTATTTTGTAAACTAATATAAATATAATGGTGAAAATCTATTTATATTAACAGGGGTACCGCATTTCCACTGGCCATCGCGCTTAATCTGACTCACACACCCCAAACCAAATTCTTATAAAACATTTCCTCGTCATTTTAGTAGTCTTATCGACTTACATGGACTGATGGCAGCTAGCTTTCACCTCCCTCTTTACAACATTCTTTTATTATTTTGTAAATTAATATAAATATAATAACAAAAATCATACAAACCACTCAAAAAGTAACTGATCGTATTTAAGTCTGATCGGCTAATATGATGCTCCTGGTTTACGCGCGAATATTTCCTATATTCCTTCAATATTTTATATATTAATATAAATATTGTGGAAAATTCATATAACCCACACGAAAAATATTTTTTGCCTACTAACTATTTTGGTTTTCAAATCGAGTATTCACATAATAACAGAAAAATGCTGTACGTAGTCTTTACAAGACATGGATTGTTATAATATAATGGAAAAACCATATAATCCACTCAAAAAATATTTTTTGCCTACAACTATTTTTGTTTTCTAATCGAGTATTCAAAGAATAACAAATGTAGTTCTGTACGTAGTCCTTGCAAGACATGGGTTGTTATAATATAATAGAAAAATCATATAACACACTCAAAAAATATGTTTTGCCTACAACTCCTTTGGTTTTCAAATCGAGTATTCACATAATAACAGAAACATGCTGTACGTAGTCCTTACAAGACATGGATTGTTATAATATAATGGAAAAATCATATAACACACTCAAAAAATATTTTTTGCCTGCAACTCCTTTGGATTTCAAATCGAGTATTCACGTAATAACAGAAACATGCTGTACGTAGTCCTTACAAGACATGGATTGTTATAATATAATGGAAAAATCATATAACCCACTCAAACAATATTGTTTGCCTATAACTATTTTTGTTTTCAACTCGAGTATTCACAGAATAACAGAAAAATGCTGTGCGTAGTCCTTACAAGACATGGGTTGTTATAATATAATGGAAAAATGATATAACACACTCAAAAAATATTTTTTGCCTACAACTATTTTAGTTTTCAAATCGAGTTTTCATAGAATAACAGAAAAATGCCAACAGTATTATTTGCTGTACGTCCTTACAGGACATGGGTTGTTTCCTTCATCCGTTTGGGTATTGCCTGCCATGATTTCCTACTATCTAAAAAATTATTAAAAATCTAAAGATACAAAACACAAAAACTTATTACAAATAAAAATTTCGCACATATAAGCCACTTTCTTTTATCGTTCGGGAGCTGTTCCGGGTTGTTCTAAGCTAGCTAAAACCAGCCCAGAGCAGCCGAAGAATGAAAACGGCTATTGTCAGTGACTTGTTTTGTACCTGCCGTTCATTAAGGGATTAAGTCGATCGTGCGGCTGTATATTCAAATATGCTCCAGTCTTGTGAAATTTCCTCCATTACTTGATTATTCACGCCATTTCGTTCGGTGGTGCCTTCACCCCCACCATTGCAGCACCAACACCAGCATAGGCTAAAGTTACTAGTAACAATAGTAAATAGCTACGCAATTGAATATAAATGTCCTTCATTAAATTGCGTAACTGAGATAAATACCGTAACATTTATACTGTTTTAAAAATCAGACTACAAACAGAATTGACTTACACACGATGGCATATGGTTAAATAACTTCGATTATTGATCTTGATTATTGTTGGTTATCAAGCACCATTGAATTACGTAAATGAGATAAATACCTTAACATTTATACTGCTTTAAAAATCAGATATCATTAATTAACTGTTATTACTTGATGATTTTTGGTTATCAAGCACTGTATCACTTGAAAGAATCCTATTCTAATATTCATTAAAATAAAATATTAAATGTACGTCCTTGTCTGTTATTAAACGTCCAGCGACTCCCGTTTATTCTACGGAGAACCACCACTTCGATTACGTAGATCGGAGAAGGTGTAGTATGGTTCTACGTATTCGCCCGGGGGCGGTCTAGTTATTTGGCCTCGCAAAACAAAACCCTTGCTGTTATCCTTGCAGCTACTACGACACTGGATAGTGGCCTCGTAAGGCAAGCTCTGGAGTAAGGTCCTGCTTTGACCCCCCCCCCCCCCCCAACAGCAACAACAATGTTCAGGTATGAACATTAGGCCCCCAACAGCAACAACAATGTTCAGGTATGAACATTGGGCCCCCAACAGCAACAAAAATGTTCAGGTATGAACATTAGGCCCCCAACAGCAACAACAATGTTCAGGTATGAACATTGAGCCCCCAACAACAACAACAACAATGTTCAGGTAGAAACATTGGGTCCCCGTCGTGATCGTGATTTGCACGTTTTGCTCCTCCACTCCTGCCAGAAGGTATGTTATAAGGTAATCCTGTGTGAAAGAAGAAATTATTTTCACAGAACTCGCTTCATGCTAGATAAGGGCCTTCACCTCTACATCCTTGTCTGTTACTAAGCTCCAGCGACCCACGTTTATTCTACGGATGACCACTACGTGGACTTTGATCCGTAGATCAGATACGTCGTAGGGTGGTCCTACGTAATCGCCCGGGACAGTCTGTGGGCTCTCTGCTACTTCCTCCGGGGGTACTCATCTGTGAGGTTGATGGACTTCCTGTTTTCTTGGATGGGCCTTCTAGATTTTATTATATCGCTTGATTGTTCTATGGGCTGTCTTTATTATCATCAAATCTATGGTCTAGCTATCTTTATTATCATCAAATCTATGATCTTATCACAATTCGAATATATTCACTACTTTTCGATCTTGCATTGTAAAATATAGTCCAGTAACCTTGTCATGGTTATATGGGGACATAAGTTGGGGATAGTTAGTTTCTTTTGTTTATGTCTAGTTCTACGGGCCTTCGAAGGGTCTTCACCTCTACGTCCTTGTCTGTTACTAAGCTCCAACGACCCACGTTTATTCTACGGATGACCACTACGTGGACTTCGATCCATAGATCAGATACGTCGTAGCGTGGTCCTACGTAATCACTCGGGACAGTCTGTGGGCTCTCTGCTGCTTCCTCCGGGGGTACTCATCTGTGAGGTTGATGGACCTCCTGTTTTTCTTGGATAGGCCTTATAGACTTCATTATATAGCTTGATTGTTATATGGGCTGTCTCTTTATTATCATCAAATCTATAGTCTAGCTACCTTTATTATCATCAAATCTATAGTCTAACTGTATTTATTATCATCAAATCTATGATCTTATCACAATTCGAATATATTCACTACTTTTCGATCTTGCATTGTAAAATACAGTCCAGTAACCTTGTCATGGTTATATGGGGACATAAGTTGGGGGTAGTTAGTTTCTTTTGTTTATGTCTAGCTCTACGGGCCATCGAAGGGTCTTCACCTCTACGTCCATGTCTGTTACTAAGCTCCAGCGACCCCCGTTTATTCTACGGATGATCACTACGTGGACATCGATCCGTAGATCAGATACGTCGTAGTGTGGTCCTACGTAATCGCCCGGGACAGTCTGTGGGCTCTCTGCTATTTCCTCCGGTGTACTCATCTGTGAGGTTGATCGACCTCAAATCTATGGTCTATCACAATTCGAATATATCAACTACTTTTCGATCCTGCATTGTAAAATATAATCCAGTAACCTTGTTATGGTTATAGGGGGCATACATTGAGGGTAGTTAGTTTTTTTTTTTTCATGTATGACATGTACTTAAGGTACAAAATCCATGTTTTCGACCTCGGCTGCCCTCCGACTTCCCACTTTTGAATATCTCATCGTTTTTCGGTTTCTTCCCATGAATGAGGACGTTTTCGACAAAGACGTTTCAATGCATTTTTAAACTAGAATAAATTCTCTACAATGTGAAACTAAGATGGGCTCGGTAGCCCTAATAGTTTCCGAAATACAGTTTTTTAAAGTTTTTTTGCAAAATCTCTAAATTTTGGAAATTGTTTGCTAATGTTCATGTTTCTACTCTACCTACATGAAATAGGTTCCTATATTAAGGTCGTTTGGTAACAAATACAAAGACCTTTCCATGCATTTTTAAACTAGATTAAATTCTCTACAATTTGAGACTAAGATGGGCTCTGTAGCCCTAATAGTTTCCGAAATACAGCTTTTTAAAGATTTTTGCAAAATCTCTAAACTTTGGAAATTGTGTGCTAATGTTCATGTTTCTACTCTACCTACATGAAATAGGTTCCTATATTAAGGTCGTTTGGTAACAAATACAAAGACCTTTCCATGCATTTTTAAACTAGATCAAATTATCTACAATTTAAGACTAAGATGGACTCGGTGGCCCTAATAGTTTCCGAAATACAGCTTTTTAAAGTTTTTTTTGCAAAATCTCTAAACTTTGGAAATTGTATGCTAATGTTCATGTTTCTACTCTACCTACATGGGATAGGGTCCTATATTAAGGTCGTATGGTATCAAATACTTGAATATTGTAGATTACGTTTAAATATCTTCCATTACTTGATTATTCACGTCATCTCGTTCGGGAGAAAACGTCCACTTCCTAATTTGATATATTAGCCCAATATGTCTTTAGTTCCACTGTTGGAATGACATCCGGCAGTTCGATTTCGTTGGTTTCTATAATGCAATGAGTAGTGCTACTAGTACTAACCATCCATTGGTGCAGTGACCGGGCCTCTTTGAAGCGCCTGGATGTAATTGATTGAATATAATGCAGGCTGAGTCAGATCGGTGATTGCTCGTGACCCAGATGATCTGCTGGTGGAGGGCTGGAAGTCGCTATCAAAGTCCACCGAGGGTGACGTGTAGGGCGCACTGAACATCCTGGAGACGAATGAGGCGTATAATATAATGAGTATCGCCACCAGTATTAACCTGGGCATCCGTTGGTGCAGTGACCAGGCCTCTTTGTAGCGCCTGGATGTAATTGATTGAATATAATAGAGGCTGAGTCAGGTTGGTGATCGGTCGTGACCCAGATGATCTGCCGGTGGAGGACGAGAAGTCGCTATCGGTGTAGGGCACCATGAACATCGTGGAGACCAATGAAGCACACCTTGTACACCAATGGAAGCCTTGTTCCATCCGTGTTGAACCTTCTGCAGTTTCAGGTTTTACCGTACAGCGTCTACTTTTTTATTTGGCTGTAGTTTGATTGCGTTTGGCTTGCATTACCGGCATGGGAAGCCATTGGGCTGAAGCCACCTTTGTATGGCCACCATCCTCTTGATGAATTTCAGCGATGTAGCCTACTAGCCTTTCTTCCTATATATCTTTCGGAATCCACGCTAAACTATAAGTCCACCTGTAGTGCCAGTTTCCAGCACTATAGGCAGAGAAAGAGACCCATACGCCAGGAGGGGCGTGAAAGTGAAAGTGGTCTTAAACGTGGTATATAATGTCAATACGTGACCAAAAAAAAAATACCTTTATTGGTATTTCCCTCACTGCCCTTCCACATCACAAACCACAACAAAAATATACAAAAATAAAAATACAAACATAAATAAAAGTAATACTCCGCAAAAAAATTACAAATTACCCTCATCTATCACCGCTCCCTCTGCCCTGGCCACTTTCCTCTCCCACGTCAGCCTCCTGCAGATTTTCACGCCTTCCCCATCCTTGCTTAACCATTCATTCAGCTTTCTGCAGTCTCCCATCCACTCTGCTTTCATACGTGACCAAAATAAATATAAAATTAAGCCTGACTTACTTTACTATATCCAACTTATAGATATCATAGTCGAGCAGTCAGAGATTATAAATATCGAATACATCTACATTTGTGAGATCTTTTATATCCTAAATATATTGATTTGTTATTCTTTGTCTTGCACTTGTCTTTATTTAGGTAATTATGGCATCAAGTGGCTTTTTTGTAGTATTTTTAGGGGTGTGTGTTTGAGAAATTTCTTCATTACTTGATTATTCACGCCATTTCGTTCGGTGCGACTTCAACTTCCCTCTCTCCCGCCATTGCAGCACCAACACCAGCATAGACAAATGTCACTAGTAAAAATAATAAATTGTATTGATGTTCTTCCTATTGTAATACTCATGTGTACTTTATATGAATTAGATTATTGTTATTATTTATAAGTTGTTAGTAATTGTGTATATTTGGCCACTAAAGTATGTACCCATCGTTCGGTGCGTCCTCAACTTTCCTCTCTCCCGCCATTGCAGCACCAACACCAGCATAGACTAAAGTCACTAGTAAAAATAATAAATTGTAGTGGTGTACTTCCTATTGTAATACTTATGTGTACTTTATATTAATAAAATTATTATTATTATTCATAATTTGTTAGTAATTGTGTATATTTGGCCACATAAAGTATGTACCCATTTTATATTGGATTGTGTAGTATCAAGGGATTAAGCTCTGCTGTCTATGAAGGTCTTGTTGGTCTCCGTCATGTATTTAGCACTCTTCTAATTGTTCGCGGTTTCGCCACCAATCTAGCCCTAGACACCTCGGCCACGTGTGGGGTGTAGGCCAACCGATTATGATCTCTCCTCACGAGTCGCACAGTTGCACGCGGGCTCTATCGTCCAATATGGTGCACATCCTGTGGTGGCCTGCCATCTTAGTCAGTTTAAGCGTGGCACCATATTAAATATACCGGTGATCTCGCCCACAATCAGCTCCTTAAACGCGTCCATCAAGGGCAGGGGGCTTCGCGGGCAGGTTCGTCACCCTGACGCTGAAGGCGGGCAGGTTCGTCACCTTGACGCTGAAGGCGGGCGTAATTGCCTTCGATGGACCAGCATAGGATGCACCCGAGGAGGCGCCCGATGACCTGATTATTGTGAATCTGTTCGCCGTGAGGACTCTTCGGCTGTTGTCGCGCACGCTAATCGTTTTGGAGAGCGTCGGCCTGGAGTGCCGTAACGGAATGAATTCGTCGGGGTCTGGATGGAGAGTTTCATATTTTGAAGATATTGACGATTTAAACCAGTTATAATTACACAAATTTATAAAACCTAGGTGTTTTTAATTACAAAACTGTATAAGAAATACAAATGTGAAAACCGCATAGAGATATCCTCGTTATTTCCAGATATATCTGTTTGTTTGAAAAGTTTCAAATTTTGAAGATATTTGCGATTTAAACCAATTATAATTATACAAATGTATGAAACCTAGGTGGTTTTAATTACAAAAATGTACGAGGAATACAAATATAAAAACTGCAAAGAGATATCCTCGTTATTTCCAAAGATATATGTGTTTGTTTGAAAAGTTTCAAATTTTGAAGATATTTGTGATTTAAACCAATTAGTATTACACAAATTTATGGAACCTAGGTGGTTTTAATTACAAAAATGTATGAGGAATACAAATGTAAAAACCGCAAAGAGATATCCTCGTTATTTCCAAAGATATATCTATTTGTTTCAAAAGTTTAAAATTTTGAAGATATTTGCGATTTAAACCAATTAGAATTACACAAATTTATGGAACCTAGGTGGTTTTAATTACAAAAATGTACGAGGAATAAAAATCTAAAAACCGCAAAGAGATATTCTCGTTATTTCCAAAGATATATCTGTTTGTTTGAAAAGTTTCAAATTTTGAAGTTATTTGTGATTTAAACCAATTATAATTACACAAATTTATGAAACCTAGGTGATTTTAATTACAAAAATGTATGAGGAATACAAATTTAAAAACCGCAAAGAGATATCCTCGTTATTTCTAAAGATATACCTGTTTGTTTGAAAAGTTTCAAATTTTGAAGATATTTGTGATTTAAACCAATTATAATTACACAAATTTATGGAACATAGGTGGTTTTAATTACAAAAATGTACGAGGAATACAAATGTAAAAACCGCAAAGAGATATCCTCGTTATTTTCAAAGATATATCTGTTTGTTTGAAAAGTTTCAAATTTTGAAGATATTTGCGATTTAAACCAATTATAATTACACAAATTTATGAAACCTAGGTGTTTTTAATTACAAAAATATATGAGGTATACAAATTTAAAAACCGCAAAAAGATATCCTCGTTATTTCCAGAGATATATCTGTTTGTTTAAAAAGTTTAAAATTTTGAAGATATTTGCGATTTAAACCAATTATAATTACACAAATTTATGAAACCTAGGTGGTTTTAATTACAAAAATGTATAAGAAATACAAATGTAAAAACCGCAAAGAAATATCTTCGTTATTTCCGAAGATATATCTGTTTGTTTGAAAAGTTTCAAATTTTGAAGATATTTGCGATTTAATCCAATTATAATTACACAAATTTATAAAACCTAGGTGGTTTTAATTACAAAAATGTATGAGGAATACAAATTTAAAAACCGCAAAGAGATATCCTCGTTATTTCCAAAGATATATCTGTTTGTTTGAAAAGTTTCAAATTTTGAAGATATTTGTGATTTAAACCAATTATAATTACACAAATTTATGGAACATAGGTGGTTTTAATTACAAAAATGTACGAGGAATACAAATGTAAAAACCGCAAAGAGATATCCTCGTTATTTTCAAAGATATATCTGTTTGTTTGAAAAGTTTCAAATTTTGAAGATATTTGTGATATAAACCAATTAGTATTACACAAATTTATGGAACCTAGGTGGTTTTAATTACAAAAATGTAAGAGGAATACAAATTTAAAAACCGCAAAGAGATATCCTCGTTATTTCCAAAGATATATCTGTTTGTTTGAAAAGTTTCAAATTTTGAAGATATTTGTGATTTAAACCAATTAGTATTACATAAATTTATGGAACCTAGGTGGTTTTAATTACAAAAATGTAAGAGGAATACAAATTTAAAAACCGCAAAGAGATATCCTCGTTATTTCCAAAGATATATCTGTTTGTTTGAAAAGTTTCAAATTTTGAAGATATTTGTGATTTAAACCAATTAGTATTACATAAATTTATGAAACCTAGGTGGTTTTAATTACAAAAATGTAAGAGGAATACAAATTTAAAAACCGCAAAGAGATATCCTCGTTATTTCCAAAGATATATCTGTTTGTTTGAAAAGTTTCAAATTTTGAAGATATTTGTGATTTAAACCAATTAGTATTACATAAATTTATGGAACCTAGGTGGTTTTAATTACAAAAATGTATAAGAAATACAAATGTAAAAGCCGCAAAGAGATATCCTCGTTATTTCCAAAGATATATCTGTTTGTTTGAAAAGTTTCAAATTTTGAAGATATTTGTGATTTAAACCAATTAGTATTACATAAATTTATGGAACCTAGGTGGTTTTAATTACAAAAATGTATAAGAAATACAAATGTAAAAGCCGCAAAGAGATATCCTCGTTATTTCCAAAGATATATCTGTTTGTTTGAAAAGATTCATATTTTGAAGATATTTGCGATTTAAACCAATTATAATTACACAAATTTATGAAACCTAGGTGTTTTTAATTACAAAAATGTATGAGGTATACAAATTTAAAAACCGCAAAAAGATATCCTCGTTATTTCCAGAGATATATCTGTTTGTTTAAAAAGTTTAAAATTTTGAAGATATTTGGGATTTAAACCAATTATAATTACACAAATTTATGAAACCTAGGTGGTTTTAATTACAAAAATGTATAAGAAATACAAATGTAAAAACCGCAAAGAAATATCTTCGTTATTTCCGAAGATATATCTGTTTGTTTGAAAAGTTTCAAATTTTGAAGATATTTGCGATTTAATCCAATTATAATTACACAAATTTATAAAACCTAGGTGGTTTTAATTACAAAAATGTATGAGGAATACAAATTTAAAAACCGCAAAGAGATATCCTCGTTATTTCCAAAGATATATCTGTTTGTTTGAAAAGTTTCAAATTTTGAAGATATTTGTGATTTAAACCAATTAGTATTACACAAATTTATGGAACCTAGGTGGTTTTAATTACAAAAATGTACGAGGAATACAAATGTAAAAACCGCAAAGAGATATCCTCGTTATTTCCAAAGATATATCTGTTTGTTTGAAAAGTTTCAAATTTTGAAGATATTTGTGATTTAAACCAATTAGTATTACATAAATTTATGGAACCTAGGTGGTTTTAATTACAAAAATGTAAGAGGAATACAAATTTAAAAACCGCAAAGAGATATCCTCGTTATTTCCAAAGATATATCTGTTTGTTTGAAAAGTTTCAAATTTTGAAGATATTTGTGATTTAAACCAATTAGTATTACATAAATTTATGGAACCTAGGTGGTTTTAATTACAAAAATGTACGAGAAATACAAATCTAAAAACCGCAAAGAGATATCCTCGTTATTTCCAGAGATATATCTGTTTGTTTAAAAAGTTTAAAATTTTGAAGATATTTGGGATTTAAACCAATTATAATTACACAAATTTATGAAACCTAGGTGGTTTTAATTACAAAAATGTATAAGAAATACAAATGTAAAAACCGCAAAGAAATATCTTCGTTATTTCCGAAGATATATCTGTTTGTTTGAAAAGTTTCAAATTTTGAAGATATTTGTGATTTAAACCAATTAGAATTACACAAATGTATGGAACCTAGGTGGTTTTAATTACAAAAATGTACGAGGAATACAAATATAAAAACCGCAAGAGATTATTTCCAAAGATATATCTGTTTGTTTAATACGGTGTATTACTATATACAATATTGTTCATAAATGTCTCTCGTGTGTTATTAATTCATCTAACGTCAATAATCTCCGTATAAATATACTCAATTAGGGGCTATTTTAGATTCTCTAGAGCTTTATAGGGTTTTCTAGGGCCTTATAAGGTTCTTTAGGACTCTATAGACTTCTTTATCGCCCTATAGGCTTCTATACGGCTTTATAAGGTTCTTTAGGACCATATAGACTTCTTTATGGCCCTATAGGCTTCTGTAGGGCCTTATAAGGTTCTTTAGGACCCTATAGTCTTCTTTATGGCACTATAGTCTTCTTTATGGCCCTATAGGCTTCTGTAGGGCCTTATACGGTTCTTTAGGACCCTATAGACTTCTTTATGGCCCTATAGGCTTGTGTAGAGCCCTATATCCATCTGTAAGGCACTATATCCAAGCTTAGAGAATATATATTCTTCCTTCATTTGACTCTGCAGCTTACCAAATAATATAAACCGCTGATTGCAAAATATACATACATACATATATAATACAAATATAATACAACTAACCCCCTAGGAGGAAAGTATATATGTGATATATAATACACTTATGGAAGCGTTGCTCTAACATAACTTGTGATAGGCTTTTATCGATATTGAATTGTCCTCCAATTGAGATCAAGGTTTTTGTTGTCTGCCTGGCAATGATTTGTGTGAAATTTCTTCCATTACTTGATTATTCACGCCATTTCATTCGGTACCGTCACAACTGTCCTCTATCCCGCCTATGCAGTACCAGCACCAGCATAGGCTGATTATTTAAACACACACCCTTTTATATCAACACGAATATCATCCGGGGCTTGCCTTTCCATTAACAATTACCTCGACTGGTTCCTATAACACGGAAGGTTTTTGTTATCTGCCTGACAATGATTTGTGTGAAATTTCTTCCATTACTAGATTATTCACACCATTTCATTCGGTACTGTCACAACTGTCCTCCCTCCCGCCCATGCAGTACCAGCACCAGCAGAGGCTGATTATTTAAATACACACACCCATCTATATCAACAGGAATACCATCGGGGGCTTGCATTTCCATTAACAATTACTTCGACTAGTTCCTATAACACGCTATTATATTCGGTACCGTCACAACAAATTGTTTTGAACATAATTTTCATGAAATTTCATGAGCTATAATGAAATTCAGAGGTAATTTAGTAAAACTAGTTCATGAATAAAATGTCACTTCACATTTTAAAAATTCGTCAAAAAATAATTTTATAAAATATAATTTTGAAATTGTTTTTGGTGATTTGTGCATATGTTTTACATATAATAAGCAATTTTCATGAATATCCATATTCTATAATGAGATCCAAAAAATTAAAAAAAAATAAAATAACTAGTTTATGAATACATTGTCATTTTATATTTTGAAAATTCGTTAAAAATTCAGTTTATAAAATATCATTTTGAAATTTATTTTGGTGATGTGGTCATATGTTATAAACATAACAAGCAATTTTTATGAATATTCATGTACTATAATGAAATTCAAAACGAATTTAGTAAAACTAGTTCATGAATAAATTGTTACTTCACATTTTGCAAATTCGTAAAAAAAATTATTTTATAAAATATCATTTTGAAATTTATTGTGGTCATTTGAGCAATTGTTTTCAACATAAATAGCAATTTTCATGAATATTTATGTACTATAATGAGATACAGAGGGAATTTAGTCAAACTAGTTCATAAATAAAATGTCGCTTCACATTTTGAAAATCTGTCGAAAATTCAGTTTTTGAAATATAATTCTCAAATTAATTCTGATGCTTAGCGAACTTGTTTACAATAGAATTTTTAAGCTCCATGAATTTTCATAACATTCAGAGCGACTTTAGTATGACCGTTTAATAAAAAAGACATGTCGTAATTTAAAAATTCGTCGAAAATAGAGTTTATAAACTATTATTCTCAAATGTGTTTGAATGATTAAAGAACTTGTACTCAATATAATTGTTAAGTTTCATGAATATGTTAGTAATACAATTAGAGTTAGAGTGATTTTACTGTTATTGAACATTCCAAGCCCGGCGCCTCCACCATTATTTTCGGCACCCATCTTTATATCTAGTATATATCTTATAATTCGCCAAAAATTCATTTTATAAAATATTCGTAATTTGTGCACATGTTTTAAGCCTAATTAGCAATTTTCATACATATTCATGCACTATAATGAGATTCAAAGCGAATATAATAAAACTAGTTCATGAATAAAATGTCACTTCACATTTCGAAAATTCGTTAAATTCGATATTCAATTTATCAAATATCATTTTGAAAATGATTTTTGTTATTTGTACATATGTTTTAAACATAATCATTAATTTTCATGAATATCCATGTACAATAATGAAATTCATAGAGAATTTAATAAAACTAGTTAGTTAATCAAATGTCACTTCACATTTTGATTATTCGTAAAAAATACAATTTATAAAATATCATTTTGAAATTTAGTTTGGTGATTTGTGCACATGTTTTCAACATTATTAGTAATTTTCATGAATATTCATGTACTAAAATAAGATTCAGAGCGAATTTAGTAAATTCAGTTCATGAATAAAATGTCACTTCACATTTTGAAAATTCGTCAATTTTTTGTTTTATAAAATATTATTTCGAAATTAATTTTGATGATTTGTGCACATGTTTTCAACACAACTAGCAATTTTCATGAATATTAATGCACTAAAAGTAGATTCCGAGCAAATTTAGTAAAACTAGTTCTTGAATAAAATGCCACTTCACATTTAGAAAATTCGTCAAAAATTCAATTAATAAAATATCATTTTGAAATTTATTTTGGTAATTTGTGCACATGCTATAAACATAAATAGCAATTTTCATGAATATTCATGTAATATGATGAAATTCAGAACGAATTTAGTAAAACTAGTTTATGAATAAATTGTCACTTCACATTTTGAAAATTCGTCAAAAATTCATTTTATAAAATATCATTTTGAAATTTATTGTGGTCATTTGAGCACATGTTTTCAATATAAATAGCAATTTTCATAAATATTTATGTACTATAATGAGATACACAGGGAATTTAGTAAAACTAGTTCATGAATAAATTGTTACTTCACATTTTGAAAATTCGTCAAAAATTCATTTTAAAAAATATCATTTTGAAATTTATTGTGGTCATTTAAGCACATGTTTTCAACATAAATAGCAATTTTCATAAAGATTTATGTACTATAATGAGATACAAAGGGAATTTAGTAAAACTAGTTCATGAATAAATTGTTACTTCACATTTTGAAAATTCGTCAAAAATTCATTTTAAAAAATATCATTTTGAAATTTATTGTGGTCATTTAAGCACATGTTTTCAACATAAATAGCAATTTTCATAAAGATTTATGTACTATAATGAGATACAAAGGGAATTTAGTAAAACTAGTTCATGAATAAATTGTTACTTCACATTTTGAAAATTCGTCAAAAATTTATTTTATAAAATATCATTTTGAAATTTATTGTGGTCATTTGAGCACATGTTTTCAACATAAATAGCAATTTTCATAAATATTTATGTACTATAATGAGATACAGAGACAATTTAGTAAAATTAGTTCATGAATAAATTGTTACTTCACATTTTGAAAATTCGTCAAAAATTCATTTTAAAAAATATCATTTTGAAATTTATTGTGGTCATTTGAGCACATGTTTTCAACATAAATAGCAATTTTCATAAATATTTATGTACTATAATGAGATACAAAGGGAATTTAGTAAAACTAGTTCATGAATAAATTGTTACTTCACATTTTGAAAATTCGTCAAAAATTTATTTTATAAAATATCATTTTGAAATTTATTGTGGTCATTCGAGCACATATTTTCAACATAAATAGCAATTTTCATGAATATTTATGTACTCTAATGAGATACAGAGGAAATTTAGTCAAACTAGTTCATGAATAAAATTTTGAAAATCTGTCGAAATTTCAGTTTTTAAAATATAATTCTCAAATTAATTCTGATGCTTAACGAACTTGTTTACAATAGAATTTTTAAGCTCCATGAATTTCGATAACATAGAATCACATTCAGAGTGACTTTAGTATGACCGTTTAATAAAAAAGACATGTCATACTTTAAAAATTCGTCGAAAATAGAGTTTATAAAACATTATTCTCAATTTTTTTTGAATGATTAACGAACTTGCATTCAATATATTTGTTAAGTTTCATGAATATGTTAGTAATACAATTAGAGTTAGAGTGATTTTACTGTGATTGAACATTTCAAGCCCGGCGCATCCACCATTATTTTCGACACACATCTGTATATATAGTATATATCTTATAATTCACCAAAAAATTATTTAAAAAAATATTTGTGATTTGAGCACATGTTTTAACCCTAACTAGCAATTTTGATAAATATTCATGCACTATATTCAGATTCATAGCGAATATAATAAAACTAGTTCATGAATAAAATGTCACTTCACATTTCGAAAATTCGTTAAAAATTCAATTTATCAAATATCATTTTGAAAATTATTTTTGTTATTTGTATATATGTTCTAAATATAATCATCAATTTTCATGAATATTCATGTATAAAAATGAGATACATAGCGAATTTAATAAAACTAGTTAATCAAATGTCACTTCACACTTTGAAAATTCGTGAAAAATTCAATTTATAAAATATCATTTTGAAATTTAGTTTGGTGATTTGTGCACATGTTTTCAACGTAACTAGTAATTTTCATGAATATTCATGTACTAAAATAAGATTCAGAGCGAATTTAGTAGTACCAGCTATATGTTCATGTAATATAATGAAATTCAGAACGAATTTAGTAAATCAAGTTCATGAATAAATTGTAACTTCACATTTTGAAAATTCGTCAAAACTTCATTTTATACAATATCATTTTGAAATTTATACTAGTGATTTGTGTATATGTTTTAAACATAACTAGCAATTTTCATGAATATGTATGTACTATAATGAGATACAGAGGGAATTTAGTCAAACTAGTTCATGAATAAATGTTACTTCACATTTTGAAAATTTGTCAAAAATTCATTTTATAAAATATCATTTTGAAATTTATTGTGGTCATTTGAGTACATGTTTTCAACATAAATAGCAATTTTCATGAATATTTATGTACTATAATGAGATACAAAGTGAAGTTAATAAAACTAGTTCATGAATAAATTGTTACTTCACATTTAGAAAATTCGTCAAAAATTCAATTAATAATATATCATTTTGATATTTATTTTGGTAATTTGTACACATACTTTAAACATAAATAGCAATTTTCATGAATATTCATGTAATATAATGAAATTCAGAATGAATTTAGTAAAACTAGTTCATGAATAAATTGTCACTTCACATTTTGAAAATTCGTCAAAACTTCATTTTATACAATATCATTTTGAAATTTATATTATTGGTTTGTGCATATGTTTTAAACATAACTAGCAAGTTTCATGAATATTCCTGCACTATAATGAAAATCAGGAGGAATTTAGTAAAACTAGTTCTTGAATAAAATGTCACTTCACATTTTGAAAATTCGTCAAAAATTCATTTTATAAAATATCATTTTGAAATTTATTGTGGTCATTTGAGCACATGTTTTTAACATAAATAGCAATGTTCATAAATATTTATGTACTATAATGAGATACAGAGGGAATTTAGTAAAACTAGTGCATGAATAAATTGTTACTTCACATTTTGAAAATTCGTCAAAAATTCATTTTATAAAATATCATTTTGAAATTTATTGTGGTCATTTGAGCACACGTTTTCAACATATCTAGCCATTTACATAAATATTTATGTACTATAATGAGATACAGAGGAAATTTAGTAAAACTAGTTCATGAATAAATTGTTACTTCACATTTTGAAAATTCGTAAAAAAATCATTTTATAAAATATCATTTTAAAATTTATTGTGGTCATGTGAGCACATGTTTTCAACATAAATAGAAATTTTCATGAATATTTATGTACTATAATGAGATACAGAGGGAATTTAGTCAAACTAGTTCATGAATAAAAATTTTGAAAATCTGTCGATATTTCAGTTTTTAAAATATAATTCTTAAATTAATTCTGATGCTTAGCGAACTTGTTTACAATTGAATTTTTAAGCTCCATGTATTTCCATAGCATAGAATCACATTCAGAGCGACTTTAGTATGACCGTTTAATAAAAAAGACATGTCGTACTTTAAAAATTCGTCGAAAATAGAGTTTATAAAATATTATTTTAAAATTTGTTTGAATGATTAACGAACTTGCATTTAATATAATTGTTAAGTTTCATGAATATGTTACTAATACAATTAGATTTAGAGTGATTTTACTCTGATTGAACATTTCAAGCCCGGCGCATCCACCATTATTTTCGACACACATCTGTATATATAGTATATATCTTATAATTCACCAACAATTTATTTAAAAAAAATATTTGTGATTTGTGTACATGCTTTAACCCTAATTAGCAATTTTCATAAATATTCATGCACTATAATGAGATTCAAAGCGAATATAATAAAACTAGTTCATGAATAAAATGTCACTTCACATTTCGAAAATTTGTTAAAAATTCAATTTATCAAATATCATTTTGAAATTGATTTTTGTTATTTGTACATATATTCTAAACATAAGCATCAATTTTCATGAATATTCATGAACAAAAATGAGATACATAGCGAATTTAATAAAACTAGTTAATCAAATGCCACTTCAAATTCGTATAAAATTCAATTTATAAAATATTATTTTGAAATTTATTTTGGTGATTTGTGCACATGTTTTCAACATAATTAGTAATTTTCATGAATATTCATGTACTAAAATAAGATTCAGAGCGAATTTAGTAAAATTAGTTCTTGAATAAAATGTCACTTCACATTTTGAAAATTTGTAAAAAATTCAATTTATAAAATATCATTTTGAAAGTTAGTTTGGTGATTTGTGCACATGTTTTCTACATACCTAGAAATACTCATGAATATTTATGTACTATAATGAGATACAGAGGGAATTTAGTAAAACTAGTGCATGAATAAATTGTTACTTTACATTTTGAAAATTCGTCAAAAATTCATTTTATAAAATATCATTTTGAAATTTAGTTTGGTGATTTGTGCACATATTTTCAACATAATTGGTAATTTTCATGAATATTCATGTACTAAAATAAGATTCAGAGCGAATTTAGTAAAATCAGTTCATGAATAAAATGTCACTTCACATTTTGAAAATTCGTAAAAAATTCAATTTATAAAATATCATTTTGAAATTTAGTTTGGTGATTTGTGCACATATTTTCAACATAATTGGTAATTTTCATGAATATTCATGTACTAAAATAAGATTCAGAGCGAATTTAGTAGAACCAGTGACGGGTTGGTAATTTATTTTACTAAAATAAAATTCCCAATGTATATTTTATCGGTGGTAATTTATATATAAGCTCGAATTATTTAAACGTAAACCACACTGTCAAATGTACATTCTGTAATATATAAATTAAGGTTGTTAATAATACCAAACATTGATGTCTTTAAAAATAATACAAGGAACGGAGAATGATTATATTAGATCTTCCATTACTTGATTATTCACGTCATCTCGTTCGGGGCGAGAACGTCCACTATCGCATCCATAAGAACACATATCTTCACAATTTAAATACAGCGTATAAATACATAGTTATAGGTCCTTGCTTCAAAGATGCTCCAGTGGTGCACAATGTGATCTGACTATCGTAGTGGATGTCCCACTTTGACGAATAGTACCCAGTCTTTCATAACGGCTTTTTGCTTATATACTTGGTGATATGGAAATTCCAATACCAAGAAAGAATAATAATATTTTTCAACTAATTATTAATATTTTCAAATACTCCTACTCTAGATAACTACTAGAAATAATAATACAATTGAGTTTTTGTTCTCTTGTAAGAAATGGAACCATGTTCTAGTTTTCTAACATAGACAAACAGTGGAACTGAGATTAGTATATTAGATTAGATCTAAATATCTTCCATTACTTGATTATTCACGTCATCTCGTTCGGGAGATATCCATTGTCCATTTAACTAAATCAACCTTTTTTTCTCTATTTGAGAAATTACAGCGCAAATTCCATTGGCAACCGCTCCCTCTGATCCCTATAACCCAAACCAATTTCATGTAAAACAAAATTGTCCACAAATTTCTCTAGGGTGCATTACTAATCTACGAATCGAGAACGATTGTAGAAAAGGTGAAACCACACAAAGGACTATGAAAGAAAGAACGAAGACAAACAGAAAAATACGGCCTTAATCCGTGATCATTTTATTTAAATCTATTTTCCTTTAGTTGTGACACGCCTGAATCCACCCAACGTTACAAGCTCGCTGTAACCCAACTACCAGTACATCATTCCGGCCAACCGTTCTCGCAGGAGCCGCACGACTTGGAAATCAAGCGTTTTCACGTGCGGGCCCCATATTTCATACCGTTAATATAATCAGACATGAGCGGAGGTTTATTTCCGGACTCATATTTCCATCACACAATTCCGGCCAATAATGCCCTGCTCGCCACCTCAAGGTTCCGGGACCTGGAGGGCTATACTAATAATGTTATATTATATTTATTAAATTAAACTATTACATGTGTTACATTTTTACAATTTAAATCATATAAAAAGTAATAAAACATTTTTAAATTACAATTTATAATCGTTACTATAAACATTAAATTTGTGAACTACAATCTCCAAGAAAAATACAACAATACTAATGAGATACGGAGCGAATTTAGTCAAACTAGTATAGTATAGAATAAAATGTAACTTCACATTTTGAAAATCTGTCGAAAATTCAGTTTTTAAAATATAATTCTCAAATTAATTCTGTTGCTTAGCGAACTTGTTTACAATAGAATTTTTAAACTCCATGAATTTCCATAGCATAGAATCACATTCAGAGCGACTTTAGTATGACCGTTTAATAAAAAAAGACATGTCATACTTTAAAAATTCGTCGAAAATAGAGTTTATAAAATATTATTCTCAAATTTGTTTGAATGATTAACGAACTTGCATTCAATATAACTGTTAAGTTTCATGAATATGTTAGTAATACAATTAGAGTTAGAGTGATTTTACTGTGATTGAACATTTCAAGCCCGGCGCCTCCACCATTATTTTGCGACTACCCATCTGTATATATAGTATATATCTTATAATTCACCAAAAAATTATTTTAATAAATATTTGTGATTTGTGTACATGCTTTAACCTTAATTTGTAATTTTCATAAATATTCATGCACTATAATGAGATTCAAAGCGAATATAATAAAACTAGTTCATGAATAAAATGTCACTTCACATTTCGAAAATTTGTTAAAAATTCAATTTATCAAATATCATTTTGAAAATGATTTTTGTTATTTGCACATATGTTTTAAACATAATCATCAATTTTCATGAATATCCATGTACAATAATGAAATTCAGAGCGAACTAGTTAATCAAATGTCACTTCACATTTTGAAAATTCGTCAAAACTGCATTTTATACAATATCATTTTGAAATTTATATTGGTGATTTGTGCATATGTTTTAAACATAAATAGCAACTTTCATGAATATTCCTGCACTATAATGAAATTCAGAAGGAATTTAATAAAACTAGTTTTTGAATAAAATGTGACTTCACATTTTGAAAATTCGTCAAAAATTCATTTTATAAAATATCATTTTGAAATTTATTGTGGTCATTTAAGCACATGTTTTGAACATAAATAGCAATTTTCAGGAATGTTTATCTACTATAATGAGATACAACGGGAATTTAGTAAAACTAGTTAATGAATAAATTGTTACTTCACATTTTGAAAATTCGTCAAAACTTCATTTTACACAATATTATTTTGAAATTTATTTTGGTGATTTGTGCATATGTTTTAAACATAACTAGCAATTTTCATGAATATTCCTGCACTGTAATATAATTCAGAAAGAATTTAGTAAAACTAGTTCTTGAATAAAATGTCACTTCTCATTTTGAAAATTCGTCAAACATTCATTTTATAAAATATCATTATGAGATTTATTGTGCTTTTTTGAGCACATGTTTTCAACATAAATAGCAATTTTCATGAATATTTATGTACTATAATGAGATATAGAGGGAATTAAGTAAAACTAGTTCATGAATAAATTGTTACTTCACATTTTGAAAATTCGTCAAAACTTCATTTTATACAATATCATTTTGAAATTTATATTGGTCATTTGTGCATATGTTTTAAACATAACTAGCAATTTTGATGAATATTCGTGCACTCTAATTAAATTCAGAGGAATTTAGTAAAACTAGTTCTTGAATAAAATGTCACTTCACATTCTGAAAATTCGTCAAAAATTCATTTTATAAAATATCATTTTGAAATTTATTTTGGTCATTTAAGGACATGTTTTCAACAAAATAGCAAATTTCATGAATATTTATGTACTATAATGAGATACAGAGGGAATTTAGTCAAACTAGTTCATGAATAAAATGTCACTTCACATTTTGAAAATCTGTCGAAAATTCAGTTTTTAAAATAGAATTCTCAAAATAATTTTGATGCTTAGCGAACTTGTTTACAATAGAATTTTTAAGCTCCATGAATTTTCATAACATAGAATCACATTCAGAGCGACTTTAGTATGACCGTTTAATAAAAAAGACATGTCGTACTTTAAAAATTCGTCGAAAATAGAGTTTATAAAATATTATTCTCAAATTGGTTTGAATGATCAACGAACTTACATTCAATACAACTGTTAAGTTTCATGAATATGTTAGTAATACAATAAGAGTTAGAGTGATTTTACTGTGATTGAACATTTCAAGCCCGGCGGCTCCACCATTATTTTACGACTACCCATCTGTATATATAGTATATATCTTATAATTCACCAAAAATTTATTTTAAAAAATATTTGTGATTTGTGTACATGCTTTAACCCTAATTAGCAATTTTCATAAATATTCATACACTATAATGAGATTCAAAGCGAATATAATAAAACTAGTTCATGAATAAAATGTGACTTCACATTTTGAAAATTCGTAAAAAATTAAATTTATAAAATATCATTTTGAAATTTAGTTTGGTGATTTGTGCACATGTTTTCAACAGAATTAGTAATTTTGATGAATATTCATGTACTAAAATAAGATTCAGAGTGAATTTAGTAAAACCAGTTCATGAATAAAATGTCACTTCACATTTTGAAAATACGTCAAATTTTTTTTTTATAAAATATCATTACGAAATAAATTTTGGTGATTTGTGCACATGTTTTCAATACAACTAGCAATTTTCATGAATATTAATGCACTAAAATTAGATTCAGAGCAAATTTAGTAAAACTAGTTCTTGAATAAAATGCCACTTCACATTTAGAAAATTTGTCAAAAATTCAATTAATAAAATATCATTTTGAAATTTATTTTGGTAATTTGTGCACATGCTTTAAACATAAATAGCAATTTTCATGAATATTCATGTAATATAATGAAATTCAGAACGAATTTAGTAAAACTAGTTCATGAATAAATTGTTACTTCACATTTTGAAAATTCGTCAAAAATTCATTTTATAAAATATCATTTTGAAATTTATTGTGGTCATTTGGGTACATGTTTTCAACTTAAATAGCAATTTTCATGAATATTTATGTACTATAATGAGATACAAAGGGAATTTAGTAAAACTAGTTAATGAATAAATTGTTACTTCACATTTTGAAAATTCGTCAAAAATTCATTTTATAAAATATCATTTTGAAATTTATTGTGGTCATTTGGGTACATGTTTTCAACTTAAATAGCAATTTTCATGAATATTTATGTACTATAATGAGATACAGAGGGAATTTAGTCAAACTAGTTCTTGAATAAAATGTCACTTCACGTTTTGAAAATCTGTCGAAAATTCAGTTTTTAAAATATAATTCTCAAATTAATTCTGTTACTTAGCGAACTTGTTTACAATCGAATACGATAGAATTTTAAAGCTACATGAATTTTCATAACATAGATTCAAATTCAGAGCGACTTTAGTATGACCGTTTAATAAAAAGGACATGTCGTAGTTTAAAAATTCGTCGAAAATAGAGTTTACAAAATATTATTCTCAAATTTGTTTGAATGATTAAGGAACTCGCATTCAATATAATCGTTAAGTTTCATGAATATGTTAGTAATATAATTATATTTACAGTCTTTTTACTCTGATTGAACATTTCAGGCCCGGCGCCTCCACCATTATTCTTCGACACCCATCTGTATATCTAGTATATATCTTATAATTCGCCAAAAACTCATTTTATAAAACATTCGTAATTTGTGCACATGTTTTAAGTCTAATTGGCAAGTTACATAAATTTTCATGGGCTATAATGAGATCAGAGCGAAATTAATATAACTAGTTCATGAATAAAATGTCACTTCACATTTCGAAAATTCGTTAAAAATTCAATTTATCAAATGTCATTTTGAAAATGATTTTTGTTATTTGTACATATGTTCTAAACATAATCATCAATTTTCATGAATATTCATGTACAATAATGAAATTCAGAGCGAATTTAATAAAACTAGTTAATCAAATGTCACTTCACATTTTGAAAATTCGTAAAAAAAACAGTTTATAAAATATCATTTTGAAATTTAGTTTGGTGATTGGTGCACATGTTTTCAACATAATTAGTAATTTTCATGAATATTCAATTACAGAAATAAGATTCAGAGCGAATTTAGTAAATTCAGTTCATGAATAAAATGTCACTTCACAGTTTGAAAATTCGTCAAATTTTGTTTTTATAAAATATCATTTCAAAATTAATTTTGGTGATTTGTGCATATGTTTTCAACACAATTAGCAATTTTCATGAATATTAATGTACTGAAATTAGATTCAGAGCAAATTTAGTAAAACTAGTTTTTGAATAAAATGCCACTTCACATTTAGAAAATTCGTTAAAAATTAAATTAATAAAATATCATTTTGAAATTTATTTTGGTAATTTGTGCACATGCTATAAACATAAATAGCAATTTTCATGAATATTCATGTAATATAGTGAAATTCAGAACGAATTTAGTAAAACTAGTTCATGAATAAATTGTCACTTCACATTTTAAAAATTCCTCAAAACTTCATTTTATGCAATATCATTTTGAAATATATATTGGTGATTTGTGCATATGTTTTAAACATAAATACCAACTTTCATGAATATTCCTGCACTATAATGAAATTCAGAAGGAATTTAGTAAAACTAGTTTTTGAATAAAATGTGACACATTTTGAAAATTTGTCAAAAATTCATTTTATAAAATATCATTTTGAAATTTATTGTGGTAATTTGAGCACATGTTTTCGACATAAATAGCAATTTTCATGAATATTTATGTACTATAATGAGATACAGAGGGAATTTAGTCAAACTAGTTCTTGTATAAAATGTCACTTCACGTTTTGAGAATCTGTCGAAAATTCAGTTTTTAAAATATAATTCTCAAATTCATTCTGTTGCTTAGCGAATTTGTTTACAATAGAATTTTAAAGCTACATGAATTTTCATAACATAGAATCACATTCAGAGCAACTTTAGTATGACCGTTTAATAAAAAGGACATGTCGTAATTTAAAAATTCGTCAAAAATAGAGTTTATAAAATATTTTTCTCAAATTTGTTTGAGTAATTAACCAACTTGCATTCAATATAATTGTTAAGTTTCATGAATATGTTAGTAATACAATTAGAGTTACAGCGATTTTACTGTGATTGAACATTTCAAGCCCGGCGCTTCCACCATTATTTTGCGACTACCCATCTGTATATATAGTATATATCTTATAATTCACCAAAAATTTATTTTAAAAAGTATTCGTAATTTGTGCACATGTTTTAAGCCTAATTAGCAATTTTCATAAATTTTCATGCGCTATAATGAGATTTAGAGCGAAATTAATATAACTAGTTCATGAATAAAATGTCACTTCACATTTCGAAAATTCGTTAAAAATTCAATTTATCAAATCTCATTTTAAAAATTATTCTTGTTTTTTTGTACATATGTTCTAAACATAATCATCAATTTTCATGAATATTCATGTACAATCATGAAATTCAGAGCGAATTTAATAAAACTAGTTAATCAAATGTCACTTCACACTTTGAAAATTCGTAAAAAATTCAATTTATAAAATATCATTTTGAAATTTAGTTTGGTGATTTGTGCACATATTTTCAACATAATTAGTAATTTTCATGAATATTCAATTACAGAAATAAGATTCAGAGCGAATTTAGTAAATTCAGTTCATGAATAAAATGTCACTTCACAGTTTGATGTTCGTCAAATTTTGTTTTTATAAAATATCATTTCAAAATTAATTTTGGTGATTTGTGCATATGTTTTCAACACAATTAGCAATTTTCATGAATATTAATGTACTGAAATTAGATTCAGAGCAAAATTAGTAAAACTAGTTTTTGAATAAAATGCCACTTCACATTTAGAAAATTCGTTAAAAATTCAATTAATAAAATATCATTTTGAAATTTATTTTGGTAATTTGTGCACATGCTATAAACATAAATAGCAATTTTCATGAATATTCATGTAATATAATGAAATTCAGAAAGAATTTAGTAAAACTAGTTCATGTATAAATTGTCACTTCACATTTTGAAAATTCGTCAAAACTTCATTTTATGCAATATCACTTTGAAATTTATATTGGTGATTTGTGCATATGTTTTAAACATAAATGGCAACTTTCATGAATATTCCTGCACTACAATGAAATTCAGAAGGAATTTAGTAAAACTAGTTTTTGAATAAAATGTGACACATTTTGAAAATTTGTCAAAAATTCATTTTATAAAATATCATTTTGAAATTTATTTGAGCACATGTTTTCAACATAAATAGCAATTTTCAGGAATATTTATGTACTATAATGAGATACAAAGGGAATTTAGTAAAACTAGTTAATGAATAAATTGTTACTTCACATTTTGAAAATTCGTCAAAAATTCATTTTATAAAATATCATTTTGAAAAATTTATTGTGGTCATTTGGGTACATGTTTTCAACTTAAATAGCAATTTTCATGAATATTTATGTACTATAATAAGATACAGAGGGAATTTAGTCAAACTAGTTCTTGAATAAAATGTCACTTCACGTTTTGAAAATCTGTCGAAAATTCAGTTTTTAAAATATAATTCTCAAATAAATTCTGTTGCTTAGCGAACTTGTTTACAATAGAATTTTTAAGCTCCATGAATTTGCATAACATAAAATCACATTCAGAGCGACTTTAGTATGACCGTTTAATAAAAAAGACATGTCGTACTTTAAAAATTCGTCAAAAATAGAGTTTATAAAATATTTTTCTCAAATTCGATTGAATAATTAACTAACTTGCTCTCTATATTTTTGTTAAGTTTCATGAATATGTTAGTAATACAATTAGAGTTAGAATGATTTTACTGTGATTGAACATTTCAAGCCCGGCGCATTCACCATTATTTTCGACACCAATCTGTATATCTAGTATATATCTTATAATTCACCAAAAATTCATTTTATAAAATATTCGTAATTTGTGCACATGTTTTAAGCCTAATTAGCAATTTTCATAAATTTTCATGTGCTATAATGAGATTTAGAGCGAAATTAATATAACTAGTTCATGAATAAAATGTCACTTCACATTTCGAAAATTCGTTAAAAATTCAATTTATCAAATCTCATTTTAAAAATTATTCTTGTTTTTTTGTACATATGTTCTAAATATAATCATCAATTTTCATGAATATTCATGTACAATCATGAAATTCAGAGCGAATTTAATAAAACTAGTTAATCAAATGTCACTTCACACTTTGAAAATTCGTAAATAATTCAGTTTATTAAATCTCATTTTGAAATTTAGTTTGGTGATTTGTGCATATGTTTTTAACATAATTAGTAATTTTGATCAATATTCATGTACTAAAATAGGATTCAGAGCGAATTTAGTAAATTCAGTTCATGAATGAAATGTCACTTCACAGTTTGAAAATTCGTCAAATTTTGTTTTTATAAAATATCATTTCGAAATTAATTTTGTTGATTTGTGCACATGTTTTAAACACATCTAGCAATTTTCATGAATATTAATGTACTAAAATTAGATTCAGAGCAAATTTAGTAAAACTAGTTCTTGAATAAAATGCCACTTCACATTTAGAAAATTCGTCAAAAATTCAATTAATAAAATATCATATTGAAATTTATTTTGGTAATTTGTGCACATGATTTAAACATAAATAGCAATTTTTATGAATATTCATGTAATATAATGAAATTCAGAACGAATTTAGTAAAACTAGTTCCTGAATAAATTGTCACTTCACATTTTGAAAATTCGTCAAAAATTCATTTTATAAAATATCATTTTGAAATTTATTGTGGTCATTTGAGTACATGTTTTCAACTTAAATAGCAATTTTCAGGAATATTTATGTACTATAATGAGATACAAAGGGAATTTAGTAAAACTAGTTAATGAATAAATTGTTACTTCACATTTTGAAAATTCGTCAAAAATTCATTTTATAAAATATCATTTTGAAATTTATTGTTGTCATTTGGGTACATGTTTTCAACTTAAATAGCAATTTTCATGAATATTTATGTACTATAATGAGATACATAGGGAATTTAGTCAAACTAGTTCATGAATTAAATGTCACTTCACGTTTTGAAAATCTGTCAAAAATTCAGTTTTTAAAATATAATTCTCAAATTAATTCTGTTGCTTAGCGAACTTGTTTTCAATCGAATTTTTAAGCTCCATGAATTTCCATGACATAGAATCACATTCAGATCTACTTTAGTATGACCATTTAATAAAAAAGACATGTCATACTTTAAAAATTCGTCGAAAATAGAGTTTATAAAATATTATTCTCAAATGTGTTTGAATGATTAACAAACTTGCATTCAATATAATTGTTAAGTTTCATGAATATGTTAATAATACAATTAGATTTAGAGTGATTTTACTTTGATTGAACATTTCAAGCCCGGCGCATCCACCATTATTTTACGACTTGCCATCTGTATATCTAGTATATATCTTATAATTCGCCAAAAATTCATTTTATAAAATATTTGTGATTTGTGCACATGTTTTCAATATAATTAGCAACTTTCATAAATATTCATGCACTATAATGAGATTCATAGCGAATATAATAAAACTAGTTCATGAATCAAATGTCACTTCACATTTCGAAAATTCGTCAAAAATTTATTTTATAAAATATTATTTTGAAATTTATTGTGGTTATTTGAGCACATGTTTTTAACATAACTAGCAATTTTCATGAATAGTTATGTACTATAATGAGATACAGAGAGAATTTAGTAAAACTAGTTCGTGAATAAAATATCAATTCACATTTTGAAATTTCTTCAAAAATTTAATTTATAAAATATCATTTGAAAATTTACCATTAATATAATCAGACATGAGCGGTGTTTTATTTCCGGACTCATATTTCCATCACATAATTCCGGCCAATAATGCCCTGCTCGCCACGTCAAGGTTCCGGGACCTGGAGGGCTATACTAATAATGTTATATTATATTTATTAAATTAAACTATTACATGTGTTACATTTTTACAATTTAAATCATATAAAAAGTAATAAAACATTTTTAAATTACAATTTATAATCGTTACTATAAACATTAAATTTGTGAACTACAATCTCCAAGAAAAATACAACAATACTAATGGCATAACCACCTACCAAAATGAGACCTGCATCTAGCATCTGGCTCATGGTCAAGATGTGTACAAAATGAGTAGTAGGGTACGTTTGAAAAATTTCCGTCATTTTCTTAAAACCCTTGAAGTTCTTTAGCAGTACTTTCGTTTGCCAGATATCAATTAAACCACCCTCCACAAATCTGCGAATATACTTGTTAAATAAGCGCAAGTACGGTGAGTTTTTCTGAAAAATGTAAACAATCTGGTACTTGAAAGCGCACTCCTTCAACGCCATGACGGGATACTTTTCGTTATCAAAATAGTCCCCAATATCAAAATAATTTTGAATTAAACGTCCCATAAATGCCATTCCGGTGTAATCCATGTTTGAACCATTCGTAATGACACATCGATAACCTATATTTCTTTTAATCGGATCTGCTTCATTTTTCAATTTAACCAAAGTAACAAACCCACTAGAAACACAAGAAATATTCTGCTCGTACATATCAGCATACGTGTAAATCGGTTTCGAATAAAAAGGTACTGTTAATTCATTTGTAATCCCAACAGAGAAGCTTGTAGTAAGCAACATTGTTGTCACACACCAAGCTAATACAAGAAATCTCCCTTTCCATATTCGAGGCATGCTGTTACAACACTGCCCTATCGTGATGTTATTTAAAACAAAAATCCAGTTAAAGAACGACTTGCCATCAATGTACCACAACAATAAAGCTAGTAATATAATGATCACCTCCACGCAACAGTATACAGTAGTTTGCCATATGTTTGCCAAAAACCTTTTAAATGACAGGGGTTTGGGTTTAGGCACTGCAAATGTATCACAGACTTCCACAAATCTATCCGACATGTCGGTGCGATTAAAATTTACGAAATCCCGTATATGATTCGACCCGAAATCCGTTTTGCCCTCCGTTACGTCCCGACGCACAACATCCCATGAATATAAAGGCATACCTATTTCTTTAATAGGCCATCCTGTGATAATTACGTTTAACATATATTTCATGATGCCATCATAAAAACCCTGTTTGGCGTTGTAGTATACATACGGGGGTTGATGCAAAATGGATATTCTAAATGTTTCGGTACGAAATTCAGGCCGCCAGTCATCCCAATTAATTCGAACATTTGAGAGTTGCAACGTTTTCAAACCTCGTAGGCGTTGTATGGTGGAATTTGTAACTTTTATAACATCAATGGCGCCCATTCTAGATGCATTAGCGAATGGTGGTTTGTTCAAGTCAAATTCGGTGAATATGAAAGCTGTTGTATAAGGCGGTAGTTTTTGTTGAAAAATATGGTTTAAATCTTGCTCACTTGTTGTTGCTATAATGTAACCAGTTGGTTTGCAAAATGAGGTTGTTGTATATGGCGTTCTTGTGATTGTTATAAAATTCGGTATGAAATTAATGTCTGTATCGGTGTCTGTTATAAAATGTACACAGGATGAATCTTTGAAGGCTGTATTAATTAAATCGTTATGCAGTTTTAAGATAAAAGTTTGTGTTACTAGATAATTTAGGTACATGGTTTTTGATAGATTCGATTTAAAAGCCTAGAGAAAAAAAAAACTTCTATTTTTATTACAGCCAATAAAGTATGTAGCTCAGAGGTTAATCACGTGGTATTTACCTTCTTTTACTTCACACAGAACCTCTGCAACAAGTGATTAATGAGAATACACTCAGGTTGAATCTCTCGATCCCCAATGATCAGTAATCAGTAGATTGGTCAAAATGTAACAGTTTTATTAATGCAAGTAGTTTCTAATCTAATTCGATATATTTTTTTTCAGTTTCAGTTTCCTTGTTCTTTTTTTTCAGATATTTATGTGAGAGTATTATATTTTGTAGAACGGATTTTCTGTGTGGGTTTGCCAAATAAAGGTCTTATGTTTTTAGTGAAATTTAATTTTTTGATGTTTCATATCATTACAATATATCATAAAACATTGTCAACTGAACACTAATTGCTGTATGATTGTTAATGTTTAATGTAATCTCATTTTCCTTTCAATTTCTCTAATCAATACGTTTCAGTCAATCATAACTGCAAATACATTACATACAACTATTTACATTATCCATGTATTAAAACAAGATTAGCATTGATCGAAGCACTCAAATATTTTTCCCAAAATAATATTTACCAAATAAAAACTACCATCTTTTTTGCTTCCCTAATTGTAGAGTAAATACCATTAGTTGATTTTAAAATATTTATATTCAAATAATTATCCATATCACGATATTCAATAAATAATTAGAAACCTTAAATTGTTTCAGTTCTATTTAATTTGTAGACCTACAAACTTATAACAACCGTTCGTGATTGCTTGCATCGATATATTTAATTATAATGATATAATATTATTAATAGCCCATTTAATGTATCGAAGGGGAACACGAATAGAACAAGAACAAGATAAATGCGTGCATTAATATTATGTTTTAATTATATGATAATTTAACTTATTTTTTTTTCTTTCTTACTGAGGTATGATTGTTGTAGCATCAGACTGCACTGCGGCTACGACTGACTTTTTTTTTCGTTTGAGGTAGACGCCCATACCTCAACCCGAAAAAACGTGATGTTAGCACATTTATTACGTTTAAAAAATCACCAAAAATTGGTTTTTCAAAATATTCAATTAATTTTCTCAGCAATACAACTTGCATTTGTTTTATATATTTTAGTGAAATTTGGTGAAAATTGGCCAACTTTTTAAGTACTTTTTGACTTCTTTTAGTGTCGAAAAAACGTGATGTTAGCACATTTATTGCGTTTAAAAATTCACCAAAAATTGCGTTTTCAAAATTTTCAATTAATTTTCTCAGTAATACAACTACTATTAGTTTTAAATATTTCAGTGAAATTTGATGAAAATTCTCCAAAGTTTTAAGTACTTTCTGACTTCTTTTAGTGTTTAAGAAACGTGATGTTAGCACATTTATTGCGTTAAAAAATTCACCAAAAATTGGCTTTTCAAAATTTTCAATTAATTTTCTCAGTAATACAACTTGCATTTGTTTTATATATTTTAGTGAAATTTGGTGAAAATTGGCCAACGTTTTAAGTACTTTTTGACTTCTTTTAGTGTTGAAAAAACGTGATGTTAGCACATTTATTGCGTTTAAAAATTCACCAAAAATTGGCTTTTCAAAATTTTCAATTAATTTTCTCAGTAATACAACTCTTGCATTTGTTTTATATATTTTAGTAAAATTTGGTGTAAATTGGCCAACATTTTAAATACTTTTTGATTTCTTTTAGTGTTGAAAAACGTGATGTTAGCACATTTATTACGTTTAAAAATTCACCACAAATTGGCTTTTCACAATTTTCAAATAATTTTCTGAATAATATAACCAGCATTTGTTTTACATACTTTAGTGAAATTTGGTGAAAATTCGCCAACTTTTTAAGTACTTTTTGACTTTTTTTAGTGTTGAAAAAACGTGATGTGAGCACATTTATTGCGTTTAAAAATTCACCAAAAATTGGATTTTTAAAATTTTCAATTAATTTTCTCAGTAATACAACTTGCATTTGTTTTATATATTTTAGTGAAATTTGGTGAAAATTGGCCAACGTTTTTAAGTACTTTTTGACTTCTTTTAGCGTTGAAAATACGTGATGTTAGCACATTTATTGCGTTTAAAAATTCACCAAAAATTGGCTTTTCAAAATTTTCAATTAATTTTCTCAGTAATACAACTTGCATTTGTTTTATATATTTTAGTGAAATTTGGTGAAAATTGGCCAACGTTTTAAGTACTTTTTGACTTTTATTAGTGTTGAAAAAACGTGGTGTTAGCACATTTATTACGTTTAAAAATTCACCAAAAATTGGCTTTTCAAAATTTTCAATTAATTTTCTCAGTAATACAACTAGCATTTGTTCTATATATTTTAGTTAAATTTGATGAAAATTCTCCAAGGTTTTAAGTACTTTTCGACTTCTTTTAGTGTTGAAAAAACGTAATGTTAGCACATTTATTGCGTTTAGAAATTCACCAAAAATT
Organism: Lordithon lunulatus; assembly: GCA_963942505.1. Lineage (NCBI taxonomy): Eukaryota > Metazoa > Arthropoda > Insecta > Coleoptera > Staphylinidae > Lordithon > Lordithon lunulatus. Next base: position 5,046,119 of record OZ012675.1, read on the forward strand.
GGCTTTTCAAAATTTTCAAACAATTTTCTAAATAATATAACTAGCATTTGTTTTACATACTTTAGTGAAATTTGGTGAAAATTCGCCAACTTTTTAAGTACTTTTTGACTTTTTTTAGTGTTGAAAAAACTTGATGTTAGCACATTTATTGCGTTTAAAAATTCTCCAAAAATTGGATGTTCAAATTTTTCAATTAATTTTCTCAGTAATACAACCTGCATTTGTTTTATATTTTTTGGTGAAATTTGGTGGAAATTGGCCAACTTTTTAAGTACTTTTTGACTTCTTTTAGTGTTGAAAAAACGTGATGTTAGCATATTTATTGCGTTTAAAAATTCACAAAAAATTGGCTTTTCAAGATTTTCAAATAATTTTCTCAGTAAAACAACTTGCATTCGTTTTAAATATTTCAGTGAAATTTGGTGGAAATTGGCCAACATTTTAAGTACTTTTTGACTTCTTTTAGTGTTGAAAAAACGTGATGTTAGCACATTTATTGCGTTTAAAAATTCACAAAAAATTGGCTTTTCAAAAGATTCAATTAATTTTCTCAGTAATACAACTGGCATTTGTTTTCTATAATCTAGTGAAATTTGGTGAAAATTGGCCAACTTGTATATAAACTTATTAACAAACATGTTTTTAACATTATTCTCAAATTTCATGAATATTCAAGAGCTAGATTTAGAGTTTGAGCGATTTTAGTGAAACTTGTTTATGAAAAAAGTCAAGTTGCATTTTGTAAATTTGTAAAAAATTCAATTTATTATCTAGCGAATCCAAAATGTACAAATTTATTAACAAACATGCTTTTAACATTATTTTTAAGTTTCATGAAAATTCAAGAGCTAGAAGTAGTTAGAGCGATTTTAGTGAAATTTGTTTATGAAAAATGTCAAGTTGTATTTTGAAAATTCGTAAATAATTCAATTTATTATCTAGCGAATCCAAAGTCTATAAACTTATTAACAAACATATTTTTAACATTGATCTCAAGTTTCATGAGTATTCAAGATCTAGATGTAGAGTTAGAGCGATTTTAGTGAAACTTGTTTATGAAAAAATTCATGTTGCATTTTGAAAATTCGTAAAAAAAATTAATTTTATTATCTAGCCAATCCAAAATGTACAAACTTATTAATAAACATGTTCTTAATATAAATGTCAAATTTTATGAATATTGAAGAGTTAGATGTAGAGTTAGAGCATTTTTAGTGTAACTTGTTTATGAAAAAAGTCAAGTTGCGTTTTGAAAATTCGTAAAAAGTTCAATTTATTATCTAGCGAATCCAAGGTGTACAAACTAATTAATAAACATGTTTTTAACATTAATATCAAGTTTCATGAAGATTCAAGAGCTAGATGTAGAGTTAGAGCGATTTTAGTGAAACTTGTTTATGAAAAAAGACATTTTGAAAATTCGTAAAAAATTCTATTTACTACCTAGCGAATCTAAAGTGTACAAACTCATTAATAAACATGTTTTTAACATTAATCTCAAGTTTAATAAATAGTCAAGTGCTAGAAATACAGTTAGAGCTATTTTAGTGAAACTTGTTTATGAAAAAAGTCAACTTGGATTTTGAAAATTCGTAAAAAATTCAATTTATTATCTAGCGAATCCAACGTGTACAAACTTATTAACAAACATACTTTTAACATTATTCTCAAGTTTCATGAAGTCTCAAGAGCTAGAAGTAGAGTTAGAGCGATTTTAGTGAAACTTGTTTATGAAAAAAGTCAAGTTGCAATTTGAAAATTCGTAAAAAATTCAATTTATTATCTAGCGAATCCAAACTGTACAAACCTGTTACTAAACATGTTTTTAATATAAATGTCAAGTTTCATGAATATTCAAGAGCTAGATGTAGAGTTAGAGCGATTTTAGTGAAACTTGTTTATGAAAAAAGTCAACTTGCATTTTGAAAAATCGTAAAAAATTCAATTTATTATCTAGCGAATCCAACCTGTACATACTTATTAATAAACATGTTTTTAACATAAATGTTAAAAGTTTCATGAATATTCAAGAGCTAGAAGTAGAGTTAGAGCGGTTTTAGTTAAACTTGTTTATGAAAAAAGACAAGTTGCATTTTGAAAATTTGTAAAAAAATTATATTTACTACCTAGCGAATGCAAAGTGTACAAACTTATTAATAAACATGTTTTTAACATTAATCTCAAGTTTAATAAATATTCAAGTGCTAGAAGTACAGTTAGAGCTATTTTAGTGAAACTTGTTTATGAAAAAAGTCAAGTTGGATTTTGAAAATTCGTAAAAAATTCAATTTATTATCTAGCGAATCCAACGTGTACAAACTTATTAACAAACATGCTTTTAACATTATTCTCAAGTTTCATGAAAATTCAAGAGCTAGAAGTAGAGTTAGAGCGATTTTAGTGAAATATGTTTCTGAAAAATGTCAAGTTGTATTTTGAAAATTTGTAAAAAATTCAATCTATTACCTAGAGAATCCAAAGTGTACAAACTTATTAAAACACATGTTTTTAACATTATTCTCAAGTTTCATGAATATTCAAGAGCTAGATGTAGAGTTAGAGCGATTTTAGTGAAACTTGTTTATGAAAAAAGTCAAGTTGCATTTTGAAAAACCTTAAAAAAATCAATTTATTATCTAGCGAATTCAAAGTGTACAAACTTATTAACAAACATGCTTTTAACATAATTCTCAAGTTTCATGAAAATTCAAGAGCTAGATGTAGAGTTAGAGCGATTTTAATGAAACTTGTTTATGAAAAAAGTCATGTTGCATTTTGAAAATTCGTAAAAAAATCAATTTATTATCTAGCGAATCCAATGTGTAGAAACTTATTAACAAACATGTTTATAACATTAATCTCAAGTTTCATAAATATTCAAGAGCTAGAAGTAGAGTTAGCGCGATTTTAGTGAAACTTGTTTATGAGAAAATTCAAGTTGAAAATTAGTAAAAAATTCAATTTATTACCTAACAAATCCAAAATTTACAAATTTATTAATAAACATGTTTTTAATACAAATGTCAAGTTTGATGAATATTGAAGAGTTAGAAGTAGAGTTAGAGCGATTTTAGTGAAACTTGTTTATGAAAAAAGTCATGTTGCATTTTGAAAATTCGTAAAAAAATCAATTTATTACCTAGCGAATCCAAATTGTACAAACTTATTAACAAACATGTTTTTAACATTAATCTCAAGTTTCATCAATAGTCAAGAGCTAGATGTAGAGTTAGAGCGATTTTAGTGAAATTTGTTTATGAAAAAAGTCGAAGTTGCATTTTGAAAATTCGTAAAAAATTCAATTTATTATCTAGCGAATCGAAACTGTACATACTTATTAACATACATGTTTTTAACATTAATTTCAAGTTTTATAAAAATTCAAGAGCTAGATGTAGAGTTAGAGCAATTTTAGTGAAACTTGTTTATGAAAAAAGTCAAGTTGCATTTTAAAAATCCGTAAAAAAATCAATTTATTATTTAGCGAATCCAAAGTGTACAAACTTATTAACAAACATGTTTTTAACATTAATTTCAAGTTTCATAAATATTCAAGTGCTAGAAGTAGAGTTAGAGCGATTTTAGTGAAACTTGTCTATGAAAAAAGTCGAAGTTGCATTTTGAATATTCGTAAAAAATTCAATTTATTATCTAGCGAATCCAAAGTGTACAAACTAATTAATAAACATGTTTTTAATATAAATGTCAAGTTTCATGAATATTCAAGAGCTATATGTAGAGTTAGAGCCATTTTTACTTTTTGACTTCTTTTAGTGTTGAAAAACGTGATGTTAAAAATTCACCAAAAATAGAATTTTCAAAATTTTCAATTAATTTTCTCAGTAATACAACTTGAATTTGTCTATCGACATGAGCTCGTGGAGGTTTATTTTCGGACTTATGTCCCAACTCCCATTACATCATTCCTTGTCGGTAATGCCTGCTCACCGCGTCAAGGTTCTGGGTCTTGGAGGGGTACACTAATAATGTTGGTTATTTTATTTTTATTAAATTAAACGGTTATATCGAAGTCTATAACATTTTTACACTACATATTGTTTATATTAAAATCTATGAACGTTAAACTTGTGGATTACAATCTCTAAAAAGAATACAACAGTACTAATAACATAACCACCCACCAAAGCGATAGCTGCATCTAGCATCTGGCTCATGGTCAAAATATGTACAAAATTAGTAGTAGGGTACGTGTGAAAAATGTCCTGCATTTTCGTAAATCCCTTGAAGTTGTTCAGCAGCACTTTTGTACGCCAGATATCAATTAAACCACCCTCCACAAATCTGCGAATATACTTGTTAAATAACCGCAAGTACGGCGAGTTTTTCTGAAAAATGTAAACAATCTGGTACTTGAAAGCGCACTCCTTCATCGCCATGACGGGATACTTTTCATAATCAAAATAGTCCCCAATATCAAAATAATTTTGCATTAGAGTTGCCATAAACGCCATTCCGGTGTAATCCCTGTTCGAGCTATTCGCAATGACGCATCGATTGCCTATAATTCTTTTAATCGGATCTGCTTCATTTCTCAAATTAACCAAAATACCCAACGCACTAGAAACACAAGAAATATTCTGCTCGTACATATCAGCATACGTGTAAATTGGTTTCGAATAATAAGGTACTGTTAATTGGTTGGTAATACCAACAGAGAAGCTCGTAGTGAGCAAAATTGTTGTCATGGACCAAGCTAATACAAGAAATCTTGTTTTCCAAATATTGGGCATTCTGTTATAACACTGCCCTATAGTGATTTTATTTAAAACAAAAATCCAATTAAAAAACGATTTGCCATCAATATACCACAACATTAAAGATAATAATATAATTATCATTTCCACGCAGCAATATACAGCAGGTTGCCATATGTTGGCCAAAAACTTTTTGAATGACAGGGGTTTGGGTTTAGGCACTGCAAATGTATCACAGACCTCCACAAATGTATTCGATATGTCAGTGCAGCTCAAATTTACGAAATCCCGTATATGGTTCGGCCCCAAATCCGTTGTGCCATCCATTATGTCCCGACGCACAACATACCATGAATATGGAGGCATGCCTATTTCTTTAATAGGCCATCCTGTGACACTTGTGTTTAACATATATTTCACGATGCCATCATAAAACCCCTGCTTGGCGTTGTAGTATATGTACGGGGGCTGTTGAAAAATAGATATTTTAAATGTTTCGGAACGAAATTCAGGCCGCCAGTCATCCCAATTCATTCTAACATTTGATGGTTGCAACGTTTTTAAACCTCGTAAGCGTTGTATGGTGGAATTTGTAACTTTTATAACATCAATGGCGCCCATTCTAGATGCATTAGTGAATGGTGGTTTGTTCAAGTCAAATTCGGTGAATATGAAAGCTGTTGTATAAGGCTGTAGTTTTTGTTTTTGAAAAATGTGGTTTAAATCGTGCTCACTTTTTGTTGCTATGATGTAACCAGTTGGTTTGCAAAATAAGGTTGTTGCATGTGGTGATCTTGTGATTATTACAAAAGTCGGTATGAAATTAATGTTTGTATCGGTGTCGATTATAAAATGTACACAGGGTGAATTATTGAAGGCTGTATTAATTATATTGTTATGCATTTTTAAAATAAAGGTTGGTGTTAATAGTTGTAGATAATTCAGGTACATGGTGTATGATGGATTTAATTTAAAAAGCAATAGTTATTATAAAATAACGGGCTATCAGCCAGTAAGGGCAGAAGAGTTTAATTACCCTTAACTTTACAAGGAACCTCTACTAAGGTGCTTAGTGCGTCTACTGTGAAACCTCGCCTCCCAAGGATCGTACCAGTATGAGACAGATTGCGCCTCAACTAACTAGGCTGGGTTAAATATTAACTGTCGATAATTTAACAATTAGCAACTTTACATCAACCGAAACCTCTTTCTTGTCCAACAACTATAAAACTGATAGTTCTCTTGTTTCAGTTACGTTGGCAGCATGTTGCTAATTAAAACTATACACATATATTCAGCCATGTATGCTTCTTGAAGTGAATGTTTTGGATTGTTCACATATTCTGCTAACAGTATCAACTGATGAATTTTTAATTAAATAAATTCTATTTTCCTTTGAGTACTTTGTATAGCTATATACTTTTCAAGCAATTATAACCGGAAATACATTAGATTATAACTTTTAACAGTTTTAATGTATTAAAAAAAAGTTTCACATTAATCGAACGTCTTTATTTACCAAATACAAACTACTTCGATTTTTGCTCTCTAATTGTATTGTAGTTACATTCCATTAGTTGCGTCTAAAATATTTGTATTCGAATAATTATGCGCACGATATTCAACAAATGGCCATTGTAAAGTTCAGAATACATTTTAATATATTTTAGTTTAATAAAAATTTTAGACTGCCAACACTTTCTGCATGGAAATAATGAAATGAATATAATAAAAATTGTATGATAATTGTTTCATTAAAATATATGTTAACAACTTTTTGGTATTTCGTTCATAAATATGGTGGTAGTTGTAATGTATTTATTAATAATAGCCCAATTAAATCTAAACGAAACTGCGTGGGTGGTTAAAATTGATTTTAATTATATGATAATTTAACGAATTATTTATTTGTATATGTTGATTTTGTCTACTCAATCCAATTTATTTCTAGGAGCAAATAAAATATTCATTTATTAAATGATGTTTAATAACAATGTTTTGTATGCTATACAATGAGTGTGTTACAATTTACAACTGTAGCACAGTCTTGTTGCTGGTGGAAATTGTGATGTGTAGAACACCGTGGTTTCGCTACACAACAAACTAATTTCGCTCTTTACAGTGTGATAACTCGAGTTGTAGTTGGGATAATTCTACCAAACTAACTTGGTACGTTAGAAAAAAGTCTTTGTAAAAAATATTGTTATATATAAAATACACAGCACCAAAATTGAATTTTTGACGAATTTTATAAACAACTTATAATTTTTTTAAAAACTAATTTCGCTCTTTACAGTATGATAACTCGAGTTGTAGTTGGGATAATTCTACTAAACTAACTTAGTACTTTAGAAAAAGTCTTTGTGAAACATATTTTTATATATAAAATACATAGCACAAAAATTGAATTTTTGACGAATTTTATAAACAACTTATAAATTTTTTAAAAACTAATTTCGCTCTTTACAGTATAACTCGAGTTGTAGTTGGGATAATTCTACCAAACTAACTTAGTATGTTAAAAAAAAGTCTTTGTAAAACAAATTTGTAGATATAAAATGCATAGCACAAAAATTGAATTTTTGACGAATTTTATAAACAACTTATAATTTTTTTAAAAACTTATTTCGCTCTTTACAGTGTGATAACTCGAGTTGTAGTTGGTATAATTCTACCAAACTAACTTCGTACGTTAGAAAAAGTCTTTATAAAACATATTTTTATATATAAAATACATAGCGCTAAAATTGAATTTTTGACGAATTTTATAAACAACTTATAATTTTTTTAAAAACTAATTTCGCTCTTTAGAGTGTGATAACTCGAGTTGTAGTTGGGATAATTCTAGCAAACTAACTTCGTACTTTAGAAAAAGTCTTTGTAAAACATATTTATATATATATAAAATACATAGCACTAAAATTGATTTTTTGACGAATTTTATAAACAACTTATAATTTTTTTAAAAACTAATTTCGCTCTTTAGAGTGTGATAACTCGAGTTGTAGTTGGAATAATTCTAGCAAACTAACTTGGTATGTTAGAAAAAGTCTTTGTAAAACACATTTTTAGTTATAAAATACATAGCACTAAAATTGAATTTTTGACGAATTTTATAAACAACTTATAATTTTACTAAAAACTAATTTCGCTCTTTACAGTGTGATAACTCGAGTTGTAGTTGGGATAATTCTACCAAACTAACTTAGTATGTTAAAAAAAGTCTTTGTAAAACAAATTTTTAGATATAAAATATATAGCACAAAAATTGAATATTTGACGAATTTTATAAAAATGTATAATTTCTTTTAAAAACTAATTTTGCTCTTTACAGTATGATAACTCGAGTTGTAGTTGGGATAATTCTACTAAACTAACTTAGTACGTTAGAAAAAGTCTTTGTGAAACATATTTTTATATATAAAATACATAGCACAAAAATTGAATTTTTGACGAATTTTATAAACAACTTTTTTTTAAAAACTAATTTCGCTCTTTACAGTATAACTCGAGTTGTAGTTGGGATAATTCTACCAAACGAACTTAGTATGTTAGAAAAATTCTTTGTAAAACACAGTTTTATATATAAAATACATAGCACAAAAATTGAATTTTTGACGAATTTTATAGACAACTTATAATTTCTTTTAAAACTAATTTCGCTCTTTACAGTGTGATAACTTGAGTTGTAGTTGGGATAATTCTACCAAACTAACTTCGTACGTTAGAAAAAGTCTTTGTAAAACATATTTTTATATATAAAATACATAGCACTAAAATTGAATTTTTGACGAATTTTATAAACAACTTATAATTTTACTAAAAACTAATTTCGCTCTTTACAGTGTGATAACTCGAAATGTAGTTGGGATAATTCTACCAAACTAACTTAGTATGTTAGAAAAAGTCTTTGTAAAACACAGTTTTATATATAAAATACATAGCACAAAAATTGAATTTTTGACGAATTTTATAAACAACTTATAATTTTTTTAAAAACTAATTTCGCTCTTTAGAGTCTGATAATTCGAGTTGTAGTTGGGATAATTCTAGCAAACTAACTTGGTATGTTAGAAAAAGTCTTTGTAAAACAAATTTTTAGATATAAAATACATAGCACTAAAATTGAATTTTTGACGAATTTTATAAACAACTTATAATTTTTTTAAAAACTAATTTCGCTCTTTAGAGTGTGATAATTCGAGTTGTAGTTGGGATAATTCTACCAAACTAACTTGGTATGTTAGAAAAAGCTTTTGTAAAACAAATTTTTAGATATAAAATACATAGCACAAAAATTGAATTTTTGACGAATTTTATAAACAACTTATAATTTTTTTTAAAAACTAATTTCGCTCTTTACAGTATAACTCGAGTTGTAGTTGGGATAATTCTACCAAACGAACTTAGTATGTTAGAAAAATTCTTTGTAAAACACAGTTTTATATATAAAATACATAGCACAAAAATTGAATTTTTGACGAATTTTATAGACAACTTATAATTTCTTTTAAAACTAATTTCGCTCTTTACAGTGTGATAACTTGAGTTGTAGTTGGGATAATTCTACCAAACTAACTTAGTACGTTAGAAAAAGTCTTTGTAAAACAAATTTTTAGATATAAAATACATAGCACAAAAATTGAATTTTTGACGAATTTTATAAACAACTTATAATTTTATTAAAAACTAATTTCGCTCTTTACAGTGTGATAACTCGAGTTGTAGTTGGGATAATTCTACCAAACTAACTTGGTATGTTAGAAAAAGCTTTTGTAAAACAAATTTTTAGATATAAAATACATAGCACAAAAATTGAATTTTTGACGAATTTTATAAACAACTTATAATTTTTTTAAAAACTAATTTCGCTCTTTACAGTGTGATAACTTGAGTTGTAGTTGGGATAATTCTACCAAACTAACTTAGTACGTTAGAAAAAGTCTTTGTAAAACAAATTTTTAGATATAAAATACATAGCACAAAAATTGAATTTTTGACGAATTTTATAAACAACTTATAATTTTATTAAAAACTAATTTCGCTCTTTACAGTGTGATAACTCGAGTTGTAGTTGGGATAATTCTACCAAACTAACTTGGTATGTTAGAAAAAGCTTTTGTAAAACAAATTTTTAGATATAAAATACATAGCACAAAAATTGAATTTTTGACGAATTTTATAAACAACTTATAATTTTTTTTAAAAACTAATTTCGCTCTTTACAGTATAACTCGAGTTGTAGTTGGGATAATTCTACCAAACGAACTTAGTATGTTAGAAAAATTCTTTGTAAAACACAGTTTTATATATAAAATACATAGCACAAAAATTGAATTTTTGACGAATTTTATAGACAACTTATAATTTCTTTTAAAACTAATTTCGCTCTTTACAGTGTGATAACTTGAGTTGTAGTTGGGATAATTCTACCAAACTAACTTCGTACGTTAGAAAAAGTCTTTGTAAAACATATTTTTATATATAAAGTACATAGCACTAAAATTGAATTTTTGACGAATTTTATAAACAACTTATATTTTTTTTTTAAAACTAATTTCGCTCTTCAGAGTGTGATAACTCGAGTTGTAGTTGGTATAATTCTAGCAAACTAACTTGGTATGTTAGAAAAAGTCTTTGTAAAACACATTTTTAGATATAAAATACATAGCACTAAAATTGAATTTTTGACGAATTTTATAAACAACTTATAATTTTACTAAAAACTAATTTCGCTCTTTACAGTGTGATAACTTGAGTTGTAGTTGGGATAATTCTACCAAACTAACTTCGTACGTTAGAAAAAGTCTTTGTGAAACATATTTTTATATATAAAATACATAGCGCTAAAATTGAATTTTTGACGAATTTTATAATCAACTTATAATTTTTTTTAAAAACTAATTTCTTTCTTTACAGTATAACTCGAATTGTAGTTGGGATAATTCTACAAAACTAATTTATTATGTTAGACAAAGTCTTTGTAAAACATATTTTTATATATAAAATATATAGCACAACAATTGAATTTTTGACGAATTTTATAAACAACTTATATTTAAAAAAAAAACATTTCGCTTTTTACAGAATGATAAATCGAGTTGTAGTTGGGATAATTCTACTAAACTAACTTAGTATGTTAGAAAAAGTCTTTATAAAACACAGTTTTATATATAAAATACATAGCACAAAAATTGAATTTTTGACGAATTTTATAAACACCTTATGATTTTTTTAAAAACTAATTTCGCTGTTAAAGTATGATAACTCGAGTTGTTGTTGGGATAATTCTGCCAATCTAACTTGGTATGTTAGAAAAAGTCATTGGAAAACAAATTTTAAAACCGCATTCAGTCTTCAACTGTTTTTGACTTACAGCCCTTCAAAGTCAAAATTTGTATAATCAGAAATAACGAAGCATATTAATTGTCGTTTTATATCATTTTTCATTTCAAAATAGATTAAAATCAAAATGATGTGTATTCAAAATTAACTGAAAAAGTCAAATTTTAAAACCGCATTCAGATGTTTTCAACTGTTTTTCACTTACAGCCCTTCAAAGTCAAAATTTGTATTATCAGAAGGAACGAAGCATATTAATTGCTGTTTTATATCATTTTTCATTTCAAAATAGACTAAAATCAATATGATTTGTATTCAAAATTAACTGAAAAAGTCAAATTTTAAAACCGCATTCAGATGTCTTCAACTGTTTTTGACTTACAGCCCTTCAAAGTCAAAATTTGTATAATCAGAAGAAACGAAGCATATTAATTGCCGTTTTATATCATTTTTCATTTCAAAATAGACTAAAATCAATATGATTTGTATTCAAAATTAACTAAAAAAGTCAAATTTTAAAACCACATTCAGATGTCTTCAACTATTTTTGACTTACAGCCCTTCAAAGTCAAAATTTGTATAATCAGAAGAAACGAAGCATATTATTTGCCGTTTTATATAATTTTTCATTTCAAAATAGACTAAAATCAATATGATTTGTATTCAAAATTAACTAAAAAAGTCAAATTTTAAAAACGCATTCAGATGTCTTCAACTGTTTTTGACTTACAGCCCTTCAAAGTCAAAATTTGTATAATCAGAAATAACGAAGCATATTAATTGCCGTTTTATATAATTTTTCATTTCAAAATAGACTAAAATCAAAATGATTTGTATTCAAAATTAACTGAAAAAATCAAATTTTACAACCGTATGCAACTTAAAATACAGTTAATTGGGTTGAGTTCTGTATACAAAAGTCATAACCTATCAAAATCATATGTTATAAACAAAGTTTGACACCAACACACTTTTCAATAAAAATTAGTATTTGCCTGTATAAATTCGGCATGTATAGAGTTCTCTATAGAATGTTAAAACCCCAAAATCCACACATAACAATGACATGCAATTTCAGTGATTACTCAAACTTTTCAAACCTAGTTTCAAAGTCTAAAAACATTGTTGCCCTAACTGGTGCAGGCATATCAGCTGAATCTGGTATACCAGTCTTTCGAGGACCTGGAGGTTTCTGGAGGACCCATCGAGCAACTGATCTGGCTAGTCCACATGCATTTCAAGTGAATCCTATGCTTGTTTGGGAGTTCTACCACTATCGCAGGGAGGTTGCTTTTAATGCACACCCAAATAATGTATGTATTGTTCATATTGAAATATAAATTTACCTAGATTTAGTGCTGGCTATTGCACTAAATCTAGGTAAATTTAACTAGATGAACAAAAATGTGAAACAAAAGGTATCTTCAATTTTTCATTGAAAAAATCTGATTTTTGAAAAATGTATTTAGTGCACTAATCTAGGTAAATTTCCAAAAATCAGATTTTTTTTATGAAAAATAGAAGAGACCTTTTGTTTCATTCTTGTCTTCCCATAAATATTATTTATATTATATATTACTGTTTTTCAGGCGCATATTGCACTAGCAAAATATGAAGAAATTTGTGAGAAGAGTGGCAGGAATCTAACAGTTATTACACAAAATGTTGATGGGTTGCATATAGTAGCTGGATCAAAGAATGTTATTGAGTTACATGGTTCATTGAGGAAGATTATTTGCACTAAATGCAAAACTGTAGAGGAGAATGTTGATAGTCCAATATGTGAGGCACTTGCTGGAAGAGGGTATTTTGTTTAAACCTATTTGGACTTATTTAACTGACAAATATATATATATATATATATATATATATATATATATATATATATATATATATATATATATATATATATATATATATATATAATCGCATTTGAGACATGAATGACAACTATTTACAAAAGTGACTGTTACTTTGTTACTTTTCAAACTACATGCACAATTTCTTTACCAAATTATAGAACAGATATTGCTTAATAGTTATGATGAAAAATATTTTCAAAAATAATAAAATCTGATTTTTTACGAATTTTTTAAAATCGCATTTGAAACATGAATGATAACTGTTTACAAAAGTGACTGTTACTTTGTTACTTTTCAAACTACATGCACAATTTCTTCACCAAATTATAGAACAGATATTGCATAATAGTTATGATGGAAAATATTTTCAAAAATAATAAAATCTGATTTTTTACGAATTTTTTAAAATCGCATTTGAGACATGAATGATAACTGTTTACAAAAGTGACTGTTACTTTGTTACTTTTCAAAGTACATGCACAATTTCTTCACCAAATTATAGAACAGATATTGCTTAATAGTTATGATGGAAAATATTTTCAAAAATAATAAAATCTTGTTTTTTACGAATTTTTTAAAATCGCATTTGAGACATGAATGATAACTGTTTACAAAAGTGACTGTTACTTTGTTACTTTTCAAACTACATGCACAATTTCTTCACCAAATTATAGAACAGATATTGCATAATAGTTATGATGGAAAATATTTTCAAAAATAATAAAATCTGATTTTTTACGAATTTTTTAAAATCGCATTTGAGACATGAATGATAACTGTTTACAAAAGTGACTGTTACTTTGTTACTTTTCAAAGTACATGCACAATTTCTTCACCAAATTATAGAACAGATATTGCTTAATAGTTATGATGGAAAATATTTTCAAAAATAATAAAATCTTGTTTTTTACGAATTTTTTAAAATCGCATTTGAGACTTGAATGATAACTGTTTACAAAAGCGACTGTTACTTTGTTACTTTTCAAACTACATGCACAATTTCTTCACCAAATTATAGAACAGATATTGCATAATAGTTATGATGGAAAATATTTTCAAAAATAATAAAATCTGATTTTTTACAATTTTTTTATAAATCGTATTTGAGACATGAATGATAACTGTTTACAAAAGTGACTGTTACTTTGTTACTTTTCAAACTACATGCACAATTTCTTCACCAAATTATAGAACAGATATTACAGAATAGTTATGATGGAAAATATTTTCAAAAATAATAAAATCTTGTTTTTTACGAATTTTTTAAAATCGCATTTGAGACATGAATGATAACTGTTTACAAAAGTGACTGTTACTTTGTTACTTTTCAAACTACTTGCACAATTTCTTCACTAAATTATAGAACAGATATTGCTTAATAGTTATGATGCAAAATATTTTCAAAAATAATAAAATCTGATTTTTTACAAATTTTTTAAAATCGCATTTGAAACATGAATGATAACTGTTTACAAAAGTGACTGTTACTTTGTTACTTTTCAAACTAAATGCACAATTTCTTCACCAAATTATAGAACAGATATTGCATAATAGTTATGATGGAAAATATTTTCAAAAATAATAAAATCTGATTTTTTACGAATTTTTTAAAATCACATTTGAGACATGAATGATAACTGTTTACAAAAGTGACTGTTACTTTGTTAATTTTCAAACTACATGCACAATTTCTTCACTAAATTATAGAACAGATATTGCATAATAGTTATGATGGAAAATATTTTCAAAAATAATAAAATCTGATTTTTTACGATTTTTTTAAAATCGCATTTGAGACATGAATGATAACTGTTTACAAAAGTGACTGTTACTTTGTTACTTTTCAAACTACATGCACAATTTCTTCACCAAATTATAGAGCAGATATTGCATAATAGTTATGATTGATAATATTTTCAAAAATAATAAAATCTGATTTTTTACGAATTTATTAAAATCGCATTTGAGATATGAATGATAACTGTTTACAATATGACTGTTACTTTGTTACTTTTCAAACTACATGCACAATTTCTTCACTAAATTATAGAACAGATATTGCATAATAGTTGTGATGGAAAATATTTTCAAAAATAATAAAATCTGATTTTTTACGAATTTTTTAAAATCACATTTGAGACATGAATGATAACTGTTTACAAAAGTGACTGTTACTTTGTTACTTTTCAAACTACATGCACAATTTCTTCACTAAATTATAGAACAGATATTGCATAATATTTATGATGGAAAATATTTTCAAAAATAATAAAATCTGATTTTTTACGAATTTTTTAAAATCGCATTTGAGACATGAATGATAACTGTTTATAAAAGTGACTGCTACTTTGTTACTTTTCAAACTACATGCACAATTTCTTCATCAAAATATAAAACAGATATTGCATAATAGTTATGATGGAAAATATTTTCAAAAATAATAAAATCTGATTTTTTTACGAATTTTTTAAAATCGCATTTGAGACATGAATGATAGCTGTTTACAAAAGTGACTGTTACTTTGTTACTTTTCTAACTACATGCACAATTTCTTCACCAAATTATAGAACAGATATTGCATAATAGTTATGATGGAAAATATTTTCAAAAATAATAAAATCTGATTTTTGACGATTTTTTTAAAATTCCATTTGGGAAATGAATGATAACTGTTTACAAAAGTGACTGTTACTTTGTTACTTTTCAAACTACATGCACAATTTCTTTACCAAATTATAGAACAGATATTGCATAATAGTTATCATGGAAAATATTTTCAAAAATAATAAAATCTGATTTTTGACGAATTTTTTTAAATCGCATTTGTGACATGAATGATAACTGTTTACAAAAGTGACTGTTACTTTGTTACTTTTCAAACTACATGCACAATTTCTTCACCAAAATATAGAACAGATATTGCATAATAGTTATGATGTAAAATATTTTCAAAAATAATAAAATCTGATTTTTTATGAATTTTTTAAAAACGCATTTGAGACATGAATGATAACTGTTTACAAAAATGACTGTTACTTTGTTACTTTTCAAACTACATGCAGAATTTCTTCACCTAATTATAGAATATATATATATATATATATATATATATATATATATATATATATATATATATTACAGTGATCCTAAAAATGAGGACCCCAATCTGCCATTATTGAGTAAATCTGATTTACCAAAGTGTAAGTCATGTAATAGTCTAGTTCGACCTTACATAGTCTGGTTTGGTGAGAACTTAGATAAGGAAGTGATGAGAAAATCTGGTAAGTTTTTATTTAGCATCTGTTGTGAGTAAATTATTACAATGTTTTCTACAGCGGAATTGATTAAATCGTGTGACCTATGCTTGGTTATTGGTACCTCTTCAGTGGTGTATCCTGCCGCCATGTTTGCACCAACTGTTGCAGAAAGAGGTCAACCGGTGGCGGAGTTCAATATCAATGAGGAACCAGCCAGTTTTGATTTTAGGTATTGTTATGTATATTCATTTAACATAAATTTTGTCTGTAAAACATTAATTTTATTTTCTATCTTTATGTTTTAGCTTTCATTTTCCTGGCCAATGTGGACTGACTTTACCTAAGGCCTTAGGATTAGACTTACCTTGAAGAACTTGTCTACAGTTACAGTCATCTGGTATGTTTGTAGAGGGTCTAATTTATTATTGAATGTATGTAAAAAAACACACACGATTTATTTTCATAATAAATATGAGATATAATGGACCACCAGCTCTAAAACAAAACTGAGATTAGTCTGGGAGGATTGTATTTCTATGTCCTTCTTCATTTAACACTCCTGCATTGTCTTCTCCAGTCCTCACATTCCAGTCTCCATCCAAGGACTTTGTACACCAAATTGGTTCACGAAAAATGCGATGTCCACTTTCGTTTATCGTTCGAGAGCTGTTATGGGCTGTTCTTCTCGTGTTAGAACTCCATCCAAGGACTGTATAGACCAAATTGGTCAACGTCCACTTTCGTTTATCGTTCTGGAGTTGTTGTGGACTGTTCTTCTCGTGTTAGAACTCCATTCAAGGACTGTATAGACCAAATTGGTCGACGTCCACTTTCGTTTATCGTCCGAGAGCTGTTTTGGGCTATTCTTCTCGTGTTAGAACTCCATCCAAGGACTGTATACACTAAATTTGTTGATGTCCACTTTCGTTTATCGTTCGGGAGCTGTTGTGGGCTGTTCTTCTCGTATTAGAGCTCTCCGGAACAGCTCCCGAACGATAAACGAAAGCGATTTTTGTGTACAGTCCTTGATCTCCAGCCATATAGGTAACATGTTTAATTTAAATCATGCAAGTTATCTGAAGGTACCAATTAAAATGAAATCTCTTATGAAAAAGTCAATTTCTATATTTCATCCATTTATGGCTTACTTCACATTTTGTTTGATAATATAAAATTCTTTATAATATAATAATTTAATTAAGGACATTTTAACTTGCTTGAAAACAGATTTAGATTAACTAGATATTTATATTGCATGATTTAGAATCGGTTACTATCGCGCATGCGTATATGTCTCCTTCTGTAAAGAGTTTATCATAATATATCTATGTTATAATTTAAATTATATCTATAAACACACTAATTTTGGGTGATTTAATAGCTATAGAATCAAAATAACAAAGAAAGTAATGTCACTGGTGATAATTAAACACCTCTTTTCAATTAACCAATCATAAACTCGGGGGCGTGATCTTTTTCAACCAATGAGGAGGCCGTATACACATGTAAAGAGCCCAGGAAAAACATATCTGTTTTAAAATCCTGATTTCCTAGGAAGAGTTGCTGTAAAAGCGGTCGTTCTTGAGTTATAACGTTAAAAATGCCCGCTTTTATCGGCACCGCTTCCTAGAAAACCAGGACTACAAAATACGTAAATGACAGCTTAGTCGGCTTCAAAACATTTCCATATTTTTATATTATAGGGATGGTCCGTAAAATCCAAATACGTTAAACGTAACAGTAAAATAAAATGTGTGTAGTTCACGCGCTAATCTGTGCCACTCTATTCTCTAAGCCTAAACTATTGCAAGGCCTCAGTCTCTTTGTTCTTCTCCCGCTGCCGAGTGTGCGATCTTTTATGCATGTCCAAGCCCCGCTTGGTGGCGCACTTCTTGTCACACTCGTCACACTGAAATTGGTTTTGTTTGTTCGTGCGCGGCCTCTTTGGCTGCTCCCAGTCACTGTCCGAGGACTCGTACTCGCTGAGGGCGCGCTTCTTGTCTTGGACGGGCATCTCGAATTCCGATGAGGCTAAAAATATAAGTCTTTAATTAACATTAACAAAGTTTGTACCTAAACAGTTGTGCTTTCAGACAAGATATAAATGAAAATTATGCGACCTCTAGTTTTTTTGTTCTTCACCACTAAAGTTGGTAGTAGTTGAAAATAAGTTAATAGTGTCATAATAAATAAATCCCTACATTTTTTATTAATAAAAAATCTATTTCTTAATGAATTTTCTTGAGCATTGCAAATTTTGTAGCTGAAAAGTTGTGCTTTCAGACAAGATATAAATGAAAATTATGCAACCTCTAGTTTTTTTGTTATTCACTACTAAAGTTGGTAGTAGTTGAAAATAAGTTATTAGTGTCATAATAAATAAACCCCTAAATTTTTTATTAATAAAAAATTTATTTCTTAATGAATTTTCTTGAGCATCGCAAATTTTGTAGCTGAAAAGTTGTGCTTTCAGACAAGATATAAATGAAAATTATGCGACCTCTATTTTTTTTGTTATTCACCGCTAAAGTTGGTAGTAGTTGAAAATAAATTAATAGTGTCATAATAAATAAATCCCTAAATTTTTTATTAATAAAAAATCTATTTCTTAATGAATTTTCTTGAGCATTGCAAATTTTGTAGCAGAAAAGTTGTGCTTTCAGACAAGATATAAATGAAAATTATGCGACCTCTAGTTTTTTTGTTATTCACCACTAAAGTTGGTAGTAGTTGAAAATAAGTTAATAGTGTCATAATAAATAAATCCCTAATTTTTTTATTAATTAAAAATCTATTTCTTAATGAATTTTCTTGAGCATTGCAAATTTTGTAGCTAAAAAGTTGTGCTTTCAGACAAGATATAAATAAAAATTATGTGACCTCTAGTTTTTTTGTTATTCACCACTAAAGTTGGTAGTAGTTGAAAATAAGTTAATAGTGTCAAAATAAATAAATCCCTACATTTTTTATTAATTAAAAATCTATTTCTTAATGAATTTTCTTGAGCATTGCATATTTTGTAGCTGAAAAGTTGTGCTTTCAGACAAGATATAAATAAAAATTATGCGACCTCTAGTTTTTTTGTTATTCACCACTAAAGTTGGTAGTAGTTGAAAATAAGTTAATAGTGTTAAATAAATAAATCCCTACATTTTTTATTAATAAAAAATCTATTTCTTAATAAATTTTCTTGAGCATTGCAAATTTTGTAGCAGAAAAGTTGTGCTTTCAGACAAGATATAAATGAAAATTATGCGACCTCTAGTTTTTTTGTTATTCACCACTAAAGTTGGTAGTAGTTGAAAATAAGTTAATAGTGTCAAAATAAATAAATCCCTACATTTTTTATTAATAAAAAATCTATTTCTTAATAAATTTTCTTGAGCATTGCATATTTTGTAGCTGAGAAGTTGTGCTTTCAGACAAGATATAAATGAAAATTATGCGAGCTCTAGTTTTTTTGTTATTCACCACTAAAGTTGGTAGTAGTTGAAAATAAGTTATCAGTGTCATAATAAATAAACCCCTACATTTTTTATTAATAAAAAATCTATTTCTTAATAAATTTTCTTGAGCATTGCAAATTTTGTAGCTGAAAAGTTGTGCTTTCAGGCAAGATATAAATGAAAATTATGCGACCTCTAGTTTTTTTGTTATTCACCACTAAAGTTGGTAGTAGTTGAAAATAAGTTAATAGTGTCAATATAAATAAATCCCTACATTTTTTATTAATAAAAAATCTATTTCTTAATGAATTTTCTTGAGCATTGCAAATTTTGTAGCAGAAAAGTTGTGCTTTCAGACAAGATATAAATGAAAACTATGCGACCTCTAGTTTTTTTGTTATTCACCACTAAAGTTGGTAGTAGTTGAAAATAAGTTATCAGTGTCATAATAAATAAACCCCTAAATTTTTTATTAATAAAAAATCTATCTCTTAATGAATTTTCTTGAGCATTGCAAATTTTGTAGCTGAAAAGTTGTGCTTTCAGGCAAGATATAAATGAAAATTATGCGACCTCTAGTTTTTTTGTTATTCACCACTAAAGTTGGTAGTAGTTGAAAATAAGTTAATAGTGTCAATATAAATAAATCCCTACATTTTTTATTAATAAAAAATCTATTTCTTAATAAATTTTCTTGAGCATTGCATATTTTGTAGCTGAGAAGTTGTGCTTTCAGACAAGATATAAATGAAAATTATGCGACCTCTAGTTTTTTTGTTATTCACCACTAAAGTTGGTAGTAGTTGAAAATAAGTTATTAGTGTCATAATAAATAAACCCCTAAATTTTTTATTAATAAAAAATCTATTTCTTAATGAATTTTCTTGAGTATTGCAAATTTTGTAGCTGAAAAATTGTGCTTTCAGACAAGATATAAATAAAAATTAAGCGACCTCTAGTTTTTTTGTTATTCACCACTAAAGTTGGTAGTAGTTGAAAATAAGTTAATAGTGTCAAAATAAATAAATCCCTACATTTTTTATTAATAAAAAATCTATTTCTTAATAAATTTTCTTGAGCATTGCATATTTTGTAGCTGAAAAGTTGTGCTTTCAGACA
Organism: Lordithon lunulatus; assembly: GCA_963942505.1. Classification (NCBI taxonomy): domain Eukaryota; kingdom Metazoa; phylum Arthropoda; class Insecta; order Coleoptera; family Staphylinidae; genus Lordithon; species Lordithon lunulatus. Next base: position 5,066,860 of record OZ012675.1, read on the forward strand.
AGATATAAATGAAAATTATGCAACCTCTAGTTTTTTTGTTATTCACTACTAAAGTTGGTAGTAGTTGAAAATAAGTTATTAGTGTCATAATAAATAAACCCCTAAATTTTTTATTAATAAAAAATTTATTTCTTAATGAATTTTCTTGAGCATCGCAAATTTTGTAGCTGAAAAGTTGTGCTTTCAGACAAGATATAAATGAAAATTATGCGACCTCTATTTTTTTTGTTATTCACCGCTAAAGTTGGTAGTAGTTGAAAATAAGTTATTAGTGTCATAATAAATAAATCCCTACATTTTTTATTAATAAAAAATCTATTTCTTAATAAATTTTCTTGAGCATTGCAAATTTTGTAGCTGAAAAGTTGTGCTTTCAGGCAAGATATAAATGAAAATTATGCGACCTCTAGTTTTTTTGTTATTCACCACTAAAGTTGGTAGTAGTTGAAAATAAGTTAATAGTGTCAATATAAATAAATCCCTACATTTTTTATTAATAAAAAATCTATTTCTTAATGAATTTTCTTGAGCATTGCAAATTTTGTAGCAGAAAAGTTGTGCTTTCAGACAAGATATAAATGAAAACTATGCGACCTCTAGTTTTTTTGTTATTCACCACTAAAGTTGGTAGTAGTTGAAAATAAGTTATCAGTGTCATAATAAATAAACCCCTAAATTTTTTATTAATAAAAAATCTATCTCTTAATGAATTTTCTTGAGCATTGCAAATTTTGTAGCTGAAAAGTTGTGCTTTCAGGCAAGATATAAATGAAAATTATGCGACCTCTAGTTTTTTTGTTATTCACCACTAAAGTTGGTAGTAGTTGAAAATAAGTTAATAGTGTCAATATAAATAAATCCCTACATTTTTTATTAATAAAAAATCTATTTCTTAATAAATTTTCTTGAGCATTGCATATTTTGTAGCTGAGAAGTTGTGCTTTCAGACAAGATATAAATGAAAATTATGCGACCTCTAGTTTTTTTGTTATTCACCACTAAAGTTGGTAGTAGTTGAAAATAAGTTATTAGTGTCATAATAAATAAACCCCTAAATTTTTTATTAATAAAAAATCTATTTCTTAATGAATTTTCTTGAGTATTGCAAATTTTGTAGCTGAAAAATTGTGCTTTCAGACAAGATATAAATAAAAATTAAGCGACCTCTAGTTTTTTTGTTATTCACCACTAAAGTTGGTAGTAGTTGAAAATAAGTTAATAGTGTCAAAATAAATAAATCCCTACATTTTTTATTAATAAAAAATCTATTTCTTAATAAATTTTCTTGAGCATTGCATATTTTGTAGCTGAAAAGTTGTGCTTTCAGACAAGATATAAATGAAAATTATGCAACCTCTAGTTTTTTTGTTATTCACTACTAAAGTTGGTAGTAGTTGAAAATAAGTTATTAGTGTCATAATAAATAAACCCCTAAATTTTTTATTAATAAAAAATTTATTTCTTAATGAATTTTCTTGAGCATCGCAAATTTTGTAGCTGAAAAGTTGTGCTTTCAGACAAGATATAAATGAAAATTATGCGACCTCTATTTTTTTTGTTATTCACCGCTAAAGTTGGTAGTAGTTGAAAATAAGTTATTAGTGTCATAATAAATAAATCCCTACATTTTTTATTAATAAAAAATCTATCTCTTAATGAATTTTCTTGAGCATTGCAAATTTTGTAGCTAAAAAGTTGTGCTTTCAGACAAGATATAAATAAAAATTATGCGACCTCTAGTTTTTTTGTTATTCACCACTAAAGTTGGTAGTAGTTGAAAACAAGTTATTAGTGTCATAATAAATAAATCCCTACATTTTTTATTAATAAAAAATCTATTTCTTAATAAATTTTCTTGAGCATTGCAAATTTTGTAGCAGAAAAGTTGTGCTTTCAGACAAGATATAAATAAAAATTATGCAACCTCTAGTTTTTTTGTTATTCACCACTAAAGTTGGTAGTAGTTGAAAATAAGTTATTAGTGTCATAATAAATAAATCCCTACATTTTTTATTAATAAAAAATCTATTTCTAAATGAATTTTCTTGAGCATTACAAATTTTGTAGCTGAAAAGTTGTGCTTTCAGACAAGATATAAATAAAAATTATGCGACCTCTAGTTTTTTTGTTATTCACCACTAAAGTTGGTAGTAGTTGAAAATAAGTTAATAGTGTCATAATAAATAAATCCCTACATTTTTTATTAATAAAAAATCTATTTCTAAATGAATTTTCTTGAGCATTACAAATTTTGTAGCTGAAAAGTTGTGCTTTCAGACAAGATATAAATAAAAATTATGCGACCTCTAGTTTTTTTGTTATTCACCACTAAAGTTGGTAGTAGTTGAAAATAAGTTAATAGTGTCATAATAAATAAATCCCTAAATTTTTTATTAATTAAAAATCTATTTCTTAATGAATTTTCTTGAGCATTGCATATTTTGTTGCTGAAAAGTTGTGCTTTCAGACAAGATATAAATGAAAATTATGCAACCTCTAGTTTTTTTGTTATTCACCACTAAAGTTGGTAGTAGTTGAAAATAAGTTAATAGTGTTAAAATAAATAAATCCCTACATTTTTTATTAATAAAAAATCTATTTCTTAATAAATTTTCTTGAGCATTGCAAATTTTGTAGCAGAAAAGTTGTGCTTTCAGACAAGATATAAATGAAAATTATGCGACCTCTAGTTTTTTTGTTATTCACCACTAAAGTTGGTAGTAGTTGAAAATAAGTTATTAGTGTCATAATAAATAAACCCCTAAATTTTTTATTAATAAAAAATCTATTTCTTAATGAATTTTCTTGAGTATTGCAAATTTTGTAGCTGAAAAATTGTGCTTTCAGACAAGATATAAATAAAAATTAAGCGACCTCTAGTTTTTTTGTTATTCACCACTAAAGTTGGTAGTAGTTAAAAATAAGTTAATAGTGTCATAATAAATAAATCCCTACATTTTTTATTAATAAAAAATCTATTTCTTAATAAATTTTCTTGAGCATTGCAAATTTTGTAGCAGAAAAGTTGTGCTTTCAGACAAGATATAAATGAAAATTATGCGACCTCTAGTTTTTTTGTTATTCACCACTAAAGTTGGTAGTAGTTGAAAATAAGTTATCAGTGTCATAATAAATAAACCCCTAAATTTTTTATTAATAAAAAATCTATTTCTTAATGAATTTTTTTGAGCATCGCAAATTTTGTAGCTGAAAAGTTGTGCTTTCAGGCAAGATATAAATGAAAATTATGCGACCTCTAGTTTTTTTGTTATTCACCACTAAAGTTGGTAGTAGTTGAAAATAAGTTAATAGTGTCAAAATAAATAAATCCCTACATTTTTTATTAATAAAAAATCTATTTCTTAATAAATTTTCTTGAGCATTGCATATTTTGTAGCTGAGAAGTTGTGCTTTCAGACAAGATATAAATGAAAATTATGCAACCTCTAGTTTTTTTGTTATTCACCACTAAAGTTGGTAGTAGTTGAAAATAAGTTAATAGTGTCAAAATAAATAAATCCCTAAATTTTTTATTCATAAAAAATCTATTTCTAAATTAATTTTCTTGAGCATTGCATATTTTGTAGCTGAAAAGTTGTGCTTTCAGACAAGATATAAATAAAAATTATGCGACCTCTAGTTTTTTTGTTATTCACCACTAAAGTTGGTAGTAGTTGAAAACAAGTTATTAGTGTCATAATAAATAAATCCCTACATTTTTTATTAATAAAAAATCTATTTCTTAATAAATTTTCTTGAGCATTGCAAATTTTGTAGCAGAAAAGTTGTGCTTTCAGACAAGATATAAATAAAAATTATGCGACCTCTAGTTTCTTTGTTCTTCACCACTAAAGTTGGTAGTAGTTGAAAATAAGTTAATAGTGTCATAATAAATAAATCCCTACATTTTTTATTAATTAAAAATCTATTTCTTAATGAATTTTCTTGAGCATTGCATATTTTGTAGCTGAAAAGTTGTGCTTTCAGACAAGATATAAATAAAACTTATGCGACCTCTAGTTTTTTTGTTATTCACCACTAAAGTTGGTAGTAGTTGAAAACAAGTTAATAGTGTCATAATAAATAAATCCCTACATTTTTTATTAATAAAAAATCTATTTCTAAATGAATTTTCTTGAGCATTACAAATTTTGTAGCTGAAAAGTTGTGCTTTCAGACAAGATACAAATAAAAATTATGCGACCTCTAGTTTTTTTTATTTTTTACCACTAAACTTGGTAGTAGTTGAGTTAATAGTGTAAAAATTATTACTCACCATCGCTTTCATACACACCATCTGCAGAGCCCTCACTTTCATCCCCCAATACTCTTTCCTCCAACCCTGTCTCTAGATATGAGTGCAGATTGTCTTGAATATGGTAGATCTCGGCTTGCTGGTTGTACTGACTTTCAAAGTCATCGCTTTGCTTGGTGACTATTTCCACTGTAGGACTTTTATCCTCGCCCTTTCTGATCAGAATGTTCTGGCAGATCAGGTCGTCGTAGTCGAGCTCCACACTGGCCGACATCCTTGCAAACGCGAAACGGGGCTGCCCGCAAACAAATTTTGTTTACATATTTTAAACGTCACTAATCTTCATCTTGAGAAGTTTGGTTATGTTTATTTTGGTCAATCAGTGTTGCCAATCTAGGGAATTTACAATATTGGGTGCGTTCAGTGTGATTAAGATACGACAACCGTAAAAAAGACAATTATAATTTAATAAGATATTAATTACCATTTCAAGGATAATAAATATTTTACAATTATTTAGAAAATTAAAATGAATTCCAATATAGATTGCAATATTATGTGTCATATACTCAAATTATTATTAAATGTCAAAATTTATTTCGGTTATGAAATTCATATCTTATTATCTTATTATTTACATTTTACATTTGTTTACAATGTATAATGTACATTATACATTATACATTATACATTATACATTATACATTATACATTATACATTATACATTATACATTATACATTATACATTATACATTATACATTATAAATTATAAATTATAAATTATAAATTATAAATTATAAATTATACATTATACATTATACATTATACATTATACATTATATGTCTCCAAACTAAAGAACATATCTTTTTATATTTGTATTTGTTTTTATCGTATGCAACCCCATATACATCGCATTAAAATATATTGGAATCTGTAAGACAAATGTCATAATTATTTGTTTAGGGTTAATTTGAGATACATTTTTTTGACGCCGTCAATATTATTGATTTCGAATGGAATCACACCACTTTTTGCATCCCTTAAATGTACCAAGCTGCTGAAATCATGTAACGCGATCAATTAATACTAATATTTTCATGCTTCTAGGTTGGTAGTGTTCAGTGAATCGTGTTTTTGTTTACTTGTGAATTTCTAGGTTATGTGTTTAAAATCGTAAGTTTGTTTTATTAATATCTTCATAAAATTAGTGTAAATGTATCCGGGCGTTTAATTGTCTCTTGTATCACGGTGTTTCATTGTCTCTTGTATCATGGTGTTTCATTGTCTCTTGTATCATGGTGTTTGGTATTCTTTCTATTCGAGAAACTTGCTGATTTTAGTCGTATGTTTCACAGCCATATCTGAGGACACTTTTCACTAGTGTATTGTAGACTTGTTTCTTTCTTCTCCTGGATAGCCATCTGAGGTATGGTTCCTTTTTCTTGTTGATTTCTTTTCCAATGTCTCTATTTCACTAGAAGTCACTGTTCCCTCTGTTCCCTCTGTTCATGGGTAGTGCTATTTTCTCCTAGTGCCTCACTCATTGTCAGTAATATATATATATATATATATATATATATATATATATATATATATATATATATACTACTTTAGCGGTGAATAACAAAAAAACTAGAGGTCACATAATTTTCATTTTTATTAATAAAAAATGTAGGAATTTATTTATTATGACACTATTAACTCATTTTGAACTACTACCAACTTTAGCGGTGAATAACAAAAAAACTAGAGGTCGCATAATTTTCATTTATATCATGTCTGAAAGCACAACTTTTCAGCTACAAAATTTGCAATGCTCAAGAAAATTCATTAAGAAATAGATTTTTTATTAATAAAAAATGTAGGGATTTATTTATTATGACACTATTAACTTATTTTCAACTACTACCAACTTTAGCGGTGAATAACAAAAAAACTAGAGGTCGCATAATTTTCATTTATATCTTGTCTGAAAGCACAACTTTTCAGCTACAAAATTTGCAATGCTCAAGAAAATTCATTAAGAAATAGATTTTTTATTAATAAAAAATGTAGGGATTTATTTATTATGACACTATTAACTTATTTTCAACTACTACCAACTTTAGTGGTGTATAACAAAAAAACTAGAGGTCGCATAATTTTCATTTATATCTTGTTTGAAAGCACAACTTTTCAGCTACAAAATTTGCAATCCTCAAGAAAATTCATTAAGAAATAGATTTTTTATTAATAAAAAATGTAGGGATTTATTTATTATGACACTATTAACTTATTTTCAACTACTACCAACTTTAGCGGTGAATAACAAAAAAACTTGAGGTCGCATAATTTTCATTTATATCTTGTCTGAAAGCACAACTTTTCAGCTACAAAATTTGCAATGCTCAAGAAAATTTATTAAGAAATAGATATTTTATTAATAAAAAATGTAGGGATTTATTTATTATGACACTATTAACTTATTTTCAACTACTACCAACTTTAGCGGTGAATAACAAAAAAACTAGAGGTCGCATAATTTTTATTTATATCTTGTTTGAAAGCACAACTTTTCGGCTACAAAATTTGCGATGTTCAAGAAAATTCATTAAGAAATAGATTTTTTATTAATAAAAAATGTAGGGATTTATTTATTATGACACTATTAACTTATTTTCAACTACTACCAACTTTAGCGGTGAATAACAAAAAAACTAGAGGTCGCATAATTTTCATTTATATCTTGTTTGAAAGCACAACTTTTCAGCTACAAAATTTGCAATCCTCAAGAAAATTCATTAAGAAATAGATTTTTTATTAATAAAAAATGTAGGGATTTATTTATTATGACACTATTAACTTATTTTCAACTACTACCAACTTTAGCGGTGAATAACAAAAAAACTTGAGGTCGCATAATTTTCATTTATATCTTGTCTGAAAGCACAACTTTTCAGCTACAAAATTTGCGATGTTCAAGAAAATTAATTAAGAAATAGATTTTTTATTAATAAAAAATGTAGGGATTTATTTATTATGACACTATTAACTCATTTTCAACTACTACCAACTTTAGCGGTGAATAACAAAAAAACTAGAGGTCGCATAATTTTCATTTATATCTTGTTTGAAAGCACAACTTTTCAGCTACAATATTTGTAATGCTCAAGAAAATTCATAAGAAATAGATTTTTTATTAATAAAAAATGTAGGGATTTATTTATTATGACACTATTAACTCATTTTCAACTACTACCAACTTTAGCGGTGAATAACAAAAAAACTAGAGGTCGCATAATTTTTATTTATATCTTGTTTGAAAGCACAACTTTTCAGCTACAAAATTTGCAATGCTCAAGAAAATTCATTAAGAAATAGATTTTTTATTAATAAAACATGTAGGGATTTATTTATTATGACACTATTAACTTATTTTCAACTACTACCAACTTTAGTGGTGTATAACAAAAAAACTAGAGGTCGCATAATTTTCATTTATATCTTGTTTGAAAGCACAACTTTTCAGCTACAAAATTTGCAATCCTCAAGAAAATTCATTAAGAAATAGATTTTTTATTAATAAAAAATGTAGGGATTTATTTATTATGACACTATTAACTTATTTTCAACTACTACCAACTTTAGCGGTGAATAACAAAAAAACTTGAGGTCGCATAATTTTCATTTATATCTTGTCTGAAAGCACAACTTTTCAGCTACAAAATTTGCAATGCTCAAGAAAATTTATTAAGAAATAGATATTTTATTAATAAAAAATGTAGGGATTTATTTATTATGACACTATTAACTTATTTTCAACTACTACCAACTTTAGCGGTGAATAACAAAAAAACTAGAGGTCGCATAATTTTTATTTATATCTTGTTTGAAAGCACAACTTTTCGGCTACAAAATTTGCGATGTTCAAGAAAATTCATTAAGAAATAGATTTTTTATTAATAAAAAATGTAGGGATTTATTTATTATGACACTATTAACTTATTTTCAACTACTACCAACTTTAGCGGTGAATAACAAAAAAACTAGAGGTCGCATAATTTTCATTTATATCTTGTCTGAAAGCACAACTTTTCAGCTACAAAATTTGCGATGTTCAAGAAAATTAATTAAGAAATAGATTTTTTATTAATAAAAAATGTAGGGATTTATTTATTATGACACTATTAACTCATTTTCAACTACTACCAACTTTAGCGGTGAATAACAAAAAAACTAGAGGTCGCATAATTTTCATTTATATCTTGTTTGAAAGCACAACTTTTCAGCTACAATATTTGTAATGCTCAAGAAAATTCATAAGAAATAGATTTTTTATTAATAAAAAATGTAGGGATTTATTTATTATGACACTATTAACTCATTTTCAACTACTACCAACTTTAGCGGTGAATAACAAAAAAACTAGAGGTCGCATAATTTTTATTTATATCTTGTTTGAAAGCACAACTTTTCAGCTACAAAATTTGCGATGTTCAAGAAAATTCGTTAAGAAATAGATTTTTTATTAATAAAAAATGTAGGGATTTATTTATTATGACACTATTAACTCATTTTCAACTACTACCAACTTAAGCGGTGAATAACAAAAAAACTAGAGGTCGCATAATTTTCATTTATATCTTGTCTGAAAGCACAACTTTTCAGCTACAAATTTTACAATGCTCAAGAAAATTCATTAAGAAATAGATTTTTTATTAATAAAAAATATAGGGATTTATTTATTATGACACTATTAACTTATTTTCAACTACTACCAACTTTAGCGGTGAATAACAAAAAAAACTAGAGGTCGCATAATTTTTATTTATATCTTGTTTGAAAGCACAACTTTTCAGCTACAAAATTTGTAATGCTCAAGAAAATTCATTAATAAATAGATTTTTTATTAATAAAAAATGTAGGGATTTATTTATTATGACACTATTAACTCATTTTCAACTACTACCAACTTTAGCGGTGAATAACAAAAAAACTAGAGGTCGCATAATTTTCATTTATATCTTGTCTGAAAGCACAACTTTTCAGCTACAAAATTTGCAATGCTCAAGAAAATTCATTAATAAATAGATTTTTTATTAATAAAAAATGTAGGGATTTATTTATTATGACACTATTAACTCATTTTCAACTACTACCAACTTTAGCGGTGAATAACAAAAAAACTAGAGGTCGCATAATTTTCATTTATATCTTGTCTGAAAGCACAACTTTTCAGCTACAAAATTTGCAATGCTCAAGAAAATTCATTAAGAAATAGATTTGTTATTAATAAAAAATGTAGGGATTTATTTATTATGACACTATTAACTTATTTTCAACTACTACCAACTTTAGCGGTGAATAACAAAAAAACTAGAGGTCGCATAATTTTCATTTATATCTTGTCTGAAAGCACAACTTTTCAGCTACAAAATTTGTAATGCTCAAGAAAATTCATTAAGAAATAGATTTTTTATTAATAAAAAATGTAGGGATTTATTTATTATGACACTATTAACTTATTTTCAACTACTACCAACTTTAGCGGTGAATAACAAAAAAACTAGAGGTCGCATAATTTTTATTTATATCTTGTCTGAAAGCACAACTTTTCAGCTACAAAATTTGCAATGCTCAAGAAAATTCATTAAGAAATAGATTTTTTATTAATAAAACATGTAGGGATTTATTTATTATGACACTATTAACTTATTTTCAACTACTACCAACTTTAGTGGTGTATAACAAAAAAACTAGAGGTCGCATAATTTTCATTTATATCTTGTTTGAAAGCACAACTTTTCAGCTACAAAATTTGCAATCCTCAAGAAAATTCATTAAGAAATAGATTTTTTATTAATAAAAAATGTAGGGATTTATTTATTATGACACTATTAACTTATTTTCAACTACTACCAACTTTAGCGGTGAATAACAAAAAAACTTGAGGTCGCATAATTTTCATTTATATCTTGTCTGAAAGCACAACTTTTCAGCTACAAAATTTGCAATGCTCAAGAAAATTTATTAAGAAATAGATATTTTATTAATAAAAAACGTAGGGATTTATTTATTATGACACTATTAACTTATTTTCAACTACTACCAACTTTAGCGGTGAATAACAAAAAAAACTAGAGGTCGCATAATTTTTATTTATATCTTGTTTGAAAGCACAACTTTTCGGCTACAAAATTTGCGATGTTCAAGAAAATTCATTAAGAAATAGATTTTTTATTAATAAAAAATGTAGGGATTTATTTATTATGACACTATTAACTTATTTTCAACTACTACCAACTTTAGCGGTGAATAACAAAAAAACTAGAGGTCGCATAATTTTCATTTATATCTTGTCTGAAAGCACAACTTTTCAGCTACAAAATTTGCGATGTTCAAGAAAATTAATTAAGAAATAGATTTTTTATTAATAAAAAATGTAGGGATTTATTTATTATGACACTATTAACTCATTTTCAACTACTACCAACTTTAGCGGTGAATAACAAAAAAACTAGAGGTCGCATAATTTTCATTTATATCTTGTTTGAAAGCACAACTTTTCAGCTACAATATTTGTAATGCTCAAGAAAATTCATAAGAAATAGATTTTTTATTAATAAAAAATGTAGGGATTTATTTATTATGACACTATTAACTCATTTTCAACTACTACCAACTTTAGCGGTGAATAACAAAAAAACTAGAGGTCGCATAATTTTTATTTATATCTTGTTTGAAAGCACAACTTTTCAGCTACAAAATTTGCGATGTTCAAGAAAATTCGTTAAGAAATAGATTTTTTATTAATAAAAAATGTAGGGATTTATTTATTATGACACTATTAACTCATTTTCAACTACTACCAACTTAAGCGGTGAATAACAAAAAAACTAGAGGTCGCATAATTTTCATTTATATCTTGTCTGAAAGCACAACTTTTCAGCTACAAAATTTGTAATGCTCAAGAAAATTCATTAAGAAATAAATTTTTTATTAATAAAAAATTTAGGGATTTATTTATTATGACACTATTAACTTATTTTCAACTACTACCAACTTTAGCGGTGAATAACAAAAAAACTAGAGGTCGCATAATTTTCATTTATATCTTGTCTGAAAGCACAACTTTTCAGCTACAAAATTTGTGATGTTCAAGAAAATTCATTAAGAAATAGATTTTTTATTAATAAAAAATGTAGGGATTTATTTATTATGACACTATTAACTTATTTTCAACTACTACCAACTTTAGCGGTGATAAACAAAAAAACTAGAGGTCGCATAATTTTCATTTATATCTTGTCTGAAAGCACAACTTTTCAGCTACAAAATTTGTAATGCTCAAGAAAATTCATTAAGAAATAGATTTTTTATTAATAAAAAATGTAGGGATTTATTTATTATGACACTATTAACTCATTTTCAACTACTACCAACTTTAGCGGTGAATAACAAAAAAACTAGAGGTCGCATAATTTTCATATATATCTTGTCTGATAGCACAACATTTCAGCTACAAAATTTGTAATGCTCAAGAAAATTCATTAATAAATAGTCTGCTTATCTTAATTCCATATAATTGGTAAATATCTTATAATTGTCTTCATTTAGAAAATGACGGATGAAGCCCCAAAACGTGACCACTCCGACTCGGACTCGGATTCCTTCGTGGGCCCCACCCTAGCAGAAGCATCTCAGCCAAAAAAACGCAAAGTCCTAGCGCATGAACACCTCTATTTGGACAACCTTCCGTCAGCAGAGTCGTACGAGCGCAGCTTTATGCACAGAGACACCATAACGCACTGCCTGGTCACAGCAACAGATTTCATTATAACAGCCAGCTGCGATGGCCATATTAAGTTCTGGAAGAAGGGCGAAAGCGGCGTTGAGTTCGTCAAACACTTCCGATCGCATTTGGGGCCGGTTAAGTCGATCGCCGTCAATTTGGAGGGGAGCCTGTTGTGCTCGGCGTCCTCGGACAAGTCACTGAAGATTTTTGATGTTGTTAATTTTGATATGATTAACATGATGCGGATGGATTTTGCGCCGAGTTGCGTCGAGTGGGTGCATGGGTCGGGGGATGCTGTGCATACGCTGGCTGTTAGTGATGCTGAGACTCCGAGGATTTTTATTTTTGATGGAAGGGGCACCAGTGAACCCGTTAAGGTGCTCGAGAAGATGCACTCGAAGCCTGTCATTGTCATGCGGTATAATGCTGTTCATGATGTTACCATTAGTGTGAGCAACAATGGGATATTAGGTTTGTTTATTCGTTTTTTTTTAATTTGCATCTATATTGTTTGTCCACAAACTGTACAAGTTTCAACATGTTTTAGCGTTTGAAACAGGTTAAAAAATCAATTATTGTCACGTCAAGCTGTGCGCAATTTAAAATATGCAAATTCAACTTTAAAAGTTGACAATAAATTAAAATAAAAAGTGTGCACCACTAATTGTTTGGTATACCACTGTACATGAATATTCAACACTCTGTGCATGTTTCAACATGTTTTAGCGTTTGAAACAGGATACAAAATCAATTATTGTCACGTCAAGCTGTGCGCAATTTAAAATATGCGAATTCAACTTTAAAAGTTGACAATAAATTAAAATAAAAAGTGTGCACCACCAATTTGTTGCTATACCATTGTACATGAATCTTCAACACTCTGTGCAAGTTTCGACATGTTTTAGCGTTTGAAACAGGTTAAAAAATCAATTATTGTCACGTCAGGCTGTGCGCAATTTAAAATATGCGAATTCAACTTTAAAAGTTGACAATAAATTAAAATAAAAAGTGTGCACCACAAATTTTTTGCTATACCATTGTACATGAATATTCAGCACTCTGTGCAAGTTTCGACATGTTTTAGCGTTTGAAACAGGTTAAAAAATCAACTATTGTCGCGTCAAGCTGTGCGCAATTTAAAATATGCGAATTCAACTTTAAAAGTTGACAATAAATTAAAATAAAAAGTGTGCACCACCAATTTTTTGCTATACCATTGTACATGAATATTCAACACTCTGTGCAAGTTTCAACATGTTTTAGCGTTTGAAACAGGTTAAAAAATCAATTATTGTCACGTCAGGCTGTGCGCAATTTAAAATATGCGAATTCAACTTTAAAAGTTGACAATAAATTAAAATAAAAAGTGTGCACCACTAATTGTTTGGTATACCACTGTACATGAATATTCAACACTCTGTGCATGTTTCAACATGTTTTAGCGTTTGAAACAGGATACAAAATCAATTATTGTCACGTCAAGCTGTGCGCAATTTAAAATATGCGAATTCAACTTTAAAAGTTGACAATAAATTAAAATAAAAAGTGTGCACCACCAATTTGTTGCTATACCATTGTACATGAATCTTCAACACTCTGTGCAAGTTTCGACATGTTTTAGCGTTTGAAACAGGTTAAAAAATCAATTATTGTCACGTCAGGCTGTGCGCAATTTAAAATATGCGAATTCAACTTTAAAAGTTGACAATAAATTAAAATAAAAAGTGTGCACCACAAATTTTTTGCTATACCATTGTACATGAATATTCAGCACTCTGTGCAAGTTTCGACATGTTTTAGCGTTTGAAACAGGTTAAAAAATCAACTATTGTCGCGTCAAGCTGTGCGCAATTTAAAATATGCGAATTCAACTTTAAAAGTTGACAATAAATTAAAATAAAAAGTGTGCACCACCAATTTTTTGCTATACCATTGTACATGAATATTCAACACTCTGTGCAAGTTTCAACATGTTTTAGCGTTTGAAACAGGTTAAAAAATCAATTATTGTCACGTCAGGCTGTGCGCAATTTAAAATATGCGAATTCAACTTTAAAAGTTGACAATAAATTAAAATAAAAAGTGTGCACCACCAATTTTTTGCTATACCATTGTACATGAATATTCAACACTCTGTGCAAGTTTCGACATGTTTTAGCGTTTGAAACAGGTTAAAAAATCAATTATTGTCACGTCAAGCTGTGCGCAATTTAAAATATGCGAATTGAACTTTAAAAGTTGACAATAAATTAAAATAAAAAGTGTACACCACAAATTTTTTGCTATACCATTGTACATGAATATTCAACACTCTATGCAAGTTTCGACATGTTTTAGCGTTTGAAACAGGTTAAAAAATCAACTATAGTCGCGTCAAGCTGTGCGCAATTTAAAATATGCGAATTCAACTTTAAAAGTTGACAATAAATTAAAATAAAAAGTGTGCACCACCAATTTTTTGCTATACCATTGTACATGAATATTCAACACTCTGTGCAAGTTTCAACATGTTTTATCGTTTGAAACAGGTTAAAAAATCAATTATTGTCACGTCAAGCTGTGCACAATTTAAAATATGCGAATTCAACTTTAAAAGTTGAAAATAAATTAAAATAAAAAGTGTGCACCACCAATTTTTTGCTATACCATTGTACATGAATATTCAACACTCTGTGCAAGTTTCAACATGTTTTAGCGTTTGAAACAGGTTAAAAAATCAATTATTGTCACGTCAAGCTGTGCGCAATTTAAAATATGCGAATTCAACTTTAAAAGTTGACAATAAATTAAAATAAAAAGTGTGCACCACCATTTTTTTGCTATACCATTGTACATGAATATTCAACACTCTGTGCAAGTTTCAACATGTTTTAGCGTTTGAAACAGGTTAAAAAATCAATTATTGTCACGTCAGGCTGTGCGCAATTTAAAATATGCGAATTCAACTTTAAAAGTTGACAATAAATTAAAATAAAAAGTGTGCACCACCATTTTTTTGCTATACCATTGTACATGAATATTCAACACTCTGTGCAAGTTTCGACATGTTTTAGCGTTTGAAACAGGTTAGAAAATCAATTATTGTCACGTCAAGCTGTGCGCAATTTAAAATATGCGAATTCAACTTTAAAAGTTGACAATAAATTAAAATAAAAAGTGTGCACCACCAATTTTTTGCTATACCATTTTACATGAATATTCAACACTCTGTGGAAGTTTCAACATGTTTTAGCGTTTGAAACACGTTAAAAAATCAATTATTGTCACGTCAAGCTGTGCGCAATTTAAAATATGCGAATTCAACTTTAAAAGTTGACAATAAATTAAAATAAAAAGTGTGCACCACCAATTTTTTGCCATACCATTGTACATGAATATTCAACACTCTGTGGAAGTTTCAACATGTTTTAGCGTTTGAAACATGTTAAAAAATCAATTATTGTCACGCCAAGCTGTGCGCAATTTAAAATATGCGAATTAAACTTTAAAAGTTGACAATAAATTAAAATAAAAAGTGTGCACCACCAATTTTTTGCTATACCATTGTACATGAATATTCAACACTCTGTGCAAGTTTCAACATGTTTTAGCGTTTGAAACAGGTTAAAAAATCAATTATTGTCACGTCAAGCTGGGCGCAATTTAAAATATGCCAATTCAACTTTAAAAGTTGACAATAAATTAAAATAAAAAGTGTGCACCACCAATTTTTTGCTATACCATTGTACATGAATATTCAACACTCTGTGCAAGTTTCAACATGTTTTAGCGTTTAAAACAGGTTAAAAAATCAATTATTGTCACGTCAGGCTGTGCGCAATTTAAAATATGCGAATTCAACTTTAAAAGTTGACAATAAATTAAAATAAAAAGTGTGCACCACTAATTTTTTGGTATATTATTGTACATGAATATTCAACACTCTGTGCAAGTTTCAACATGTTTTAGTGTTTGAAACAGGTTAAAAAATCAATTATTGTCACGTCAAGCTGTGCGCAATTTAAAATATGCGAATTCAACTTTAAAAGTTGACAATAAATTAAAATAAAAAGTGTGCACCACTAATTTTTTGGTATACCATTGTAAATGAATATTCAACACTCTGTGCAAGTTTCAACATGTTTTAGCGTTTGAAACAGGTTAAAAAATCAAATATTGTCACGTCAGGCTGTGCGCAATTTAAAATATGCGAATTCAACTTTAAAAGTTGACAATAAATTAAAATAAAAAGTGTGCACCACTAATTTTTTTGCTATACCATTGTACATGAATATTCAACACTCTGTGCAAGTTTCATCATGTTTTAGCGTTTGAAACATGTTAAAAAATCAATTATTGTCACGTCAAGCTGTGCGCAATTTAAAATATGCGAATTCAACTTTAAAAGTTGACAATAAATTAAAATAAAAAGTGTGCACCACCAATTTTTTGCTATACCATTGTACATGAATATTTAACACTCTGTGCAAGTTTCAACATGTTTTAGCGTTTGAAACATGTTAAAAAATCAATTATTGTCACGTCAAGCTGTGCGCAATTTAAAATATGCGAACTCAACTTTAAAAGTTGACAATAAATTAAAATAAAAAGTGTGCACCACCATTTTTTTGCTATACCATTGTACATGAATATTCAACACTCTGTACAAGTTTCAACATAAATTAGCGTTTGAAACATGTTAAAAAACCAACTATTGTCACGTCAAGCTGTGCGCAATTTAAAATATGCGAATTCAACTTTAAAAGTTAACAATAAATTAAAATAAAAAGTGTGCACCACCAATTTTTTGCTATACCATTGTACATGAATATTCAACACTATGTGCAAGTTTCAACATGTTTTAGCGTTTGAAACAGGTTAAAAAATCAATTATTGTCACGTCAAGCTGTGCGCAATTTAAAATATGCGAATTCAACTTTAAAAGTTGACAATAAATTAAAATAAAAAGTGTGCACCACTAATTTTTTGGTATACCATTGTAAATGAATATTCAACACTCTGTGCAAGTTTCAACATATTTTAGTGTTTGAAACAGGTTAAAAAATCAATTATTGTCACGTCAAGCTGTGCGCAATTTAAAATATGCGAATTCAACTTTAAAAGTTGACAATAAATTAAAATAAAAAGTGTGCACCACCAATTTTTTGCTATACCATTGTACATGAATATTCATCACTCTGTGCAAGTTTCAACATGTTTTAGCGTTTGAAACAGGTTAAAAAATCAATTATTGTCACGTCAAGCTGTGCGCAATTTAAAATATGCGAATTCAACTTTAAAAGTTGACAATAAATTAAAATAAAAAGTGTGCACCACCAATTTTTTGCTATACCATTGTACATGAATATTCAACACTATGTGCAAGTTTCAACATGTTTTAGCGTTTGAAACAGGTTAAAAAATCAATTATTGTCACGTCAAGCTGTGCGCAATTTAAAATATGCGAATTCAACTTTAAAAGTTGACAATAAATTAAAATAAAAAGTGTGCACCACCATTTTTTTGCTATACCATTGTACATGAATATTCAACATTCTGTGCAAGTTTCAACATGTTTTAGCGTTTGAAACAGGTTAAAAAATTAATTATTGTCACATCAGGCTGTGCGCAATTTAAAATATGCGAATTCAACTTTAAAAGTTGTCAATAAATTAAAATAAAAAGTGTGCACCACCAATTTTTTTGCTATACCATTGTACATGATTATTTAACACTCTGTGCAAGTTTCAACATGTTTTATCGTTTGAAACAGGTTAAAAAATCAATTATTGTCACGTCAAGCTGTGCGCAATTTAAAATATGCGAATTCAACTTTAAAAGTTGACAATAAATTAAAATAAAAAGTGTGCACCACTAATTTTTTGGTATACCATTGTACATGAATATTCAACACTCTGTGCAAGTTTCAATATGTTTTAGCGTTTGAAACAGGTTAAAAAATCAATTATTGTCACGTCAGGCTGTGCGCAATTTAAAATATGCGAATTCAACTTTAAAAGTTGACAATAAATTAAAATAAAAAGTGTGCACCACCAATTTTTTTGCTATACCATTGTACATGATTATTTAACACTCTGTGCAAGTTTCAACATGTTTTATCGTTTGAAACAGGTTAAAAAATCAATTATTGTCACGTCAAGCTGTGCGCAATTTAAAATATGCGAATTCAACTTTAAAAGTTGTCAATAAATTAAAATAAAAAGTGTGCACCACCAATTGTTTTGCTATACCATTGTACATGATTATTTAACACTCTGTGCAAGTTTCAACATGTTTTATCGTTTGAAACAGGTTAAAAAATCAATTATTGTCACGTCAAGCTGTGCGCAATTTAAAATATGCGAATTCAACTTTAAAAGTTGACAATAAATTAAAATAAAAAGTGTGCACCACCAATTTTTTTGCTATACCATTGTACATGATTATTTAACACTCTGTGCAAGTTTCAACATGTTTTATCGTTTGAAACAGGTTAAAAAATCAATTATTGTCACGTCAAGCTGTGCGCAATTTAAAATATGCGAATTCAACTTTAAAAGTTGACAATAAATTAAAATAAAAAGTGTGCACCACTAATTTTTTGGTATACCATTGTACATGAATATTCAACACTCTGTGCAAGTTTCAATATGTTTTAGCGTTTGAAACAGGTTAAAAAATCAATTATTGTCACGTCAGGCTGTGCGCAATTTAAAATATGCGAATTCAACTTTAAAAGTTGACAATAAATTAAAATAAAAAGTGTGCACCACCAATTTTTTGCTATACCATTGTACATGAATATTCAACACTATGTGCAAGTTTCAACATGTTTTAGCGTTTGAAACAGGTTAAAAAATCAATTATTGTCACGTCAAGCTGTGCGCAATTTAAAATATGCGAATTCAACTTTAAAAGTTGACAATAAATTAAAATAAAAAGTGTGCACCACCATTTTTTTGCTATACCATTGTACATGAATATTCAACATTCTGTGCAAGTTTCAACATGTTTTAGCGTTTGAAACAGGTTAAAAAATTAATTATTGTCACATCAGGCTGTGCGCAATTTAAAATATGCGAATTCAACTTTAAAAGTTGTCAATAAATTAAAATAAAAAGTGTGCACCACCAATTTTTTTGCTATACCATTGTACATGATTATTTAACACTCTGTGCAAGTTTCAACATGTTTTATCGTTTGAAACAGGTTAAAAAATCAATTATTGTCACGTCAAGCTGTGCGCAATTTAAAATATGCGAATTCAACTTTAAAAGTTGACAATAAATTAAAATAAAAAGTGTGCACCACTAATTTTTTGGTATACCATTGTACATGAATATTCAACACTCTGTGCAAGTTTCAATATGTTTTAGCGTTTGAAACAGGTTAAAAAATCAATTATTGTCACGTCAGGCTGTGCGCAATTTAAAATATGCGAATTCAACTTTAAAAGTTGACAATAAATTAAAATAAAAAGTGTGCACCACCAATTTTTTGCTATACCATTGTACATGAATATTCATCACTCTGTGCAAGTTTCTACATGTTTTAGCGTTTGAAACAGGTTAAAAAATCAATTATTGTCACGTCAAGCTGTGCGCAATTTAAAATATGCGAATTCAACTTTAAAAGTTGACAATAAATTAAAATAAAAAGTGTGCACCACTAATTTTTTGGCTATACCATTGTACATGAATATTCAACACTCTGTGCATGTTTCAACATGTTTTAGCGTGTGAAACAGGTTAAAAAATCAATTATTGTCACATCGGGCTGTGCGCAATTTAAAATATGCGAATTCAACTTTAAAAGTTGACAATAAATTAAAATAAAAAGTGTGCACCACCAATTTTTTGCTATACCATTGTACATGAATATTCATCACTCTGTGCAAGTTTCAACATGTTTTAGCGTTTGAAACAGGTTAAAAAATCAATTATTGTCACGTCAAGCTGTGCGCAATTTAAAATATGCGAATTCAACTTTAAAAGTTGACAATAAATTAAAATAAAAAGTGTGCACCACCAATTTTTTGCTATACCATTGTACATGAATATTCATCACTCTGTGCAAGTTTCAACATGTTTTAGCGTTTGAAACAGGTTAAAAAATCAATTATTGTCATGTCAAGCTGTGCGCAATTTAAAATATGCGAATTCAACTTTAAAAGTTGACAATAAATTAAAATAAAAAGTGTGCACCACCAATTTTTTGCTATACCATTGTACATGAATATTCATCACTCTGTGCAAGTTTCAACATGTTTTAGCGTTTGAAACAGGTTAAAAAATCAATTATTGTCACGTCAAGCTGTGCGCAATTTAAAATATGCGAATTCAACTTTAAAAGTTGACAATAAATTAAAATAAAAAGTGTGCACCACAATTTTTTTGGTATACCATTGTACAGAATATTGAACACTCTGTGCAAGTTTCAACATGTTTTAGCGTTTGAAACAGGTTAAAAAATCAATTATTGTCACGTCAAGCTGACCGCAATTTAAAATATGCGAATTCAACTTTAAAAGTTGACAATAAATTAAAATAAAAAGTGTGCACCACCAATTTTTTGCTATACCATTGTACATGAATATTCATCACTCTGTGCAAGTTTCAACATGTTTTAGCGTTTGAAACAGGTTAAAAAATCAATTATTGTCACGTCAAGCTGTGCGCAATTTAAAATATGCGAATTCAACTTTAAAAGTTGACAATAAATTAAAATAAAAAGTGTGCACCACCAATTTTTTTGCTATACCATTGTACATGAATATTCAACACTCTGTGCAAGTTTCAACATGTTTTAGCGTTTGAAACAGGTTAAAAAATCAATTATTGTCACGTCAAGCTGTGCACAATTTAAAATATGCGAATTCAACTTTAAAAGTTGACAATAAATTAAAATAAAAAGTGTGCACCACTAATTTTTTGGTATACCATTGTACATGAATATTCAACACTCTGTGCAAGTTTGAACATGTTTTATCGTTTGAAACAGGTTAAAAAATCAATTATTGTCACGTCAAGCTGTGCGCAATTTAAAATATGCGAATTCAACTTTAAAAGTTGACAATAAATTAAAATAAAAAGTGTGCACCACCAATTTTTTGCTATACCATTGTACATGAATATTCAACACTCTGTGCAAGTTTCAACGTGTTTTAGCGTTTGAAACAGGTTAAAAAATCAATTATTGTCACGTCAAGCTGTGCGCAATTTAAAATATGCGAATTCAACTTTAAAAGTTGACAATAAATTAAAATAAAAAGTGTGCACCACCAATTTTTTGCTATACCATTGTACATGAATATTCAACACTCTGTGCAAGTTTCAACGTGTTTTAGCGTTTGAAACAGGTTAAAAAATCAATTATTGTCACGTCAAGCTGTGCGCAATTTAAAATATGCGAATTCAACTTTAAAAGTTGACAATAAATTAAAATAAAAAGTGTGCACCACCATTTTTTTTGCTATACCATTGTACATGAATATTTAACACTCTGTGCAAGTTTCAACATGTTTTATCGTTTGAAACAGGTTAAAAAATCAATTATTGTCACGTCAAGCTGTGCGCAATTTAAAATATGCGAATTCAACTTTAAAAGTTGACAATAAATTAAAATAAAAGTGTGCACCACCAATTTTTTTGCTATACCATTGTACATGAATATTTAACACTCTGTGCAAGTTTCAACATGTTTTATCGTTTGAAACAGGTTAAAAAATCAATTATTGTCACGTCAAGCTGTGCGCAATTTAAAATATGCGAATTCAACTTTAAAAGTTGACAATAAATTAAAATAAAAAGTGTGCACCACCAATTTTTTTGCTATACCATTGTACATGAATATTTAACACTCTGTGCAAGTTTCAACATGTTTTATCGTTTGAAACAGGTTAAAAAATCAATTATTGTCACGTCAAGATGTGCGCAATTTAAAATATGCGAATTCAACTTTAAAAGTTGACAATAAATTAAAATAAAAAGTGTGCACCACCAATTTTTTTGCTATACCATTGTACATGAATATTTAACACTCTGTGCAAGTTTCAACATGTTTTAGCGTTTGAAACAGGTTAAAAAATCAATTATTGTCACGTCAAGCTGTGCGCAATTTAAAATATGCGAATTCAACTTTAAAAGTTGACAATAAATTAAAATAAAAAGTTTGCACCACCATTTTTTTGCTATACCATTGTACATGAATATTCAACACTCTGTGCAAGTTTCGACATGTTTTAGCGTTTGAAACAGGTTAAAAAATCAATTATTGTCACGTCAAGCTGTGCGCAATTTAAAATATGCGAATTCAACTTTAAAAGTTGACAATAAATTAAAATAAAAAGTGTGCACCACCAATTTTTTGCTATACCATTGTACATGAATATTGAACACTCTGTGCATGTTTCAACATGTTTTAGCGTTTGAAACAGGTTAAAAAATCAATTATTGTCACGTCAAGCTGTGCGCAATTTAAAATATGCGAATTCAACTTTAAAAGTTGACAATAAATTAAAATAAAAAGTGTGCACCACAATTTTTTTGGTATACCATTGTACATGAATATTGAACACTCTGTGCAAGTTTCAACATGTTTTAGAGTTTGAAACAAGTTATAAAATCAATTATTGCCACGTCAGGCTGTGCGCAATTTAAAATATGCGAATTCAACTTTAAAAGTTGACAATAAATTAAAATAACAAATGTGCACCACTAATTTTTTGGTATACCATTGTACATGAATATTCAACACTCTGTGCAAGTTTCAATATGTTCTAGCGTTTGAAACATGTTAAAAAATCAATTATTGTCACGTCAGGCTGTGCGCAATTTAAAATATGCGAATTCAACTTTAAAAGTTGACAATAAATTAAAATAAAAAGTGTGCACCACCAATTTTTTGCTATACCATTGTACATGAATATTCAACACTCTGTGCAAGTTTCAACATGTTTTAGCGTTTGAAACAGGTTAAAAAATCAATTATTGTCACGTCAAGCTGTGCGCAATTTAAAATATGCGAATTCAACTTTAAAAGTTGACAATAAATTAAAATAAAAAGTGTGCACCACCAGTTTTTTGCTATACCATTGTACATGAATATTCATCACTCTGTGCAAGTTTCAACATGTTTTAGCGTTTGAAACATGTTAAAAAATCAATTATTGTCACGTCAAGCTGTGCGCAATTTAAAATATGCGAATTCAACTTTAAAAGTTGACAATAAATTAAAATAAAAAGTGTGCACCACCAATTTTTTGCTATACCATTGTACATGAATATTCAACACTATGTGCAAGTTTCAACATGTTTTAGCGTTTGAAACAGGTTAAAAAATCAATTATTGTCACGTCAAGCTGTGCGCAATTTAAAATATGCGAATTCAACTTTAAAAGTTGACAATAAATTAAAATAAAAAGTTTGCACCACCATTTTTTTGCTATACCATTGTACATGAATATTCAACACTCTGTGCAAGTTTCGACATGTTTTAGCGTTTGAAACAGGTTAAAAAATCAATTATTGTCACGTCAAGCTGTGCGCAATTTAAAATATGCGAATTCAACTTTAAAAGTTGACAATAAATTAAAATAAAAAGTGTGCACCACCAATTTTTTGCTATACCATTGTACATGAATATTCAACACTATGTGCAAGTTTCAACATGTTTTAGCGTTTGAAACAGGTTAAAAAATCAATTATTGTCACGTCAGGCTGTGCGCAATTTAAAATATGCGAATTCAACTTTAAAAGTTGACAATAAATTAAAATAAAAAGTGTGCACCACCAATTTTTTGCTATACCATTGTACATGAATATTCAACACTCTGTGCAAGTTTCAACATGTTTTAGCGTTTGAAACAGGTTAAAAAATCAATTATTGTCACGTCAAGCTGTGCGCAATTTAAAATATGCGAATTCAACTTTAAAAGTTGACAATAAATTAAAATAAAAAGTGTGCACCACCAGTTTTTTGCTATACCATTGTACATGAATATTCATCACTCTGTGCAAGTTTCAACATGTTTTAGCGTTTGAAACATGTTAAAAAATCAATTATTGTCACGTCAAGCTGTGCGCAATTTAAAATATGCGAATTCAACTTTAAAAGTTGACAATAAATTAAAATAAAAAGTGTGCACCACCAATTTTTTGCTATACCATTGTACATGAATATTCAACACTATGTGCAAGTTTCAACATGTTTTAGCGTTTGAAACAGGTTAAAAAATCAATTATTGTCACGTCAAGCTGTGCGCAATTTAAAATATGCGAATTCAACTTTAAAAGTTGACAATAAATTAAAATAAAAAGTTTGCACCACCATTTTTTTGCTATACCATTGTACATGAATATTCAACACTCTGTGCAAGTTTCGACATGTTTTAGCGTTTGAAACAGGTTAAAAAATCAATTATTGTCACGTCAAGCTGTGCGCAATTTAAAATATGCGAATTCAACTTTAAAAGTTGACAATAAATTAAAATAAAAAGTGTGCACCACCAATTTTTTGCTATACCATTGTACATGAATATTCAACACTATGTGCAAGTTTCAACATGTTTTAGCGTTTGAAACAGGTTAAAAAATCAATTATTGTCACGTCAAGCTGTGCGCAATTTAAAATATGCGAATTCAACTTTAAAAGTTGACAATAAATTAAAATAAAAAGTGTGCACCACCAATTTTTTGCTATACCATTGTACATGAATATTCATCACTCTGTGCAAGTTTCTACATGTTTTAGCGTTTGAAACAGGTTAAAAAATCAATTATTGTCACGTCAAGCTGTGCGCAATTTAAAATATGCGAATTCAACTTTAAAAGTTGACAATAAATTAAAATAAAAAGTGTGCACCACTAATTTTTTGGCTATACCATTGTACATGAATATTCAACACTCTGTGCATGTTTCAACATGTTTTAGCGTGTGAAACAGGTTAAAAAATCAATTATTGTCACATCGGGCTGTGCGCAATTTAAAATATGCGAATTCAACTTTAAAAGTTGACAATAAATTAAAATAAAAAGTGTGCACCACCAATTTTTTTGCTATACCATTGTACATGAATATTCAATACTCTGTGCATCTTTCAACATGTTTTAGCGTTTGAAACAGGTTAAAAAATCAATTATTGTCACGTCAGGCTGTGCGCAATTTAAAATATGCGAATTCAACTTTAAAAGTTGACAATAAATTAAAATAAAAAGTTTGCACCACTAATTTTTTGGTATACCATTGTACATGAATATTCAACACTCTGTGCAAGTTTCTACATGTTTTAGCGTTACCATTGTAAAATTTAAAGAAAATGGTAAATTTATATGGTTAAGTATAAGTGTGTAACTTATTTCTATTGTTGTACTAGAATATTGGAGAGGTATGAAAGGTGACTATGAATTCCCCAAAAATATTCATTTTGACTCCAAACTGGACACGGATCTATTCGAGTTTGCTAAAAGCAAAACGATTCCCACTGACATAGCCATCTCTGTCGACGGTAATAAATTCGCAGCGACGTCCACTGATCGTCGCATCCGTGTTTTCAATTTCCTAACCGGAAAACTATTGCGAGTTCTTGATGAAACCCTGCCACGCTTTACTGAAATGCAACAAGCCAAACAGCACCTCCCCAATATGGAATTCGGCCGTCGAATGGCTGTGGAGCGTGATTTGGAAAAAAGCGAGCACTACGGGTTGAACAACCTCGTTTTTGACTACTCGGGGAATTTTATAATGTACCCGACACTAGTAGGCGTTAAAGTCGTCAATATTTATTCGAATCGTTGCGTTAGAGTGATCGGAAAAAATGAGAACTTGCGGCTGCTGCACGTCGCTCTATATCAGGGCTCTGCGAGGAAGAACAAGGCGGCTGTTACGTTGGAAATTGAAGGCTCCAATAATCCCACGTTGGAGGCCATCAGGCCCGACCCTACATTGATATGTACGGCGTACAAAAAGGCGAGGTTTTATGTGTTCAGCCGACGAGAGCCGGATGATCCCACGAGCCATGGACAGGACCGCGATGTTTTCAATGAGAAACCGTCCAAGGAGGATACGTTCGCTGTGTCGGATAGTCCTGCGACGCAGAGGCTGTATGAGACGGCTATTATTCATACTGTTTTTGGGGATGTTCATGTCAAACTGTTTCTTAAGGATACACCGAAGAGTGTTGAGAATTTCTGCGTGCACAGCAAGAGTGGCTATTATAATGGACATATCTTTCATAGGGTTATTAAAGGTAAGCATAACATTGTTTATGATTTAAAAAAAAACTTCTATCCCTATAGGGCTCTATAGCCGTGAAGCTTTTCTGCAGGGTTTATGATTAATATTGCAATATTTAATGAATGAAGGTCCTATAGAAAAATTTGTTTATTGAGTTTTTAAGTTCGTCGGCTTATAGGATGTATCCGTTAGATTTTTCCGTCAGATGTATCCGTCAAATTTATCCGTCAGATTTATCCGTCGGATTAAATCTGAATTCCACATAGTAAGAGTAAGATTACTATACATTTATAATACGCAGATATATAGAATTCATGACTAAACAACGTTCGTACAGTGTTATTACTATTATCAAGTTTTGTAGTAATGATACAGCTTTGATCTAATTTTGTTTTAAGGTTTTATGATACAAACAGGCGACCCAACGGGCAACGGAACAGGTGGCGAGAGTATCTGGGGTGGAGAGTTTGAGGACGAGGTGCGGCCGCATTTGAGGCACGACAGGCCCTATACGCTGTCCATGGCGAACGCTGGGGCTAACACCAATGGCAGTCAGTTTTTTATAACGCTCACACCTACCCCGTGGCTGGATAACAAACACACGGTGTTTGGTAGAGTGACGAAGGGGATGGAGGTAGTGCAGAACATAAGTAATGTCAAAACGAACGCGAAAACGGATAAACCGTTCGACGATATTCGAATTATTAGTATTACATGTAAATAAATGATTTTGTTGTATTATTTATATTTTAATAGTTTCCTTAAATCCTCTTGTTTTGACCACTATTTTTCCAGTGAGGAATAAACCGCTTGTTGGATTTTCGTGATTTTAACGGAATTTACGCACGAATAGTTGACTTTTTTGAAAATCCATAAAAGAAAATTGTGGCTGTAATAGTTTTTCCTATATACGCCTACAAAGTTTGTTGTAGTTCTAGAAGTTATAAATAAATTACTTGTCACACATTTTTGATCATATAAAATAAACCGCGTGTTGGATTTTCGTGATTTTAACTGAATTTACGCACGAATATTTGTGTTTTTTGAAAATCCATAAAAGAAAATTGTGGCTGTAATAGTTTTTCCTATATACGCCTACAAAGTTTGTTGTAGTTCTAGAAGTTATAAATAAATTACTTGTCACACATTTTCGATCATATAAAATAAACCGCTTGTTGGATTTTCGTGATTTTAACTGAATTTATGCACGAATATTTGTGCTTTTTGAAAATCCATAAAAGAAAATTGTGGCTGTAATAGTTTTTCTTATATACACCTACAAAGTTTGTTATAGTTCTCGAAGTTATAAATAAATTACTTGTTACACATTTTTGATCATATAAAATAAACCGCTTGTTGGATTTTCGTGATTTCAACTGAATTTACGCACGAATAGTTGTGTTTTTTGAAAATCCATAAAAGAAAATTGTGGCTGTAATAGTTTTTCCTATATACGCCTACAAAGTTTGTTAGTTCTAGAAGTTAGAAATAAATTACTTGTCACACATTTTTGATCATATAAAATAAACCGCTTGTTGGATTTTCGTGATTTTAACTGAATTTATGCACGAATATTTGTGCTTTTTGAAAATCCATAAAAGAAAATTGTGGCTGTAATAGTTTTTCCTATACACGCCTACAAAGTTTGTTGTAGTTCTAGAAGATATAAATAAATTACTTGTCACACATTTTTGATCATATAAAATAACCCGCTTGTTGGATTTTCGTGATTTTAACTGAATTTACGCACAAATAGTTCTGTTTTTTGAAAATCCATAAAAGAAAATTGTGGCTGTAATAGTTTTTCCTATATACACCTACAAAGTTTGTTGTAGTTCTAGAAGTTATAAATAAATTACTTGTCACACATTTTTGATCATATAAAAAAAACCGCGTGTTGGATTTTCATGATTTCAACTGAATTTACGCACGAATAGTTGTGTTTTTTGAAAATCCATAAAAGAAAATTGTGGCTGTAATAGTTTTTCCTATACACGCCTACAAAGTTTGTTGTAGTTCTAGAAGTTATAAATAAATTACTTGTCACACATTTTTGATCATATAAAATAAACCGCGTGTTGGATTTTCGTGATTTTAACTGAATTTACGCACGAATATTTGTGTTTTTTGAAAATCCATAAAAGAAAATTGTGGCTGTAATAGTTTTTCCTATATACGCCTACAAAGTTTGTTGTAGTTCTAGAAGTTATAAATAAATTACTTGTCACATTTTCGATCATATAAAATAAACCGCTTGTTGGATTTTCGTGATTTTAACTGAATTTATGCACGAATATTTGTGCTTTTTGAAAATCCATAAAAGAAAATTGTGGCTGTAATAGTTTTTCTTATATACACCTACAAAGTTTGTTATAGTTCTCGAAGTTATAAATAAATTACTTGTTACACATTTTTGATCATATAAAATAAACCGCTTGTTGGATTTTCGTGATTTCAACTGAATTTACGCACGAATAGTTGTGTTTTTTGAAAATCCATAAAAGAAAATTGTGGCTGTAATAGTTTTTCCTATATACGCCTACAAAGTTTGTTAGTTCTAGAAGTTAGAAATAAATTACTTGTCACACATTTTTGATCATATAAAATAAACCGCTTGTTGGATTTTCGTGATTTTAACTGAATTTATGCACGAATATTTGTGCTTTTTGAAAATCCATAAAAGAAAATTGTGGCTGTAATAGTTTTTCCTATACACGCCTACAAAGTTTGTTGTAGTTCTAGAAGATATAAATAAATTACTTGTCACACATTTTTGATCATATAAAATAACCCGCTTGTTGGATTTTCGTGATTTTAACTGAATTTACGCACAAATAGTTCTGTTTTTTGAAAATCCATAAAAGAAAATTGTGGCTGTAATAGTTTTTCCTATATACGCCTACAAAGTTTGTTGTAGTTCTAGAAGTTATAAATAAATTACTTGTCACACATTTTTGATCATATAAAATAAACCGCTTGTTGGATTTTCGTGATTTTAACTGAATTTACGCACAAATAGTTCTGTTTTTTGAAAATCCATAAAAGAAAATTGTGGCTGTAATAGTTTTTCCTATATACACCTACAAAGTTTGTTGTAGTTCTAGAAGTTATAAATAAATTACTTGTCACACATTTTTGATCATATAAAAAAAACCGCTTGTTGGATTTTCGTGATTTTAACTGAATTTACGCACGAATAGTTGTGTTTTTTGAAAATCCATAAAAGAAAATTGTGGCTGTAATAGTTTTTCCTATATACACCTACAAAGTTTGTTGTAGTTCTAGAAGTTATAAATAAATTACTTGTCACACATTTTTGATCATATAAAATAAACCGCGTGTTGGATTTTCATGATTTCAACTGAATTTACGCACGAATAGTTGTGTTTTTTGAAAATCCATAAAAGAAAATTGTGGCTGTAATAGTTTTTCCTATACACGCCTACAAAGTTTGTTGTAGTTCTAGAAGTTATAAATAAATTACTTGTCACACATTTTTGATCATATAAAATAAACCGCTTGTTAGATTTTCGTGATTTTAACTGAATTTACGCACGAATAGTTGTGTTTTTTGAAAATCCATAAAAGAAAATTGTGGCTGTAATAGTTTTTCCTATATACACCTACAAAGTTTGTTGTAGTTCTAGAAGTTATAAATAAATTACTTGTCACACATTTTTGATCATATAAAAAAAACCGCTTGTTGGATTTTCGTGATTTTAACTGAATTTACGCACGAATATTTGTGTTTTTTGAAAAACCATAAAAGAAAATTGTGGCTGTAATAGTTTTTCCTCTATACACCTACAAAGTTTGTTGTAGTTCTAGAAGTTATAAATAAATTACTTGTCACTTATTTTTGATCATATAAAATAAACCGCTTGTTGGATTTTCATGATTTTAACTGAATTTACGCACGAATAGTTGTGTTTTTTGAAAATCCATAAAAGAAAATTGTGGCTGCAATAGTTTTTCCTATATACACCTACAAAGTTTGTTATAGTTCTCGAAGTTATAAATAAATTACTTGTCACACATTTTTGATCATATAAAAAAAACCACTTGTTGGATTTTCGTGATTTTAACTGAATTTACGCACGAATATTTGTGTTTTTTGAAAATCCATAAAAGAAAATTGTGGCTGTAATAGTTTTTCCTATATACACCTACAAAGTTTGTTATAGTTCTCGAAGTTATAAATAAATTACTTGTTACACATTTTTGATCATATAAAATAAACCGCTTGTTGGATTTTCGTGATTTCAACTGAATTTACGCACGAATAGTTGTGTTTTTTGAAAATCCATAAAAGAAAATTGTGGCTGTAATAGTTTTTCCTATATACGCCTACAAAGTTTGTTGTAGTTCTAGAAGTTATAAATAAATTACTCGTCACACATTTTCGATCATATAAAATAAACCGCTTGTTGGATTTTCGTGATTTTAACTGTATTTACGCACGAATAGTTGTGCTTTTTGAAAATCCATAAAAGAAAATTGTGGCTGTAATAGTTTTTCCTATACACGCCTACAAAGTTTGTTGTAGTTCTAGAAGTTATAAATAAATTACTTGTCACACATTTTTGATCATATAAAATAAACCGCGTGTTGGATTTTCGTGATTTTAACTGAATTTACGCACGAATGGTTGTGTTTTTTGAAAATCCATAAAAGAAAATTGTGGCTGTAATAGTTTTTCCTATATACACCTACAAAGTTTGGTGTAGTTCTAGAAGTTATAAATAAATTACTTGTCACACATTTTTGATCATATAAAATAAACCGCCTGTTGGATTTTCGTGATTTTAACTGAATTTACGCACGAATAGTTGTGCTTTTTGAAAATCCATATAAGAAAATTGTGGCTGTAATAGTTTTTCCTATATACACCTACAAAGTTTGTTGTAGTTCTAGAAGATATAAATAAATTACTTGTCACACATTTTTGATCATATAAAATAAACCGCTTCTTGGATTTTCGTGATTTTAATTGAATTTATGCACGAATAGTTGTGTTTTTTAAAAATCCATAAAAGAAAATTGTGGCTGTAATAGTTTTTCCTATATACACCTACAAAGTTTGTTGTAGTTCTAGAAGTTATAAATAAATTACTCGTCACACATTTTTGATCATATAAAATAAACCGCGTGTTGGATTTTCGTGATTTTAACTGAATTTACGCACGAATAGTTGTGTTTTTTGAAAATCCATAAAAGAAAATTGTGGCTGCAATAGTTTTTCCTATATACACCTACAAAGTTTGTTATAGTTCTCGAAGTTATAAATAAATTACTTGTCACACATTTTTGATCATATAAAAAAAACCACTTGTTGGATTTTCGTGATTTTAACTGAATTTACGCACGAATATTTGTGTTTTTTGAAAATCCATAAAAGAAAATTGTGGCTGTAATAGTTTTTCCTATATACGCCTACAAAGTTTGTTGTAGTTCTAGAAGTTATAAATAAATTACTTGTCACACATTTTCGATCATATAAAATAAACCGCTTGTTGGATTTTCGTGATTTTAACTGAATTTATGCACGAATATTTGTGCTTTTTGAAAATCCATGAAAGAAAATTGTGGCTGTAATAGTTTTTCTTATATACACCTACAAAGTTTGTTATAGTTCTCGAAGTTATAAATAAATTACTTGTTACACATTTTTGATCATATAAAATAAACCGCTTGTTGGATTTTCGTGATTTCAACTGAATTTACGCACGAATAGTTGTGTTTTTTGAAAATCCATAAAAGAAAATTGTGGCTGTAATAGTTTTTCCTATATACGCCTACAAAGTTTGTTGTAGTTCTAGAAGTTATAAATAAATTACTCGTCACACATTTTCGATCATATAAAATAAACCGCTTGTTGGATTTTCGTGATTTTAACTGTATTTACGCACGAATAGTTGTGCTTTTTGAAAATCCATAAAAGAAAATTGTGGCTGTAATAGTTTTTCCTATACACGCCTACAAAGTTTGTTGTAGTTCTAGAAGTTATAAATAAATTACTTGTCACACATTTTTGATCATATAAAATAAACCGCGTGTTGGATTTTCGTGATTTTAACTGAATTTACGCACGAATGGTTGTGTTTTTTGAAAATCCATAAAAGAAAATTGTGGCTGTAATAGTTTTTCCTATATACACCTACAAAGTTTGGTGTAGTTCTAGAAGTTATAAATAAATTACTTGTCACACATTTTTGATCATATAAAATAAACCGCCTGTTGGATTTTCGTGATTTTAACTGAATTTACGCACGAATAGTTGTGCTTTTTGAAAATCCATATAAGAAAATTGTGGCTGTAATAGTTTTTCCTATATACACCTACAAAGTTTGGTGTAGTTCTAGAAGTTATAAATAAATTACTTGTCACACATTTTTGATCATATAAAATAAACCGCCTGTTGGATTTTCGTGATTTTAACTGAATTTACGCACGAATAGTTGTGCTTTTTGAAAATCCATATAAGAAAATTGTGGCTGTAATAGTTTTTCCTATATACACCTACAAAGTTTGTTGTAGTTCTAGAAGATATAAATAAATTACTTGTCACACATTTTTGATCATATAAAATAAACCGCGTGTTGGATTTTCGTGATTTTAACTGAATTTACGCACGAATGGTTGTGTTTTTTGAAAATCCATAAAAGAAAATTGTGGCTGTAATAGTTTTTCCTATATACACCTACAAAGTTTGGTGTAGTTCTAGAAGTTATAAATAAATTACTTGTCACACATTTTTGATCATATAAAATAAACCGCCTGTTGGATTTTCGTGATTTTAACTGAATTTACGCACGAATAGTTGTGCTTTTTGAAAATCCATATAAGAAAATTGTGGCTGTAATAGTTTTTCCTATATACACCTACAAAGTTTGTTGTAGTTCTAGAAGTTATAAATAAATTACTCGTCACACATTTTCGATCATATAAAATAAACCGCTTGTTGGATTTTCGTGATTTTAACTGTATTTACGCACGAATAGTTGTGCTTTTTGAAAATCCATAAAAGATAATTTTAGCTGTAATAGTTTTTCCTATATACGCCTACAAAGTTTGTTGTAGTTCTAGAAGTTATACATAAATTACTTGTCACACATTTTTGATCATATAAAATAAACCGCTTCTTGGATTTTCGTGATTTTAATTGAATTTATGCACGAATAGTTGTGTTTTTTAAAAATCCATAAAAGAAAATTGTGGCTGTAATAGTTTTTCCTATATACACCTACAAAGTTTGTTGTAGTTCTAGAAGATATAAATAAATTACTTGTCACACATTTTTGATCATATAAAATAAACCGCTTCTTGGATTTTCGTGATTTTAATTGAATTTATGCACGAATAGTTGTGTTTTTTAAAAATCCATAAAAGAAAATTGTGGCTGTAATAGTTTTTCCTATATACACCTACAAAGTTTGTTGTAGTTCTAGAAGTTATAAATAAATTACTTGTCACACATTTTTGATCATATAAAATAAACCGCTTGTTCGATTTTCGTGATTTTAACTGAATTTACGCACGAATAGTTGTGTTTTTTGAAAATCCATAAAAGAAAATTGTGGGTGTAATAGTTTTTCCTATATACGCCTACAAAGTTTCTTGTAGTTCTAGAAGTTATAAATAAATTACTTGTCACACATTTTTGATCATATAAAATAAACTGCGTGTTAGATTTTCGTGATTTTAACTGAATTTACGCACGAATAGTTGTGTTTTTTGAAAATCCATATAAGAAAATTGTGGCTGTAATAGTTTTTCCTATATACACCTACAAAGTTTGTTGTAGTTCTAGAAGTTATAAATAAATTACTCGTCACACATTTTCGATCATATAAAATAAACCGCTTGTTGGATTTTCGTGATTTTAACTGTATTTACGCACGAATAGTTGTGCTTTTTGAAAATCCATAAAAGATAATTTTAGCTGTAATAGTTTTTCCTATATACGCCTACAAAGTTTGTTGTAGTTCTAGAAGTTATACATAAATTACTTGTCACACATTTTTGATCATATAAAATAAACCGCTTCTTGGATTTTCGTGATTTTAATTGAATTTATGCACGAATAGTTGTGTTTTTTAAAAATCCATAAAAGAAAATTGTGGCTGTAATAGTTTTTCCTATATACGCCTACAAAGTTTTTTGTAGTTCTAGAAGTTATAAATAAATTACTTGTCACACATTTTCGATCATATAAAATAAACCGCTTGTTGGATTTTCGTGATTTTACCTGAATTTACGCACGAATAGTTGTGTTTTTTGAAAATCCATAAAAGAAAATTGTGGGTGTAATAGTTTTTCCTATATACACCTAAAAAGTTTGTTGTAGTTCTAGAAGTTATAAATAAATTACTTGTCACACATTTTTGATCATATAAAATAACCCGCTTGTTGGATTTTCGTGATTTTAACTGAATTTACGCACGAATAGTTGTGTTTTTTGAAAATCCATAAAAGAAAATTGTGGCTGTAATAGTTTTTCCTATATACACCTACAAAGTTTGTTGTAGTTCTAGAAGTTATAAATAAATTACTTGTCACACATTTTTGATCATATAAAATAACCCGCTTGTTGGATTTTCGTGATTTTAACTGAATTTACGCACGAATAGTTGTGTTTTTTGAAAATCCATAAAAGAAAATTGTGGCTGTAATAGTTTTTCCTATATACACCTACAAAGTTTGTTGTAGTTCTAGAAGTTATAAATAAATTACTTGTCACACATTTTTGATCATATAAAATAAACCGCGTGTTGGATTTTCGTGATTTTAACTGAATTTACGCTCGAATAGTTGTGTTTTTGAAAATCCATAAAAGAAAATTGTGGCTGTAATAGTTTTTCCTATACACGCCTACAAAGTTTGTTCTAGTTCTAGAAGATATAAATAAATTACTTGTCACACATTTTTGATCATCTAAAATAAACCGCGTGTTGTATTTTCGTGATTATAACTGAATTTACGCACGAATATTTGTGTTTTTTGAAAATCCATAAAAGAAAATTGTGGCTGTAATAGTTTTTCCTATATACACCTAAAAAGTTTGTTGTAGTTCTAGAAGTTATAAATAAATTACTTGTCACACATTTTTGATCATATAAAATAAACCGCGTGTTAGATTTTCGTGATTTTAACTGAATTTATGCACGAATAGTTGTGTTTTTTGAAAATCCATAAAAGAAAATTGTGGCTGTAATAGTTTTTCCTATACACGCCTACAAAGTTTGTTGTAGTTCTAGAAGATATAAATAAATTACTTGTCACACATTTTCGATCATATAAAATAACCCGCTTGTTGGATTTTCGTGATTTTAACTGAATTTACGCTCGAATAGTTGTGTTTTTTGAAAATCCATAAAAGAAAATTGTGGCTGTAATAGTTTTTCCTATACACGCCTACAAAGTTTGTTCTACTTCTAGAAGATATAAATAAATTACTTGTCACACATTTTTGATCATATAAAATAAACCGCGTGTTGTATTTTCGTGATTTTAACTGAATTTACGCTCGAATAGTTGTGTTTTTTGAAAATCCATAAAAGAAAATTGTGGCTGTAATAGTTTTTCCTATACACGCCTACAAAGTTTGTTCTAGTTCTAGAAGATATAAATAAATTACTTGTCACACATTTTTGATCATATAAAATAAACCGCGTGTTGTATTTTCGTGATTATAACTGAATTTACGCACGAATAGTTGTGTTTTTTGAAAATCCATAAAAGAAAATTGTGGCTGTAATAGTTTTTCCTATACACGCCTACAAAGTTTGTTATAGTTCTAGAAGTTATAAATAAATTACTTGTCACACATTTTTGATCATATAAAATAAACCGCGTGTTGTATTTTCGTGATTTTAACTGAATTTACGCTCGAATAGTTGTGTTTTTTGAAAATCCATAAAAGAAAATTGTGGGTGTAATAGTTTTTCCTATATACGCCTACAAAGTTTCTTGTAGTTCTAGAAGTTATAAATAAAGTACTTGTCACACATTTTTGATCATATAAAATAAACTGCGTGTTAGATTTTCGTGATTTTAACTGAATTTACGCACGAATAGTTGTGTTTTTTGAAAATCCATATAAGAAAATTGTGGCTGTAATAGTTTTTCCTATATACACCTACAAAGTTTGTTGTAGTTCTAGAAGATATAAATAAATTACTTATCACACATTTTTGATCATATAAAATAAACCGCTTATTGGATTTTCGTGATTTTAACTGAATTTACGCACGAATAGTTGTGTTTTTTGAAAATCCATAAAAGAAAATTGTGGCTGTTATAGTTTTTCCTATATACACCTACAAAGTTTGTTATAGTTCTAGAAGTTATAAATAAATTACTTGTCACACATTTTTGATCATATAAAATAAACCGCGTGTTGTATTTTCGTGATTTTAACTGAATTTACGCTCGAATAGTTGTGTTTTTTGAAAATCCATAAAAGAAAATTGTGGCTGTAATAGTTTTTCCTATACACGCCTACAAAGTTTGTTCTAGTTCTAGAAGATATAAATAAATTACTTGTCACACATTTTTGATCATATAAAATAAACCGCGTGTTGTATTTTCGTGATTATAACTGAATTTACGCACGAATAGTTGTGTTTTTTGAAAATCCATAAAAGAAAATTGTGGCTGTAATAGTTTTTCCTCTATACACCTACAAAGTTTGTTGTAGTTCTAGAAGTTATAAATAAATTACTTGTCACACATTTTTGATCATATAAAATAAACCGCGTGTTGGATTTTCGTGATTTTAACTGAATTTACGCACGAATAGTTGTGTTTTTTGAAAATCCATAAAAGAAAATTGTGGCTGTAATAGTTTTTCTTATATACACCTACAAAGTTTGTTGTAGTTCTAGAAGTTATAAATAAATTACTTGTCACACATTTTTGATCATATAAAATAAACCGCTTGTTGGATTTTCATGATTTTAACTGAATTTACGCACAAATAGTTCTGTTTTTTGAAAATCCATAAAAGAAAATTGTGGCTGTAATAGTTTTTCCTATATACGCCTACAAAGTTTGTTGTAGTTCTAGAAGTTATAAATAAATTACTTGTCACACATTTTTGATCATATAAAATAAACCGCTTGTTGGATTTTCGTGATTTTAACTGAATTTACGCACGAATAGTTGTGTTTTTTGAAAATCCATAAAAGAAAATTGTGGCTGTAATAGTTTTTCCTATATACACCTACAAAGTTTGTTGTAGTTCTAGAAGTTATAAATAAATTACTTGTCACACATTTTTGATCATATTAAAAAAACCGCTTGTTGGATTTTCGTGATTTTAACTGAATTTACGCACGAATAGTTGGGTTTTTTGAAAATCCATAAAAGAAAATTATGGGTGTAATAGTTTTTCGTATATACGCCTACAAAGTTTGTTGTAGTTCTAGAAGTTATACATAAATTACTTGTCACACATTTTTGATCATATAAAATAAACCGCTTGTTGGATTTTCGTGATTTTAACTGAATTTACGCACGAATATTTGTGTTTTTTGAAAATCCATAAAAGAAAATTGTGGCTGTAATAGTTTTTCCTATATACACCTACAAAGTTTGTTATAGTTCTCGAAGTTATAAATAAATTACTTGTTACACATTTTTGATCATATAAAATAAACCGCTTGTTGGATTTTCGTGATTTTACCTGAATTTACGCACGAATAGTTGGGTTTTTTGAAAATCCATAAAAGAAAATTATGGGTGTAATAGTTTTTCGTATATACGCCTACAAAGTTTGTTGTAGTTCTAGAAGTTATACATAAATTACTTGTCACACATTTTTGATCATATAAAATAAACCGCTTGTTGGATTTTCGTGATTTTAACTGAATTTACGCACGAATATTTGTGTTTTTTGAAAATCCATAAAAGAAAATTGTGGCTGTAATAGTTTTTCCTATATACACCTACAAAGTTTGTTATAGTTCTCGAAGTTATAAATAAATTACTTGTTACACATTTTTGATCATATAAAATAAACCGCTTGTTGGATTTTCGTGATTTTACCTGAATTTACGCACGAATAGTTGGGTTTTTTGAAAATCCATAAAAGAAAATTA
Source organism: Lordithon lunulatus (assembly GCA_963942505.1). NCBI lineage: Eukaryota > Metazoa > Arthropoda > Insecta > Coleoptera > Staphylinidae > Lordithon > Lordithon lunulatus. Next base: position 5,105,204 of record OZ012675.1, read on the forward strand.
TGGGTGTAATAGTTTTTCGTATATACGCCTACAAAGTTTGTTGTAGTTCTAGAAGTTATACATAAATTACTTGTCACACATTTTTGATCATATAAAATAAACCGCTTGTTGGATTTTCGTGATTTTAACTGAATTTACGCACGAATATTTGTGTTTTTTGAAAATCCATAAAAGAAAATTGTGGCTGTAATGGTTTTTCCTATATACACCTACAAAGTTTGTTATAGTTCTCGAAGTTATAAATAAATTACTTGTTACACATTTTTGATCATATAAAATAAACCGCTTGTTGGATTTTCGTGATTTTACCTGAATTTACGCACGAATAGTTGGGTTTTTTGAAAATCCATAAAAGAAAATTATGGGTGTAATAGTTTTTCGTATATACGCCTACAAAGTTTGTTGTAGTTCTAGAAGTTATACATAAATTACTTGTCACACATTTTTGATCATATAAAATAAACCGCTTGTTGGATTTTCGTGATTTTAACTGAATTTACGCACGAATATTTGTGTTTTTTGAAAATCCATAAAAGAAAATTGTGGCTGTAATAGTTTTTCCTATATACACCTACAAAGTTTGTTATAGTTCTCGAAGTTATAAATAAATTACTTGTTACACATTTTTGATCATATAAAATAAACCGCTTGTTGGATTTTCGTGATTTTACCTGAATTTACGCACGAATAGTTGGGTTTTTTGAAAATCCATAAAAGAAAATTATGGGTGTAATAGTTTTTCGTATATACGCCTACAAAGTTTGTTGTAGTTCTAGAAGTTATACATAAATTACTTGTCACACATTTTTGATCATATAAAATAAACCGCTTGTTGGATTTTCGTGATTTTAACTGAATTTACGCACGAATATTTGTGTTTTTTGAAAATCCATAAAAGAAAATTGTGGCTGTAATGGTTTTTCCTATATACACCTACAAAGTTTGTTATAGTTCTCGAAGTTATAAATAAATTACTTGTTACACATTTTTGATCATATAAAATAAACCGCTTGTTGGATTTTCGTGATTTTACCTGAATTTACGCACGAATAGTTGGGTTTTTTGAAAATCCATAAAAGAAAATTATGGGTGTAATAGTTTTTCGTATATACGCCTACAAAGTTTGTTGTAGTTCTAGAAGTTATACATAAATTACTTGTCACACATTTTTGATCATATAAAATAAACCGCTTGTTGGATTTTCGTGATTTTAACTGAATTTACGCACGAATATTTGTGTTTTTTGAAAATCCATAAAAGAAAATTGTGGCTGTAATGGTTTTTCCTATATACACCTACAAAGTTTGTTATAGTTCTCGAAGTTATAAATAAATTACTTGTTACACATTTTTGATCATATAAAATAAACCGCTTGTTGGATTTTCGTGATTTTACCTGAATTTACGCACGAATAGTTGGGTTTTTTGAAAATCCATAAAAGAAAATTATGGGTGTAATAGTTTTTCGTATATACGCCTACAAAGTTTGTTGTAGTTCTAGAAGTTATACATAAATTACTTGTCACACATTTTTGATCATATAAAATAAACCGCTTGTTGGATTTTCGTGATTTTAACTGAATTTACGCACGAATATTTGTGTTTTTTGAAAATCCATAAAAGAAAATTGTGGCTGTAATAGTTTTTCCTATATACACCTACAAAGTTTGTTATAGTTCTCGAAGTTATAAATAAATTACTTGTTACACATTTTTGATCATATAAAATAAACCGCTTGTTGGATTTTCGTGATTTTACCTGAATTTACGCACGAATAGTTGGGTTTTTTGAAAATCCATAAAAGAAAATTATGGGTGTAATAGTTTTTCGTATATACGCCTACAAAGTTTGTTGTAGTTCTAGAAGTTATACATAAATTACTTGTCACACATTTTTGATCATATAAAATAAACCGCTTGTTGGATTTTCGTGATTTTAACTGAATTTACGCACGAATATTTGTGTTTTTTGAAAATCCATAAAAGAAAATTGTGGCTGTAATGGTTTTTCCTATATACACCTACAAAGTTTGTTATAGTTCTCGAAGTTATAAATAAATTACTTGTTACACATTTTTGATCATATAAAATAAACCGCTTGTTGGATTTTCGTGATTTTACCTGAATTTACGCACGAATAGTTGGGTTTTTTGAAAATCCATAAAAGAAAATTATGGGTGTAATAGTTTTTCGTATATACGCCTACAAAGTTTGTTGTAGTTCTAGAAGTTATACATAAATTACTTGTCACACATTTTTGATCATATAAAATAAACCGCTTGTTGGATTTTCGTGATTTTAACTGAATTTACGCACGAATATTTGTGTTTTTTGAAAATCCATAAAAGAAAATTGTGGCTGTAATAGTTTTTCCTATATACACCTACAAAGTTTGTTATAGTTCTCGAAGTTATAAATAAATTACTTGTTACACATTTTTGATCATATAAAATAAACCGCTTGTTGGATTTTCGTGATTTTACCTGAATTTACGCACGAATAGTTGTGTTTTTTAAAAATCCATATAAGAAAATTGTGGCTGTAATAGTTTTTCCTATATACACCAACAAAGTTTGTTGTCGTTCTAGAAGTTATAAATAAATTACTTGTCACACATTTTTGATCATATAAAATAAACCGCGTGTTGGATTTTCGTGATTTTAACTGAAATTATGCACGAATAGTTGAGTTTTTTGAAAATCCATATAAGAAAATTGTGGCTGTAATAGTTTTTCCTATACACGCCTACAAAGTTTGTTGTAGTTCTAGAAGATATAAATAAATTACTTGTCACACATTTTTGATCATATAAACTAAACCGCTTGATGGATTTTCGTGATTTTAACTGAATTTACGCACGAATAGTTGTGTATTTTTGAAAATCCATAAAAGAAAATTGTGGCTGTAATAGTTTTTCCTATATACGCCTACAAAGTTTGTTGTAGTTCTAGAAGTTATAAATAAATTACTTGTCACACATTTTTGATCATATAAAATAAACCGCGTGTTGGATTTTCGTGATTTTAACTGAATTTATGCACGAATAGTTGTGGTTTTTGAAAATCCATAAAAGAAAATTGTGGCTGTTATAGTTTTTCCTCTATTCGCCTACAAAGATCAGCGCATCGAAGAGTAAAAACAACGCCATCATGCTATTACTTCAAAACACTTAATACTTTAATTAAATAATGAACAAAAAATATTTCAAAATGCCTCTGTGTGAGGTAAACTCGAACTAAAGGCACAGAAGAACATTAATGGCAGGTTGGTCAACTTTAAAACATTACTTTTGTTTTTATATTGTAGGTATTCTTTTTTAAATAACAATTTTTTATCATTTCTGCGAGTTTTAGATTAAATTTTACTCACTTACCTTGCTGCCTCATTATCCATATCCTCATTATTCACGCTATACGACTGGGATTTAGAAAATCTGAACGAGCACAATGTTTATATTTTTTATTTATTATACAATCAAAGTGACACATATGGCTACTAGTAGTATAATGCGATCATAAAAAATACTTGGGACGCGCGGTGCCGCCAAAAGTTCGCCAGATCACACAACAAAAATTGTCAAAATTTCTTAAAAACTCATGCCTTATTTAAAGTCAACCTTATTTATATGTGCCGGTGCTATAATTCATAATTTAGGTAATTGTCAGGATATTCGGTTTATTACGTAATTTTAACTAATCCATAGCTAAATTGTGGATTATTTAAATCCTAAATATAAATGAATATTGTATCATACCAATATTGCTATATAATATTGGGCCATACCTACTAATATTGCGACATTATAGCACTACAATATCGATATGTTACAATATCGTAATAATATGGCGTCATAATTTCGTTACAATATGGCGTCAGTATCGTGACAATATTGTTACAACAGTACGTCATAATATTGGTACAATATCGGTACAGTATGGCGTCATAATATCTTTATAATATGGCGTCAATATCATACAAATATGGCGTCATAATATCTTTATAATATGGCGTCAATATCGTACAAATATGGCGTCATAATATCTTTATAATATGGCGTCAATATCGTACAAATATGGCGTCATAATATCTTTATAATATGGCGTCAATATCGTACAAATATGGCGTCATAATATCTTTATAATATGGCGTCAATATCGTACAAATATGGCGTCTCAATATCGTGACAGGACGTCACAATATTGATACAATATAGCGTCACAATATTGATACAATATGGCGTCACAATATTGATATAATACGTCGTCACAATATTGATACAATATGGCGTCACAATATTGATACAATATAACGTGCATCGGTTCCATATTGGCCATATTGATAACCTCAAAATATAGTGACAATAACGGCACAATATTGGTACAATATTGCGTCATAATATTGATACAATATGGCTTCACAATATTGATACAATATGACGTCACAATATTTATACAAGATGGCGTCACAATATCAGAATAATTAAGTTAGACATGTCGCAAAAGTGACGGCAGACAGATACGATCTAAAAATTTATTGCTATTGGATAGAATATGACACAATTTGTTTGCGATGTTGTCGAACTTCCTCGGGCCCGCCTCTCTAAAGATGAACAGTTATCTCATCCTTACGAACCTAATTATTATCACCTATCTAAGGAATCTTAAATCTAAACTGAGTATTTAGCGTATACATAGAGTCACAAGAAGCTTTTCTTTACGGATTTATGTTTTTTTTTTTTGGTTGTCATAATTCATCGAAAACTGTAGAAGCGTACCAGACGATATTGTTGCAAAATTAATTTATATTACAATATTACAATATTACAATATTACAATATTACAATATTACAATATTACAATATTACAATATTACAATATTACAATATTACAATATTACAATATTACAATATTACAATATTACAATATTACAATATTACAATATTACAATATTACAATATTACAATATTACAATATTACAATATTACAATATTACAATATTACAATATTACAATATTACAATATTACAATATTACAATATTACAATATTACAATATTACAATATTACAATATTACAATATTACAATATTACAATATTACAATGTTACAATATTACAATATTACAATATTTATCTTGCAACATTTCAAAAAAACACCTCGTGGTAATTTCGTGATTGCCAAAAAACACGCCACGCCTCTGCTTTTATGACTTCGAGCAAATCTTTGAATGATTCTATTTTTCATGTATTTTTCGTAATTATCACAGACTGACATAGCAACTTAAAATAAAATCAACATCAACCCCCTCGCCACGCATCGCTCCAAATCGAACTAGAATATTATAATGGAAGAAACAAATGGAATGACAAAAGTTGGTGAATTCATTTGTTAAAAATTTCCTTTCCTATGCACGTACAATGGAATGTCACGGAGACAAATGGCAGTAATCAAAATTAGACATTTTACTAATAAATGGTTTTTTGAACAATATTATATAATAATATTATATATGAGAGTAACAAATTTTAAGTTTTCTGCAGGAATTTGAATAATTTGATATAAAAATAACTGAAACTGAAATTCAAAAAATGCCAAATAAAATATTGAAAATAATTTAGCTGACAAACTAAATGGTTTTTGTATTACAAAATTCAATATTATTACAATATTATTATAATATTATTACAATATTTTTACAATATTATTACAATATTATTACAATATTATTATAATATTATTACAATATTATTACAATATTATTACAATATTATTACAATATTATTATAATATTATTACAATATTATACAATATTATTACAATATTATAATATATTATTATAATATTATTACAATATTATTATAATATTATTACAATATTATTACAATATTATTATAATATTATTACAATATTTTTACAATATTATTACAATATTATTACAATATTATTATAATATTATTACAATATTATTATAATATTATTACAATATTATTACAATATTATTATAATATTATTACAATATTATACAATATTATACAATATTTTTGTGTTGAGATGGAAAATACAAAAACAAACTGATATTCAAAAAATGCCAAATAAAATATTGAAAATAATTTAGCTGACAAACTAAATGGTTTTTGTATTACAAAATTCAATATTATTACAATATTATTATAATATTATTACAATATTTTTACAATATTATTACAATATTATTACAATATTATTACAATATTATTACCATATTATTACAATATTATTACAATATTATTACAATATTATTACAATATTATTACAATATTATTACAATATTATTACAATATTTTTATAATATTATTACAATATTATTATAATATTATTACAATATTATACAATGTTATACAATATTTTTGTGTTGAGATGGAAAATACAAAAACAAACTGAAATTCAAAAAATGCCAAAAAAAAATTGAAAATAATTTAGCTGACTAACTAAATGGTTTTTGTATTACAAAATTCACAGAAAACCTTACAATATTAAAATATTGTACAATATTATACAATATTATTACAATATTATTACAATATTATTATAATATTATTACAATATTATTACAATATTATACAATATTTTTGTGTTGAGATGGAAAATACAAAAACAAACTGAAATTCAAAAAATGCCAAATAAAATATTGAAAATAATTTAGCTGACAAACTAAATGGTTTTTGTATTACAAAATTCAATATTATTACAATATTATTATAATATTATTACAATATTATTACAATATTATTACAATATTATTATAATATTATTACAATATTATTACAATATTATTATAATATTATTACAATATTATTATAATATTATTACAATATTTTTACAATATTATTACAATATTATTACAATATTATTACAATATTATTATAATATTATTACAATATTATTACAATATTATTATAATATTATTACAATATTATTACAATATTATTACAATATTATACAATATTTTTGTGTTGAGATGGAAAATACAAAAACAAACTGATATTCAAAAAATGCCAAATAAAATATTGAAAATAATTTAGCTGACAATCTAAATGGTTTTTGTATTACAAAATTCAATATTATTACAATATTATTATAATATTATTACAATATTATTACAATATTTTTACAATATTATTACAATATTATTACAATATTATTACAATATTATTACAATATTATTACAATATTATTACAATATTATTACAATATTATTCCAATATTATTACAATATTATTACAATATTACTACAATATTATTACAATATTATTACAATATTATTACAATATTACTACAATATTATTACAATATTATTACAATATTATTACAATATTATTACAATATTATTACAATATTATACAATATTATACAATATTATACAATATTATACAATATTATACAATATTATACAATATTATACAATATTATACAATATTATACAATATTATACAATATTATACAATATTATAAAAATATTATACAATATTATAAAAATATTATACAATATTATACACTATTATACAATACTATACAATATTATATATTATTATACAATATTATCCAATATATTATACAATATTATACAACATATTATACAATATTATAACAATATTATGCAATATTATACAATATTATACAATATTATTACAATATTATACAATATTATTACAATATTATTATAATATTATTACAATATTATTACAATATTATTATAATATTATTACAATATTATTATAATATTATTACAATATTTTTACAATATTATTACAATATTATTACAATATTATTACAATATTATTACAATATTATTATAATATTATTACAATATTATTACAATATTATTATAATATTATTACAATATTATTACAATATTATTACAATATTATACAATATTTTTGTGTTGAGATGGAAAATACAAAAACAAACTGATATTCAAAAAATGCCAAATAAAATATTGAAAATAATTTAGCTGACAATCTAAATGGTTTTTGTATTACAAAATTCAATATTATTACAATATTATTATAATATTATTACAATATTATTACAATATTATTACAATATTATTACAATATTATTATAATATTATTACAATATTATTATAATATTATTACAATATTATACAATATTTTAGTGTTGAGATGGAAAATACAAAAACAAACTGATATTCAAAAAATGCCAAATAAAATATTGAAAATAATTTAGCTGACAATCTAAATGGTTTTTGTATTACAAAATTCAATATTATTACAATATTATTATAATATTATTACAATATTATTACAATATTTTTACAATATTATTACAATATTATTACAATATTATTACAATATTATTACAATATTATTACAATATTATTACAATATTATTACAATATTATTACAATATTATTCCAATATTATTACAATATTATTACAATATTACTACAATATTATTACAATATTATTACAATATTATTACAATATTATTACAATATTATTACAATATTATTACAATATTATTACAATATTATACAATATTATACAATATTATACAATATTATACAATATTATACAATATTATACAATATTATACAATATTATACAATATTATACAATATTATACAATATTATACAATATTATAAAAATATTATACAATATTATAAAAATATTATACAATATTATACACTATTATACAATACTATACAATATTATATATTATTATACAATATTATCCAATATATTATACAATATTATACAACATATTATACAATATTATAACAATATTATGCAATATTATACAATATTATTACAATATTATACAATATTATTACAATATTATTACAATATTATTATAATATTTTACAATATTTTACAATATTTTACAATATTATTACAATATTATTACAATATTATTACAATATTATACAATATTTTTGTGTTGAGATGCAACATACAAAAACTCGTATTAATTAAATAATCATTTTCCATATTAATGTCATAAATGAATACATATAATTATTATTATAATTATAATGAGTAATACTTTAAAAATTATATAAACCCTCATAAAATAAACATGTTATCCTGAATATATTCAATTCAAAAAAATATAAAATTTTTTAGTACTAATTTTTTTGTTCAAGTCCGATTGGAACGCGCCTCGCCCACCCCCGTGGTCACAATTGACTGTTTTATTCACCACTAACATTGTTTCAAATATTTTTATTTTTATAAGTAGCAACTATATAAAAAATTATTTACATCGCGTATATAATTATTTGTTACGTATACGTTTATTCATTTTATTTTCTTTTACTGAAATGCAAAAACGCGCCCGGCAAAAACCGGCCACACTTTATTCTTAATTCATAATTATGATTTAATGTTTTATTTACTTTTTTTTTTGGTATACAGTTAAAGAGAGTTTTTCTTTTTAGAAATAGAGATAGAGATAGAGAGAGAGACAATGATTAGATTAAATATATACACAGCAGAGTCGATTCGGGACGCGCCCGTCTTTTGTGCGCGCACAAGAAAAAAAAAACCGTAATTATTCTAAGAACATATACACAGGCCTTAATTGTAAGAACAAGATGGCACCACGAACGCATAAACGTTTTTAGCAATATACAAGTCGTTCGTAAACAGTTGTTGATAAAAATGGATGGAGATATCATCGTCAATCTTATAAACTATTATTGTAAATTACGTATATAGGTTCCAGTGTGAGTATACATTTTTTTTTTTTTGTTTTTGTTTGAAATTGGTTTCAATCCAGCATTGTAAGGCTGCTTGTTATAGCGATTGGTAGACCTGGTAAAACTGGATGTCACACACCTAACTTTTTCGCTCCTAAAAATCTAATACTGCAATCCTCCCGATGATAACCGATATATCTTTTTATCTTATATAATTTCTCATCTTATTTAGCATATACACTAACGTAGTAACAATTCATAGAGTAAATATAATTACAGGTATCTAACTTATCGATAAACTTTACATTTTAATACTGAAATGAGCTTTATCGCGCGTATACATTGGAATTAACGTAAATAGGAACGACGCCGGGCTACACCCCGACGCGCAGCGTTACGTTTTTTATTTTTGTTGAGGTATATATTACGTATACAAGTTTTCTGTGTTCATTTTTTTTGCATTGGAAATGATCGAACGGGACGTCGAAAAATTTATAAAAACAATCTAAATGAAAACTTATTATCATCAGCCTTAGTTGATCGATCTCCCTATTTATAAATGCATAGAGCCATTACCGTTTATTTTGCGTCCGGACTGTTGTCGTACGCCAACGGGTCGGCAGGGTGACCGTTTTGGTTTTCATGCGCCTGTGCGTCTATCACCAAAGTGCTTTCTTCGCCGTCACTGCTGTAGGAATCGCCTTCGTCGTCAGAACTCGACAATAAACCTGAAACAAATATAAATTCATAACATCTCAGCATTCTGAGTTGAAATTTTAAGCGATTTCGGCCAAAATTTAAGAATTTTTAAGATTTATTGACTCATGTACTCCCCTCTTTGAGTTAATAAATCATAAAAATTCTTAAATTTTGAACCAAAAGGCTTGAAATTCGTAACATTTTCGCAGCCTGCGTAAAAATTCATTACATCTCGGCATTCTAAGTTGAAATTTCAAGTGATTTCGGCCTTAATTTAAGAATTTTTAAAATTTATTGAGCCATGTACTTCCCCTTGGAGTTTATAAATCATAAAAATTCTTAAATTTTTTACCAAAAGGCTTGAAATTCGTAATAATTTCGCATCTTGCTTTAAAATTCATAACAATTCGGCATTCTGAGTTGAAATTTCAAGTGATTACGGCCAAAATTTAAGAATGTTTAAGATTTATTGACTCATGTACTTCCCCCTTTGATTAATAAATCATAAAAATTCTTAAATTTTTAACCAAAAGGCTTGAAATTCGTAACAATTTCGCATCCTGCTTTAAAATTCATAACATCTCGGCATTCTAAGTTGAAATTTCAAGTGATTTCGGCCAAAATTTAAGAATTTTTAAGATTTATTGACTCATGTACTCCCCGCTTTGAGTTAATAAATCATAAAAATCCTTAAATTTTGAACCAATAGGCTTGAAGTTCGTAGCAATTTCGCATCCTGCTTTAAAATTCATAACATCTCGGTATTCTGAGTTGAAATTTCAAGTGATTTCGGCCAAAATTTAAGAATTTTAAAGATTTATTGACTCATGTACTCCCCCATTAGGGTTAGTAAATCATAAAAATTCATACATTTTGAACCAAAAGGCTTGAAATTCCTTACAATTTCGCATCCTGCATTAAAATTCATAACATCTCGGCATTCTTAATTGAAATTTCAAGTGATTTCGGCCAAAATTTAAGAATATTTAAGATTTATTGACTCATGTAATTCCCCCTTTGATTAATAAATCATAAAAATTCTTAAAATTTTAACCAAAAGGCTTGAAATTCGTAACAATTTCGCATCTCGCTTTAAAATTCATAACATCTCGGCATTCTAAGTTGAAATTTCAAGTGATTTCGGCCAAAATTTAAGATATTTTAATATTTATTGACCCATGTACTCCCCCCTTCAGGTTAATAAATCATAAAAATTCTTAAATTTTAAACCAAAAGGCTTGAAATTCGTAACAATTTCGCATCCTGCTTTAAAATTCATAACATCTCGGCATTCTAAGTTGAAATTTCAAGTGATTTCGGCCAAAATTTAAGATATTTTAATATTTATTGACCCATGTACTCCCCCCTTCAGGTTAATAAATCATAAAAATTCTTAAATTTTAAACCAAAAGGCTTGAAATTCGTAACAATTTCGCATCCTGCTTTAAAATTCATTACATCTTGGCATTCTGAGTTGAAATTTCAAGTGTTTTCGGCCAAAATTTAAGAATCTTTAAGATTTATTGACTCATGTACTCCCTTCTTTGAGTTAATAAATCATAAAAATTCTTAAATTTAGAACCAAAAGCCTTGAAATTCGTAACATTCTCGCATCCTGCTTTAAAATTCATAACATTTCGGCATTCTGAGTTGAAATTTCAAGTGATTTCGGCCAAAATTTAAGAATTTTTAAGATTTATTGACCCATGTACTCCCCCCTTTGAGTTAATAAATCATAAAAATTCTTAAATTTTAAACCAAAAGGCTTGAAATTCGTAACATTTTCGCATCCTGCTTTAAAATTCATAACATCTCGGCATTCTAAGTTGAAATTTCAAGTGATTTCGGCCAAAATTTAAGAATTTTTAAGATTTATTAACCCATGTACTTCCCCCTTTGAGTTAATAAATCATAAAAATTCTTAAATTTTGAACCAAAAGGCTTGAAATTCGTAACAATTTCGCATCCTGCTTTAAAATTCATAACATTTCGGCATTCTGAGTTGAAATTTCAAGTGAATTCGGGCAAAATTTGAGAATTTTTAAGATTTATTGACCCATGTACTTCCTCCTTTGAGTTAATAAATCATAAAAATTCTTAAATTTTGAGCCAAAAGCCTTGAAATTCGTAACATTTTCGCATCCTGCTTTAAAATTCATAACATCTCGGCATTCTGAGTTGAAATTTCAAGTGATTTCGGACAAAATTTAAGAATTTTTAAGATTTATTGACCCATGTACTTCCCCCTTTGAGTTAATAAATCATAAAAATTCTTAAATTTTGAACCAAAAGCCTTGAAATTCGAACATTTTCGCAGCCTGCTTTAAAATTCATAACATCTCGGCATTCTAAGTTGAAATTTCAAGTGATTTCGGCCAAAATTTAAGAATTTTTAAGATTTATTGATCCATGTACTCCCCCCTTTGAGTTAATAAATCATAAAAATTCTTAAATTTTCAACCGAAAGGCTTGAAATTCGTAACATTCATGCAGCCTGCGATAAAATGCATAACATCACCGCATTCTGAGTTGAAATTTCAAGTGATTTCGGCCAAAATTTAAGAATTTTTAATATTTATTGACCCATGTACTCCCCCCTTTAGGTTATTAAATCATAAAAATTCTTAAATTTTGAACCAAACGGCCTGAAATTCGTAACATTTCCGCAGCCTGCTTTAAAATTCATAACATCTCGGCATTCTAAGTTGAAATTTCAAGTGATTTCGGCCAAAATTTATGAATTTTTAAGATTTATTGACCCATGTACTCCCCCCTTTGAGTTAATAAATCATAAAAATACTTAAATTTTGAACCAAAATGCTTGTAATTCGTAACAATTTCGCATCCTGCTTTAAAATTCATAACATCTGTGTATTCTGAATTAAAATTTCAAGTGATTTCGGCAAAAATTTAAGAATTTTTAAGATTTATTGACCCATGTACACCCCCCTTTGAGTTAATAAATCATGAAAATTCTTAAATTTTGAACCAAAACGCTTGAAATTCGTAACATTTTCGCATCCTGCTTTAAAATTCATAACATCTTCGTATTCTGAGTTGAAATTTCAAGTGATTTCGGTCAAAATTTAACAATTTTAAAGATTTATTGACTCATATACTCCCCCCTTTGAGTTAATAAATCATAAAAATTCATACATTTTGAATCAAAAGGCTTGAAACTCGTTACAATTTCGCATCCTGCTTTAAAATTCATAACATTTCGGCATTGAGTTGAAATTTCAAGTGATTTCGGCCTTAATTTAGGAATTTTTTAGATTTATTGACCCATGTACCCCCCACCCCCTTGAGTTAATAAATCATAAAAATTCTTAAATTTTGAACCAAAACATTGAAATTCGTAACATTTTCGCAGCCTGCTTTAAAATTGATAACATCTCGGCATTCTAAGTTGAAATTTCAAGTGATTTCGGACAAAATTTAAATTTTTTTAAGATTTATTGACCCATATACTACCTCCTTTGAGTTAATAAATCATAAAAATTCTTAAATTTTGAACCAAAAGGCTTGAAATTCGTAACATTTTCGCATCCTGCTTTAAAATTCATAACATCTTCGTATTCTGAGTTGAAATTTCAAGTGATTTCGGTCAAAATTTAAGAATTTTAAAGATTTATTGACCCATGTACACCCCCCTTTGAGTTAATAAATTATAAAAATTCATAAATTTTGAATCAAAAGGCTTGAAACTCGTTACAATTTCGCATCCTGCTTTAAAATTCATAACATTTCGGCATTGAGTTGAAATTTCAAGTGATTTCGGCCAAAATTTAAGAATTTTTAAGATTTATTGACACATGTACTCCCCCCTTTGAGTTAATAAATCATAAAAATTCTTAAATTTTGAACCAAAAGGCTTGAAATTCGTAACATTTTCGAAGCCTGCTTTAAAATTCATAACATCTCGGTATTCTGAGTTGAAATTTGAAGTGATTTCGGCCAAAATTTAAGAATTTTTAACATTAATTGACTCATGTACTTCGCCCTTTGACTTAATAAATCATAAAAATTCTTAAATTTTGAACCAAAATGCTTGAAATTCGCAACATTTTCGCATCCTGCTTTAAAATTCATAACATCTCGGCATTCTAAGTTGAAATTTCAAGTGATTTCGGCCAAAATTTAAGAATTTTTAAGATTTATTGACCCATGTGGAGGAGTACATGGGTCAATAAATCTTAAAAATTCTTAAATTTTGGCCGAAATCACTTGAAATTTCAATATTTTAAATTATATAATAAAATAGCATGCAAAATAATAAAAAAAATAACTGTTATAAACTCACCACCTTCAATTTGAGGCTGCATGTTGGCGAAATCCTGCGGCCAGAACCTCCTATTGTTGTTCTGCCCCTTTTTCTTCTTATGCGCCGGAGAATTGGCACCACTAGAGTTGTCGGCGGGTGCACTAGCGTCCAACATCGGTTGCAAAATCCTCCGCCGAGCATTAATAAACCAGTTGTTCACCTGCAGCAGCGTCAAATTCGTCTGCGCTGCGATGTGACGTTTTTCATCCTCCGTCGGATAAGGGTGCTGCAAAAAGGAATTGTAAATTATATACCGATGATTCTTATTATGGCACTGAGATAATCAGTATTGGCCACCTCCAATTAAGAGTATACCAATATGTTAAATAATTTCAAACTCAAATATCTGGTGTGTGCATTCTTACCACTAGGTGTTGGAACAGCCACGATCGCATCACACTGGTCGCGTGCTTTGGTAAAACACCCCGCTTCTGTTTGCGGCCCGTTCGCGACGTAAAATCGCTATCACAATCGTCGGCGGATCCGCCGGGTGTCGTGGGGGCGGGCGAGAGTGGACCAGAGCTCTCGCTCGCCGCCACCGAGCACATGCTCGCGCCGATTTGACTTAGAGGCGTGCTGCCGTGCACCACCAAACTCTCGCACGACGGCGTTACTTGCTGGATGGGCGTCGTAGGACCTTGTTGCTGCTGCTGCTGCTGGTATTGTTGCAGATTGAAAGCGTTCACCTCCAACGACCTGTCCAGTGGGTTTGACTGGGGCGGAACAGGCTAGAGAAAGTTTATTCACAATCACTTAAAACCAATTGTGTTTTTTTTTTAAATTACTTACCGCTTGTGAAGGACTAATGGAGTACTGTACAGGACTATTCGAATCCGAACCACTTTCCGAGTTCGCGTGCGACATCATGCTATTGTTGTTGTTTTCGAGCCCCAACACACCGCCAGGACCTGCCAAATCATCAACATCGCCTTCAGATCAAACATAAAAAAAACGCACCATCACCACACTCACCTTGCGGGTAGTCGGATCGCAGCAGATTTTCCGACTGCATCTTGCCCTTCAGACACGTAATGTAGCGATTGCAAAAGTCCTTGCAAAGGTCCTGCACCTTCTCCAGCTCCAGCAGGTGTATCCTCAGCACTTGTATCGCTTTTATCATCTGTACATACTCATGTTATTTACTTCATGTGATTTTGGGTTTATTTTTGAATTGCTTACCAGTCCATCCACTTCCGGTTCGTTCGCCAAGAAGGGTTTCCGGTCCCGCTCCTGATGCTGCACAAACGCCTGTATGTCCATGTTGAACGCGTCGCTCGACTGAGGGTCCGACGACTGCGTCGCCAATTCGCATCGTTCGAATAATAGAGCCAAAAGTGGAAACAGAGGATGCCTGTAAGAAAAAAACATAACGGTTAAAGGCATTCATCGAGAAACATAGACACATTTCTCTTTAACAAAAAAAAAAGAGAAGAAAACTATTCACCAGTTGGTGGACCTCCATTCACGACTTTCGTAGGAATTGCCAGACGCCCGCCACCAACGGCAAGGTACCAAGCATGATGTTAGCACATTTATTGCGTTTAAAAATTCACCAAAAATTGGCGTTTCAAAATTTTCAATTAATTTTCTCAGTAATACAACTTGCATTTGTTTTATATATTTTAGTGAAATTTGGTGAGAATTAGCCAACTTTTTAAGTACTTTTTGACTTCATTTAGTGTTGAAAAAACGTGATGTTACCACATTTATTGTGTTTAAAAATTCACCAAAAATTGGCTTTTCAAAATGTTCAATTAATTTTCTCAGTAATACAACTTGCATTTGTTTTATATATTTTAATGAAATTTGGTGAAAATTGGCCAACATTTTAAGTACTTTTTGACTTTTTTTAGTGTTGAAAAAACGTGATGTTAGCACATTTATTGCGTTTAAAAATTCACCAAAAATTGGCTTTTCAAAATTTTCAATTAATTTTATCAGTAATACAACTAGCATTTGTTTTATATATTTTAATGAAATTTGGTGAAAATTGGCTAACGTTTTAAGTACTTTTTGACTTCTTTTAGTGTTGAAAAAACGTGATGTTAGCACATTTATTGCGTTTAAAAATTCACCAAAAATTGGCTTTTCAAAATTTTCAATTAATTTTATCAGTAATACAACTTGCATTTGTTTTATATATTTTAGTGAAATTTGGTGAGAATTAGCCAACTTTTTAAGTACTTTTTGACTTCTTTTAGTGTTGAAAAAACGTGATGTTAGCACATTTATTGTGTTTAAAAATTCACCAAAAATTGGCTTTTCAAAATGTTCAATTAATTTTCTCAGTAATACAATTTGCATTTGTTTTATATATTTTAGTGAAATTTGGTGAAAATTGGTCAACGTTTTAAGTACTTTTTGACTTCTTTTAGTGTTGAAAAAACGTGATGTTAGCACATTTATTGCGTTTAAAAATTCACCAAAAATTGGCTTTTCAAAATTTTCAATTGATTTTCTCAGTAATACAACTTGCATTTGTTTTATATATTTTAGTGAAATTTGGTGAAAATTGGCCAACTTTTTAAGTACTTTTTGTCTTCTTTTAGTGTTGAAAAAAGGTGATGTTAGCACATTTATTGCGTTTAAAAATTCACCAAAAATTGGCTTTTCAAAATTTTCAATTAATTTTCTCAGTAATACAACTTGCATTTGTTTTATATATTTTAGTGAAATTTGGTGAAAATTGGCCAACTTTTTAAGTACTTTTTGACTTCTTTTAGTGTTGAAAAAACGTGGTATTAGCACATTTATTGCGTTTAAAAATTCACCAAAAATTGGCTTTTCAAAATTTTCAATTAATTTTCTCAGTAATACAACTTGCATTTGTTTTATATATTTTAGTGAAATTTGGTGAAAATTGGCCAACTTTTTAAGTACTTTTTGACTTCTTTTAGTGTTGAAAAAACATGATGTTAGCACATTTATGGCGTTTAAAAATTCACCAAAAATTGGCTTTTCAAAATTTTCAAATAATTTTCTCAATAATACAACTTGCATTTGTTTTATATATTTTAGTGAAATTTGGTGAAAATTGGTCAACTTTTTAAGTACTTTTTGACTTCTTTTAGTGTTGAAAAACGTGATGTTGGCATATTTATTGCGTTTAAAAATTCACCAAAAATTGGCTTTTCAAAATTTTCAATTAATTTTCTCAGTAATACAACTTGCATTTGTTTTATATATTTTAGTGAAATTTGGTGAAAATTGGCAAACATTTTAAGTACTTTTTGACTTCTTTTTGTGTTGAAAAATGCTATGTTAGCACATTTATCGCGTTTAAAAATTCACCAAAAATTGGCTTTTCAAAATTTTCAATTAATTTTCTCAGTAATACAACTTGCATTTGTTTTATATATTTTAGTGAAATTTGATGAAAATTGGTCAACGTTTTAAGTACTTTTTGACTTCTCTTAGTGTTGAAAAAACGTGATGTTAGCACATTTATTGCGTTCAAAAATTCACCGAAAATTGGCTTTTCAAAATATTCAATTAATTTTCTCAGTAATAGAACTTGCATTTGTTTTATATATTTTAGTGAAATTTGGTGAAAATTGGTCAACTTTTTAAGTACTTTTTGACTTCTTTTAGTGTTGAAAAACGTGATGTTGGCATATTTATTGCGTTTAAAAATTCACCAAAAATTGGCTTTTCAAAATTTTCAATTAATTTTCTCAGTAATACAACTTGCATTTGTTTTATATATTTTAGTGAAATTTGGTGAAAATTGGCAAACATTTTATGTACTTTTTGACTTCTTTTTGTGTTGAAAAATGCTATGTTAGCACATTTATCGCGTTTAAAAATTCACCAAAAATTGGCTTTTCAAAATTTTCAATTAATTTTCTCAGTAATACAACTTGCATTTGTTTTATATATTTTAGTGAAATTTGATGAAAATTGGTCAACGTTTTAAGTACTTTTTGACTTCTCTTAGTGTTGAAAAAACGTGATGTTAGCACATTTATTGCGTTCAAAAATTCACCGAAAATTGGCTTTTCAAAATATTCAATTAATTTTCTCAGTAATAGAACTTGCATTTGTTTTATATATTTTAGTGAAATTTGGTGAAAATTGGTCAACTTTTTAAGTACTTTTTGACTTCTTTTAGTGTTGAAAAAACGTGATTTCAGCACATTTATTGCGTTTAAAAATTTACCAAAAATTGGCTTTTCAAAATTTTCAATTAATTTACTCAGTAATACAACTTGCATTTGTTTTATATATTTTAGTGAAATTTGGTGAAAATTGGTCAACGTTTTAAGTACTTTTTGACTTCTTTTGGTGTTGAAAAAACGTGATGTTAGCACTTTTATTGTGTTTAAAAATTCACCAAAAATTGACTTTTCAAAAATTTTCAATTAATTTTCTCAGTAATACAACTTGCATTTGTTTTATATATTTTAGTGAAATTTGGTGAAAATTGGCCAACTTTTTAAGTACTTTTTGACTTATTTTAGTGTTGAAAAAACGTGATGTTAGCACATTTATTGCGTTTAAAAATTCACCAAA
Organism: Lordithon lunulatus; assembly: GCA_963942505.1. Classification (NCBI taxonomy): domain Eukaryota; kingdom Metazoa; phylum Arthropoda; class Insecta; order Coleoptera; family Staphylinidae; genus Lordithon; species Lordithon lunulatus. The sequence continues at coordinate 5,124,434 of OZ012675.1, forward strand.
AATTGGATTTTCAAAATTTTCAATTAATTTTCTTAGTAATACAACTTGAATTTGTTTTATATATTTTAGTGAAATTTGGTGAAATTTGGCCAACTTTTAAAGTACTTTTTGACTTCTTTTAGTGTTGAAAAAACGTGATGTTAGCACATTTATTGCGTTTAAAAATTCACCAAAAATTGGCTTTTCAAAATTTTCAATTAATTTCTCAGTAATACAACTTGCATTTGTTTTATATATTTTAGTGAAATTTGGTGAAAATTGGCCAACGTTTTAAGTACTTTTTGACTTCTTTTAGTGTTGAAAAAACGTGATGTTAGCACATTTATTGCGTTTAAAAATTCACCAAAAATTGGCTTTTCAAAATTTTCAATTAATTTTCTCAGTGATACAACTTGCATTTGTTTTATATATTTTAGTGGAATTTGGTTAAAATCGGCCAACTTTTTAAGTACTTTTTGACTTCTTTTAGTGTTGAAAAAACGTGATGTTAGCACATTTATTGCGTTTAAAAATTCACCAAAAATTGGCGTTTCAAAATTTTCAATTAATTTTCTCAGTAATACAACTTGCATTTGTTTTATATATTTTAGTGAAATTTGGTGAAAATTGGCCAACATTTTAAGTACTTTTTGACTTCTTTTAGTGTTGAAAAATGTTATGTTAGCACATTTATCGAGTTTAAAAATTCACCAAAAATTGGCTTTTCAAAATTTTCAATTAATTTTCTCAGCAATACAACTTGAATTTGTTTTATATATTTTAGTGAAATTTGGTGAAAATTCGCCAACATTTTAAGCACTTTTTGACTTCCTTTAGTGTTGAAAAAACGTGATGTTAGTACATTTATTGCGTTTAAAAATTCACCAAAAATTGGCTTTTCAAAATTTTCAATTAATTTTCTCAGTAATACAACTTGCATTTGTTTTATATATTTTAGTGAAATTTGGTGAAAATTGGTCAACATTTTAAGTACTTTTTGACTTCTTTTAGTGTTGAAAAATGTGATGTTAGCACATTTATTGCGTTTAAAAATTCACCAAAAATTGGCTTTTCAAAATTTTCAATTAATTTTCTCAGTAATATTACTTGAATTTGTTTTATATATTTTAGTGAAATAAATTGATGAAAGGGGCAGTTAGAAACGATTCCCCCACGAATAGAACACACCTTGTCGCGGTGTGGGGGCCCAGTGCGGCTACATCCGCAAACAGCCCTGCTATGAGGGATTATATAGCAGGGACCAGGATGGCGTCGCACTGCTAAGATGTTCGGGACTCATCACAATTATTACGTGACTGGGTCTCCCTTGTAGAGTCATTCCTACTTTGATCTGTCGGCCCCTCTTGGCCAACTCTTCAGCCACTCTAGGCCTTTTGACCCCCGGCGTTATTAGGTATCGAGGGCAGAGGGGGTCAAACACCTTTATTCTCTTTAACAAAAATGAAACGAGGAGAAATCACGGACCAGTTGCCTGGCCAGGACGGTGGACCTCCATTCACGGCTTTGGTAGGATTTGCCAGACGCCCGCCACCAACGGCAAGGTACCAAGCCGATCCCGGTGATAATTAGATGGACGGTCAACATAAAAATTGGATGTTAAATGTTGCATGTCCCGTTGTGTCCAGGATAGATACACGATGACGACCACGCACACGCCCCCGGACCACTAACAGCATGGAAACCACTACCGAGTACTACTGGGCATCGAAACTCAGGCTCCTCAATTCTCAGTACGAGACGGACGACGCCTGAATACGGTGTTAGATTATCGTAGTTTTATTGAAACGAATAAGTGACTCAGTCCACAGATTCTATTCACTCACGAGTTATCTATCTCTAGTCCAAAACTATGGCAGCGCCGTTTCAATCGTTTTGCTGTTTATTTTTCACGTTTAAAGTTATGCTGTTAATAAAAACTAGTGTTTCCTCCCTTCATTCTGTATATGAAGCAATAAGGGTTCGTACATCCCTAGAGTCGTTTGATGAAATCCATTTAAATAAAAAGTGTGTCTACTTACTTATAAACGGCCCTTTTATCAGCCTCAAACTGTGCCTGATCGGTGTCGGGGGCTGGAAACACGGCGGAGGCAAGCGGTTGTTGGGGCACGGTGTCCCCGCCGGTGGCGACGCTCAGCATCGTGCTCTGTACACCGCAATCCATAGCATGTTACCTGAAAGCACCAAAATGCAAACAAATTACAATTATCGCACCGGCGGGACGGACGGCGATGATTCTACCCCCTCGGCGCGCGTAATTACACCCCCAGCAATTTGAATAGCCGCGGGAGCGGATAAGAACGGGGGGCGCTCCGCCCGCTTAATAAGGACAATAACAATAAAAGAATGCAATAACACTAGAGATAACGGTGGGGCGGCGGGCCGTCGCTCTTTCTAAATTTAATTTAACTAATTCCGTTCGTTCGTTAAATGTTTCCCTAATGATAATATGATGATTCGGTGGGGGGGCTGGTGGTGGGCGGGTGGATCGATTATATTTCAAGAGCAACGCGGGATAAAAAAAACATAACGGCGCTCGCGCGAGTGGCACGAATAATTGCCGAATTTAATTGGGGCAATTAAAATGTTTGACAGATTTATTAAGGACTGGGATGCTCCTTATGGCATTAAGAGCGCTTTTTAATTGAAGTGGGGAGAGTGCTTCAACATAAACAAGGACTAAATTCAATGAAATGTTTTACTTAAAACTTTCAGACCAAAAAAAAAACATGCGATTAAATAGAAAATTATTGGATATTTAAAGCCACCGGTTTTTTTTTAATGTTAAGCATTACGTAATGAACTTGTTACAATTCTGTAACTGGCTATCGACCTTCAGGTCCTTCTGTCGTGTGTTAGTGTATATATTTTAAATTTATTCCTTCTATGACTTGTGTAAATACAATGTATTGCTCGCGAAAAGCAGCAGTAGTTTCAATAATTATATTGGGAAATTAATAAAATTTTCATAAATTTAATCTAAATTAAATTCTAAATCTAATGCAGTTGTTTAAATTAAATTTAAGTGACCAATTCGAGATCTATAGCTCTTGAAAGTGGACAGTTATATAAATTCAACCTATCCGGTTTTATTTATTGCTCGCGAAAAACAGCTGTAGTTTCAATAATTATACTGGGAAATTAATAAAATTTTCATAAATTGAATCTAAATTAAATTCTAAATCTAAGGCAGTTGTTTAAATTAGATTTAAGTAACCACTTCGAGATCTATAGCTCTTCAAAGTGGACAGTTATATAAATTCAACTGTTCCGGTTTTATTTATTGCTCACGAAAAACAGCTGTAGTTTCAATAATTCTACTTGGAAATTAATAAAATTTTCATAAATTGAATCTAAATTAAATTTGAAATCTAATGCATAATATCTCAAAACATATAACCGTGAACCGTCAAGAAAAAACGTTAAATATGTTTCTTATTTTCGCCGTTATAAGTTAACAAAGTATGGCTATTTTCAACATTTTTTTAAACTAATTTAGAATTATTTTTTTAGAAAAAATTCTCTGTACAACCCTCGTTTACTTATTTCTTTTTCATGTAATAGTAGTTTCGTGGTTCTATCTCAAAACATATAGCCGTGAACCGTCAGGAAAAGAAGTACTATATTCGCGCCCACCACCGTAAAATTATTACCGAGTACTTGGAGGAAATGACCATCAATACTCGCGAAAAACATCTGTAGTTTCAATAATTATGCTGGGAAATTAATAAAATTTTCATAAATTGAATCTAAATTAAATTCTAAATCTAATGCAGTTGTTTAAATTAAATTTAAGTGACCAATTCGAGATCTATAGCTCCTGAAAGTGGACAGTTATATAAATTCAACTTTTCCGGTTTTATTTATTGCTCGCGAAAAACAGCTGTAGTTTCAATAATTATACTGGGAAATTAATAAAAATTTCATAAATTGAATCTAAATTAAATTCTAAATCTAAAGCAGTTGTTTAAATTAAATTTAAGTGACCAATTCGAGATCTATAGCTCTTGAAAGTGGACAGTTATATAAATTCAACTTTTCCGGTTTTATTTATTGCTCACGAAAAACAGCTGTAGTTTCAATAATTATACTGGGAAATTAATAAAATGTTCATAAATTGAATCTAAATTAATTTCTAAATCTAATGCAGTTGTTTAAATTAAATTTAAGTGACCAATTCGAGATCTATAGCTCTTGAAAGTGGACAGTTATATAAATAACTTTTTCTGTTTTATTTATTGCTCGCGAAAAACAGCTATAGTTTGAATAATTATACTTGGAAATTAATAAAATTTTCATAAATTGAATCTAAATTAAATTATAAATCTAATGCAGTTGTTTAAATTAAATTTAAATGACTAATTCTAGATCTATAGCTCTTGAAAATGGACAGTTATATAAATTCAACTTTTCCGATTTTATTTATTGCTCGCGAAAAACAGCTGTAGTTTCAATAATTATACTGGGAAATTAATAAAATTTTCATAAATTGAATCTAAATTAAATTCTAAATCTAATGCAGTTGTTTAAATTAAATTTAAATGACCAATTCGAGATCTATAGCTCTTGAAATTGGACAGTTATATAAATTTAACTTTTCCGATTTTATTTATTGCTCGCGAAAACAGCTGTAGTTTCAATAATTATACTGGGAACTAAATAAAATTTTCTTAATTATAATCTAAATGAAATTCGAAATCTAATGCGGTTGTTTAAATTAAATTTAAGTGACCAATTCGAGATCTATAGTTCTTGAAAGTGTACAGTTATATAACTTCAACTTTTTCGGTTTTATTTGTTGCTCGCGAAAAACAGCTGTTGTTTCAATAATTATACTTGGAAATTAATAAAATTTTCATAAATTGAATCTAAATTAAATTCTAAATCTAAAGTAGTTGTTTGAATTAAATTTAAGTGACTAATTCTAGATCTATAGCTCTTGAAAATGGACAGTTATATAAATTCAACTTTTCCGGTTTTATTTATTGCTCGCGAAAAATAGCTGTAGTTTCAATAATTATACTGGGAAATTAATAAAAATTTCATAAATTGAATCTAAATTAAATTCTAAATCTAAAGCAGTTGTTTAAATTAAATTTAAGTGACCAATTCGAGATCTATAGCTCTTGAAAGTGGACAGTTATATAAATGCAACTTTTCCGATTTTATTTATTGCTCGCGAAAAACAGCTGTAGTTTCAATTATTATACTTGGAAATTAATAAAATTTTCATAAATTGAATCTAAATTAAATTCTAAATCTACTGCAGTCGTTTAAATTAAATTTAAGTAACCAATTCGAGATCTATAGCTCTTGAAAGTGAACAGTTATATAAATGCAACTTTTCCGATTTTATTTATTGCACGCAAAAAACAGCTGTAGTTTCAATAATTATACTTGGAAATTAATAAAATTTTCATAAATTGAATCTAAATTAATTTCTAAATCTAATGCAGTTGTTTAAATTAAATTTAAGCGACCAATTCAAGATCTATAGCTCTGGAAAGTCGTCAGTTATATAAATTCAACTTTTCCGGTTTTATTTATTGCTCGCGAAAAACAGCTGTAGTTTCAATAATTATACTGGGAAATTAATAAAACTTTCATAAATTGAATCTAAATTAAATTTGAAATCTAATGCACAATATCTCAAAACATATAACCGTGAACCGTCAAGAAAAAACGTTAAATATGTTTCTTATTTTCGCCGTTATAAGTTAACAAAGTATGGCTATTTTCAACATTTTTTTAAACTAATTTAGAATTATTTTTTTAGAAAAATTCTCTGTACAACCCTCGTTTACTTATTTCTTTTTCATGTAATAGTAGTTTCGTGGTTATATCTCAAAAAATATAGCCGTGAACCGTCAGGAAAAAAAGTACTCTATTCGCGCCCACCACCGTAAAATTATTACCGAGTACTTGGAGGAAGTGACCATCAATACTCGCGAAAAACATCTGTAGTTTCAATAATTATACTGGGAAATTAATAAAATTTTCATAAATTGAATCTAAATTAATTTCTAAATCTAATGCAGTTGTTTAAATTAAATTTAAGTGGCCAATTCGAGATCTATAGCTCTTGAAAGTGGACAGTTATATAAATTCAACTTTTCCGGTTTTATTTATTGCTCGCGAAAAACAGCTGTAGTTTCAATAATTATAATAGGAAATTAATAAAATGTTCATAAATTGAATCTAAATTAAATTGTAAATCCAATGCGGTTGTTTAAATTAAATATAAGTGACCAATTCGAGATCTATAGCTCTTGAAAGTGGACAGTTATATAAATTCAACTTTTCCGATTTTATTTATTGCTCGCGAAAAACAGCTGTAGTTTCAATAATTTTACTGGGAAATTAATAAAATTTTCATAAATTTAGTCTAAATTAAATTCTAAATTTAATGCAGTTGTTTAAATTAAATTTAAGTGACCAATTCGAGATCTATAGCTCCTGAAAGTGGACAGTTATATAAATTCAACTTTTCCGATTTTATTTATTGCACGCAAAAAACAGCTGTAGTTTCAATAATTATGCTCGGAAATTAATAAAATTTTCATAAATTGAATCTAAATTAAATTCTAAATCTAATGCAGTTGTTTAAATTAAATTTAAGTGACCAATTCGAGATTTATAGCTATTGAAAGTGGACAGTTATATAAATTCAACTTTTCCGAATTTATTTATTGCTCGCGAAAAACAGCTGTAGTTTCAATAATTATACTGAGAAATTAATAAAATGTTCATAAATTCAATCTAAATTAAATTCTAAATCTAATGCAGTTGTTTAAATTAAATGTAAGTGACCAATTCGAGATCTATAGCTCTTGAAAGTGGACAGTTATATAAATTCAACTTTTCCGGTTTTATTTATTGCTCGCGAAAAACAGCTGTAGTTTCAATAATTATACTGAGAAATTAATAAAATGTTCATAAATTGAATCTAAATTAAATTCTAAATCTAAAGCAGTTGTTTAAATTGAATTTAAATGACCAATTCGAGATCTATAGCTCTTGAAAGTGGACAGTTATATAAATTCAACTTTTCCGGTTTTATTTATTGCACGTGAAAAACAGATGTAGTTTCAACAATTATACTTGGAAATTAATAAAATTTTCATAAATTGAATCTAAATTAAATTCTAAATCTAATGCAGTTGTTTAAATTAAATTTAAGTGGCCAATTTGAGATCTATATCTCTTGAAAGTGGACAGTTATATAAATTCAACTTTTCCGATTTTATTTATTGCAAGCAAAAATCAGCTGTAGTTTCAATAATTATACTTGGAAATTAATAAAATTTTCATAAATTGAATCTAAATTAAATTCTAAATCTAAAGCAGTTGTTTAAATTAAATTTAAGTGACCAATTCGAGATTTATAGCTCTTGAAAGTGGACAGTTATATAAATTCAACTTTTCCGATTTTATTTATTGCTCGCGAAAAACAGCTGTAGTTTCAATAATTATACTGGGAAATTAATAAAATTTTCATAAATTGAATCTAAATTAATTTCTAAATCTAATGCGGTAGTTTAAATTAAATTTAAGTGACCAATTCGAGATTTATAGCTCTTGAAAGTGGACAGTTATATAAATTCAACTTTTCCGATTTTATTTATTGCTCGCGAAAAACAGCCGTAGGTTGAATAATTATACTGGGAAATTAATAAAGTTTTCATAAATTGAATCTAAATTAAATTCTTAATCTAAATCAGTTGTTTAAATTAAATTTAAGTGACCAATTCGAGATCTATAGCTCTTGAAAGTGGACAGTTATATAAATTCAACTTTTCCGGTTTTATTTATTGCTTTACAGAGCATGTCTGATGTACGATCACATCAAACATATTGCCTCAGAATTCCAAAACACAACAGAGGGGTATGTATGCATGGCACGAGCGAGGTGTGGATCGGAAGAGGAAGGAAAGTGTGAATGGAACAAGGGTACACCGCTTGTGGATTGTGTAGTAAAGTGATACATGGTGGCATCTGAGCCACGAGTGTGAAAGTATAAAAGAAGATTGCAGAAAGGTGAATGAATGACTAAAGGCGAGGAAATCTGCAGAAGACTGGTAGACGAGAAAGTAAGTGGGTGAGGGATGGTAGGGTGTTTTTTATATGCGAATTAAAGTTATGGGTATGTTGTAAGAGTTGCTATTTGATGTTTGATGAGTTGAATATGCCAAATAACGGTTTTCTTTTTGTTTAGATGAAGATCGGTACCTTGAGATACAAGCAAATATAGCCTGCTTGTACGTCAAGGTACCAATCTTGTTTGTTCTATTAAGTTGTATGTCAATATTTATAGAAAACTTCTCTTGGGCATCAATATTGTGGTCATCCGTGTTTTATTTATGTAACTTGTTTGAAATTCAGTAGCTTGTTATAATTTCTATTGAAACGTGATGAAAATAATGCGCTTATTTGACTGAGGTAGATGTAATTGTATGCCCGATGTGATTTCTGTGTAGAAGCACTTTTTGTGTGCGGGGCGTTGTTTATCTTGATTACCCGAGTGGCGTCGGTTCCGCGCCGTTATTTCCATTATATTCGCTCCCTTTTCGAAATGCAAAAACTTTTTGCCCGCGCGCCAAGAATTTAATCAACTTTATATACAAAACATTCATGCATCGGAGCCGTAACTTTATCCGCACAACGGCGTCTTGCATAAACGAAACAAGCGTCGTATCCCGCCGCTCGCCGTCTTTTTTCCGGTCGGCCCCCCCACATACACATCCACATGCAAACACCCCGCTGGGTGGGGGCGGGAGTGAGACGGCTGCCCGGCTTTAATAAGTGATGCGATGGGAGCGAGCGAGGGCGATCTCGCGCGCCCGGGGGCGGCGGCGCTGGCAAGATGCAGTTCTCCCCGGCCGGGGGAGAAAGAGAAGGCGCCGGGCTGGTGGCGCGCGCGAGCGAGACGTCGCCACCGTCAGGGTCATTCCGTGCAAGTGTCACCAGGGGGCCGATTCCAAAGTACAATTATTGTGTTCGGGAACACAGTAGGAATGAATTAAACATACAGCGCGGCGCGTGACTTATGTTCCCCCTATATAAGGTCACAAATTGCGCGACAAGCAGCCGATGCTCTCTTTTATTAATTTTAACCAAATACCGCTGAAGCAGCTGTTTTTTATGTATTTTATATAAATGTATAGCCGCGGAAGGGAAGATGGGGCCGCATGTGCTCGCTGGGGCTAACCCACACCCCACACACACACAAAAAAAACAACCCCATCCCCCGTCGACTAATATCCTGACCCCTCTTCAACAGCAGCAGCAGCATCTCTACGCCACACAAAAACCGCAACAATATCAATTCTTATTTACGCCTCCACGCAGATGCTTCAAACTTGTTCTTTTGCAAACAATTTAAGAGGGAGGGAGTTTTTTTTAAACACCAGGTGATATTGAGTAGATTTCTTGCTAGAGATTAATTCGTTCAAATGCCTTTGAATACCACAGGTTAATTATTTATGTGAATATTTTACCTCTTTAAACATGTATATGTACTAATACATGTTTAAACATTTTTTTTAACTAATTTAGAATTTTTTTTTTGGAAAAAATCCTCTGTACGCCCCTCGTTTACTTATTCCTTTTTCATGTAATAGTAGTTTTGTAGTCCTATCTCGAAACATATAGCCGTGAACCGTCAAGAAAAAAAGTTAAATATGTTCTTATTTTCGCCGTTATAAGTTAGCAAAGTATTGCTATTTTCAACATTTTTTTAAACTAATTTGGAATTATTTTTTTGGAAAAAATCCTCTGTACGCCCCTCGTTTACTTATTCCTTTTTCATGTAATAGAAGTTTTATGGTTCTATCTCAAAACATATAGCCTTGAACCGTCAGGAGAAAAAGTTAAATATGTTCTTATTTTCGCCGTTATAAGTTAACAAAGTATGGCTATTTTCAACATGTTTTTGAAACTAATTTAGAATTATTTTTTTAGAAAAAATCTATTTTTGAATATAGGTTTTTATTATATTCAAAATTATTTAGTATTTGTATTAGAAGTATTAGTTCTGCCTATTTAACACTAAACTCCAAAAAAGCTGCTATTCAGAAGATAAACAAGTATTTGTTGTGCCCCTATCGGAGTCACGACTGTATGCTCGATCGATATGAAACTTTAATTTAGTTTTTTTTTTTTTAATGGATTACTATGTAAAATTTGTTTTCTCTGTAATTAGATTTGATATCATTTGAGTAATATCTTTTTAAATGTTACAACGTTTCTGTTCTTTCTAGAAAATCATAGTTACCAACAAAATCAACTACTATTCATATCATAAATTGATGTTTTCTGAAAGATAATTCAATTATCTCTCGATTGGTGTTTGAATGAAGTATTTGTGATCACAATCATGAAAGATATCTCTAAAAATGTTGTAACGTTTCTGTTCTTACTAGTAAATCATTGTTACGAACATAATCAGCTACTATTCATATCATAAATTAATGTTTTCTGAAAGATAATTCAATTATCTCTCAATTGGTGTTTGAATGAAGTATTGGTGATCACTATCAAGAAAGATATCTGTAAAAATATTGTAACGTTTCTGTTATTGCTAGTAAATCATAGTTACAAACATAATCAACTACTATTCATATCATAAATTGATGTTTTCTGAAAGATAATTCAATTATCTCTCGATTGGTGTTTGAATGAAGTATTTGTGATCACAATCAAGAAAGATATCTCCAAAAATGTTGTAACGTTTCTGTTCTCGTTAGTAAATCATAGTTATCAACATAATCAGCTACTATACATATCATAAATTGATGTTTACTGAAAGATAATTTATTTATCTCTCGATTGGTGTTTGAATGAAGTATTTGTCATCACAATCATGAAAGATATCTCTAAAAATGTTGTAACGTTTCTGTTCTTGTTAGTAAATCATAGTTACCAACAAAATCAACTACTATTCATATTATAAATTGATGTTTTCTGAAAGATAATTCATTTATCTCTCGATTGGTGTTTGAATGAAGTATTTGTGATCACAATCATGAAAGATATCTCTAAAAATGTTGTAACGTTTCTGTTCTGTAGAAATCTACAGCTTTAAGTTGTATATTTGTAACTTATTTATTTTCGCCGTTATAAATTAACAACATTTCAACATTTTTTTAAACTAATTTAGAATTTTTTTTTTGGAAAAAATCCTCTGTACCACCCTCGTTTACTTATTCCTTTTTCATGTAATAGTAGTTTCATGGTTCGATCTCAAAACATATAGCCTTAAACCGTCAGGAGAAAAAGTTAAATATCTTTATATTTTCGCCGTTATAAGTTAACAAAGTATGGCTATTTTCAACATTTTTTTAAACTAAATTAGAATAATTTTTTTAGAAAAAATCCTCTGTACCACCCTCGTTTACTTATTCCTTTTTCATGTAATAGTAGTTTCGTTGTTCTATCTCAAAACATATATGCGTAAACCGTCATGAAAAAAGTACTATATTCACGCCCACCGACTACCACCTTGAAGAGTTTTTAGCGAGTACTTCGAGGAAGTGGCTATCAATACTTTCGAATAATCAGTGTGTAGCCCCGATCTAAACCCCTACGTTATAGTTTATGCCTAGAAGAACTTTAACGTAGGGCGAGTAGGCGAACCTGAAACTTTTCTTGACCTTCAAAACGCAATTTGAATATCAAAATATTCCTCAGGAATTTATTATTAACATTTGTCTGCTTGTTATTATTCATAATTAATAGTAATTATATTTTGGAAGAGTGGTGCCAACGTGTGATCTGAGTTCAGCTTCTCTTTTAAGACTTAATCCGGCCCTTGGGTTTTCAAGTTTTCTAGATTTTTGATTATACCTTCCACATCTTCTTGTATTGCTTGTAGTTCTTCTGCATTTCTCTCCTTCGCTGAATTCTTTCATTATCTTTGTCCTCCTCTAATATAGGGCTGTGAAGTACGGTCTTGGATATAATTCAAGTAAAACCGACATAACTCGAGTTGTGTTTGTTGAATCAATACCAAATCAGTGTCAACTATTAAGATCACATACAGCAACACGTGTACAAGTTATATCCCTGTATATGATTATTTGAATTTTCTAGCGATTTTTAAATGATGAGTGTATGAATTTTAAGGATATAATTATCTGTAAGTGTTTAGTTGACACGATCCCTTACAATCTATCACAAGACAACAGGTAGTGTAAATGTTGCATGTAATCAAACACACGTCCCAATCGCTGTCGTGCAGTTAATTTACATACAATTATACTCTGTGTCAACTGATAGTAAATTCCTGCAGATCGCTAGACTATCATTTACACCAGGGATGAGCAACCCCTGGCCTGCAGCACGGTTTTATTGCGGCCCTTCAGAGATTTTACTTTTTGACTTTTAATCCTAGTGTCCCAAAGCCTTATTGTATCCACCCCTCAGTGTGTACAGAAATTACCACTGAACAGTTTTATAAATAATAATTTTATGAGTGATTCTACTACCGATTCTCTTTGTGTTGTGTTGACATGATGTTAATAAACGCACCCGTATGTGGCAAACAGTTATCACCAATTTATTAATGTGTCTGCACGGGGTACAAACCAACACTAGGGTGAGATGCCTCTCTCTCGCACATACAACTAATGCGGCGGTGACATTTAATTTGAACATGAATGAGCTCGACTGTGGTGCTAAACCCTCCCGGTTTAGGCAACATTAGGTCAAATTAGGTTCGCTTAATGCGGGCACGGTTGTTGTGTACATGACAGACGCCGCCGCCGGTGAGCGCTGTGTAGCGGCGTCTCGCTCATCCCCAATAAATTCAAGCCGCCTCCCTCGTGCTTCCGCGAAGAGGAATAAAGCCCGAGACCGGCAGCCGCCGACGATGCTCTTTTCTGAGAGGGCGGGAGGGGTGTACACGGTGCGATGCGGGGGTTTTCTTTAACTCGGAAACATGCTTAAAATGTTTATGGCTGTTTAGTTTGTGTGTAATTTGAATGCGGGAAAATATGTCGCGGTGCGATCGTTCGGAAGCTACCCTCTGTCGAAAGCGGCGCGGGTTGAATCGAAAATAAGGTAGTGCGGGGATTGGGAGGGTGGTGGATCGAGATGTCAATAACAGGAAAAATAAGGCACGGACTGAGAGTGCATGATGTATCGGTGATAAAAGCAGTATGTTCACATCTACTATAGTTTTGATGTGCCCAACTCTTTATTTACGATATTATAAATGATTTCTTCTTAAAAGTACAATAAATAAACGATTCGTCTAATATGGATTGTGTAGCCCACTCCAATTGGTTTGAAAATAATGAACCTAGGTGCGTTTTCGCGGCCGCACGGAATAAGAGAATGGGAATTAAGGTGGCAGTCGGTGGGCGCCAAATAGTACATTTTTTCCTGACGGTTCACGGCTATATGTTTTGAGATAGAATCACGAAACTGCCATTACATGAAAAAGGAATAAGTAAACGAGGGTCGTACAAAGGATTTTTCCCAAAAAAATAATTCTAAATTAGTTTTAAAAAATGTTGAAAATAGCGATTCTTTGTTAACTTATAACAATCTAATACAAGGGTTAAACTTGGTACACGTGTTACTGTATATGTTCTTAATAGTTGTCACTGATTTTGTATTGATTCAACAAACACAACTCGAGTTATGTCGGTTTTACTTGAAATATATCCATCAAATTCATATAGTGGTCATTTTAAAATCGCTAGAAAATTCAAATAATCAAATTTAGGGGTGCAACTTGGTACACGTGTTGCTGTATGTGTTCTTAATAGTTGTCATTGATTTTGTATTGATTCAACAAACACAACTCGAGTTATGTTGGTTTTAGTTGGATTATATTCATAAAATTCATACACTCGTCATTTTAAAATCCCTAGAAAATTCAAATAATCAAATTTAGGGGTGCAATTTGGTACACGTGTTGCTGTATGTGTTCTTAATAGTTGTCACTGATTTTGTATTGATTCAACAAACACAACTCGAGTTATGTTGGTTTTACTTGAATTATATCCATAAAATTCATACAGTCATCATTTTAAAATCGCTAGAAAATTCAAATAATCAAATTTAGGGGTGCAACTTGGTACACGTGTTGCTGTATGTGTTCTTAATAGTTGACACTGATTTTGTATTGATTCAACAAACACAACTCGAGTTATATCGGTTTTACTTGAATTATATCCATAAAATTCATACAGTCATCATTTTAAAATCGCTAGAGAATTCAAATAATCAAATTTCGGGGTGCAACTTGGTACACGTGTTGCTGTATGTGTTCTTAATAGTTGACATTGATTTTGTATTGATTCAACAAACACAACTCGAGTTATGTTGGTTTTACTTGAATTATATCCATAAAATTCATACAGTCATCATTTTAAAATCGCTAGAAAATTCAAATAATCAAATTTAGGGGTGCAACTTGGTACACGTGTTGCTGTATGTGTTCTTAATAGTTGACACTGATTTTGTATTGATTCAACAAACACAACTCGAGTTATGTCGGTTTTATTTGAATTATATCCATAAAATTCATACAATCATCATTTTAAAATCGCTAGAAAATTCAAATAATCAAATTTAGGGGTGTAACTTCGTACACGTGTTGCTGTATGTGTTCTTAATAGTTGTCACTGATTTTGTATTGATTCAACAAACACAACTCGAGTTATGTCGGTTTTACTTGAATTATATCCATCAAATTAATACAGTCGTCATTTTAAAATCGCTAGAAAATTCAAATAAACAAATTTAGGGGTGCAACTTGGTACACGTGTTGCTGTATGTGTTCTTAATAGTTGACATTGATTTTGTATTGATTCAACAAACACAACTCGAATTATGTTGGTTTTAGTTGGATTATATCCATCAAATTCATACAGTCGTCATTTTAAAATCGCTAGTAAATTCAAATAATCAAATTTAGGGGTGCAACTTGGTACACGTGTTGCTGTATGTGTTCTTAATAGTTGACACTGATTTTGTATTGATTCAATAAACACAACTCGAGTTATATCGGTTTTACTTGAATTATATCCATCAAATTCATACAGTCGTCATTTTAAAGTCGCTAGAAAATTCAAATAATCAAATTTAGGGGTGCAACTTGGTACACGTGTTGCTGTATGTGTTCTTAATAGTTATCACTGATTTTGTATTGATTCAACCAACACAACTCGAGTTATGTCGGTTTTACTTGAATTATATCCATCAAATTCATACAGTCGTCATTTTAAAATCGCTAGAAAATTCAAATAATCAAATTTACGGGTGCAACTTGGTACACGTGTTGCTGTATGTGTTCTTTATAGTTGACATTGATTTTGTATTGATTCAACAAACACAACTCGAGTTATGTTGGTTTTACTTGAATTATATCCATAAAATTCATACAATCATCATTTTAAAATCGCTAGAAAATTCAAATAATCAAATTTAGGGGTGCAACTTGGTACACGTGTTGCTGTATGTGTTGTTAATAGTTGACACTGATTTTGTATTGATTCAACTAACACAACTCGAGTTATGTCAGTTTTACTTGAATTATATCCATCAAATTCATACAGTCGTCATTTTAAAATCGCTAGAAAATTCAAATAATCAAATTTACGGGTGCAACTTGGTACACGTGTTGCTGTATGTGTTCTTAATAGTTGACACTGATTTTGTATGGATTCAACAAACACAACTCGAGTTATGTTGGTTTTACTTGAATTATATCCATCAAATTCATACAGTCGTCATTTTAAAATCGCTAGAAAATTCAAATAATCAAATTTACGGGTGCAACTTGGTACACGTGTTGCTGTATGTGTTCTTAATAGTTGACATTGATTTTGTATTGATTCAACTAACACAACTCGAGTTATGTTGGTTTTACGTGACTTATATACCAGTTTTTGTGGTAAAACGATAATAGTTTACTTCCAAGGTTCAATTTGTTGGCTTTAAAATTTTCCACATTTATTTGAATAATTTTTCTAGCATTTAAAATAATTTATAATAATGCACATTTGTAATTTGTAATTGCAATTACATGCAGTTTTTTGCAGGCACGAATTTGACGCGTGTCGCAATTAACTCGACGCAACCCTCATTTACTGCGCGCGGTCTTTTTTTTGCACCCAGTACACGTTTATTTCGTTTAATTAACAACGAATGAAACGATCCCGCATTGCGTGCGTATGCGTGTGTTTTTTTTTTGTGCACGCCAAGTGTGCGGTCGTCAATTGCGATTACGTATGTCGGGAATCAATTTGGCGGCGGCGGCGGCGTGTAATTTAAAATCGATTTAAAACGCAATCAATCAGCGCCCGATCCGAGGCGCGAATGTATGAAAATGATGCGTGGATGTGTGTGCGGACCGACCGGTTTGCCGAACAGCAAAAAAAAAAAGCGGTCGGAGGTATACTTAAACTGGACGGGGTGTGTGTGTTTTGTGTGATGCATTAAAAATGAGAGGCCGTGTGTCAGGAATGTAATTTTCAATTATGCCCGATGATGTCCAGCACGTCATTAAAATTGTAACTGCAAAGTGAAATTATAATGGGTGGCTGGGTTTTAAAGTTGTTACTCTAACTAATTGCGGTTTTATAAACTCTTTTGTGTTACTATTATAGTCATCAATTATTCTATTTAATGCATGATCTGTGACTTTATTAAAATAATAAAAAAATTTACTACCAGTATATTTCAAAATATGTTTAGTTTTTTGTAAAACTTTTATTAAGTAATTTCGTCATGCCACCACCAATATATGTGAATTTCACTAATATGGCTTGCAAAAACAAACTAATATTAAGTAATTTCGTCATGCAATATTTGATTTTAATCTAAAACAAATGAAAATGTTGGAATGGTATGTCAATATTTGAATTCCTGTTTTGTTTTTCGTCATACAATTTTTGACTTTATAATGCCTACTACCCAACGTCAAGGTACCAGAAGTTTTTCGTCATGCAATATTCGACTTTATAATGTCTACCACCCAACGTCAAGGTACCAGAAGTTTTTCGTCATGCAATATTTGACTTTATAATGTCTACTACCCAACGTCATGGTACCAGAAGTTTTTCGTCATGCAATATTTGACTTTATAATGCCTACTACCCAACGTCAAGGTACCAGAAGTTTTTCATCATGCAATATTTGAGTTTATAAATCTAAAACAAATCAATATGTTGGTATATCAATATTTGAATTCTAGAATATTGTTTTTAAATTTTCTGTCCACCCTATTTTAATTTAAATAGTTATTATTAAAATCCTCGATTTGAAATTACAAACGCGAACAATTTGGACGTCGAGAGCCTGGGGGGTCTGCCTTGTAAGACACAGCGGTGCCGTTTGATTTGCGCTTGAAGTTTGCCGAGCGGAATATCCAGGGCTCTCGCCTCTGGAAAATTTATGAACGGACCGAGTGCGTCGGATGTCGCGGAAAATTGGAAAGTTCGCCGCCGCCGTCGCCGCGCGCGCGATTATGTTCGAATTAAAGCGCGCCGTCATTAAGCGCGATCCGGAGCCGCCTCGCAGCGGCAGCGAATTAGAACGGAATTTCCCATCCCGTCTTTAAAGCCAAATAAGTTTTCTTCGCACTACTTACTGCTCTAATACATTTCGCCTGAATGGTATAAGAAAAGCGGCAGTGTGTAATGTTCCAATTAAGCTACATGAACTAAAAGGATGAAAATTATAATGGGAGCTTTTAAGGAATTATATTATTGATATTTTTAAGCGCATTATTGAAGAAACTGTATGAGTAACTATCGACTAAATACTTATTACTAACACGCATATTACAATATTGTAATAGACCAAAATGCTACCAAACCTTCACTGTGGAGGCCCCGCAACTGGCCACAGAGGCTAGAGTACCAGCTTACTGGCACCTCAGCCGCAGCGGCCCTCGTGGTACCAAATTGCTATCAGGTCTGCTGACCTCAACCGGCGACGCAAGACCTGAGCGATACTGCACGCCACGGGGCGACTAGCAAAATGATAAACCATGCTAAAGACCCAGACCGACCTACTGCCACGACAGAAGAACCGAGACCCGCCCAACAAAGAACGGATCCTGGTGAAACCGTCAGCGGAGCAAACGCAAAGAGTGGTGAGGACTGAAAACGGGCAGCTTCGACTAAGTGTTAAAATTAAAACCGAGGTCGACACGCTCTATAAAACCATAGCCAAAAAGGTACAAGGGGAAGAAACAAGGATACACAGATCCGGCGTAACACGTCCGCCTAGCCCCGAAGCGACGGTTCCTGAAGGGTTGAGAGCGCTGGCGTCGGGCCAGTTTTTGTAAGAATTGCTTTCATCATCATCACATCATCATTCCGTAGCTCTACAACCCTGGATGGGTCTTGACACAACAATCGTCCTCAATTCCACCGGCTCCAACATGGTCTCAGGGTCATACTCTGTTCCCAGAACATGCAAATACGTCGTCAGTTACCACCTCATTCTTGGTCTTCCCAGCGGTCTTCTGCCACGTGGATTTTCATCCCGCACGAGTCTGAAGAAACGGTTGTCTGCCCAGCCTAGTCGTCGATACTAAAAATTACTTTCGAAGGCTGGACCTTTAATATGTTCATTATAAACAGACCATTCGAAATGTGGAGCGGCACCTACAGAACAACAGGTTCGTTAAGGATGGGATTAGTTAATAGCTTGACTTTTACATTGTATTGAGCTTTTCAATAAAGCATGAAAATTATAGTAACGTAATTTTCCGTATGCTTAAATATAAGTTGTATTCGATTTGTTTTAATTCCTATGAGACGTACGAAACATTAATGTGCACGGCCCACAGCAGATATAAATGTGTATGAGTTTGTCTTTTCTTTGGGACGTTTGAACGCATCACGGAAAATAATAATAAAAAATATATCACGTGAGTGATATGTCGATACAACATCAACAAAATGCCATATAAACACGGGGCCCTGCATTTGCCGTAATCGCACAAAGACACGCTATTTTTGTTGGAAAAAAATTCAATGGTGCACTTTGAAATATCTATGTCAATATAGAACGTCATATTTAATTATATAATATAATATACCTATAAAAGTCAATATAAAAATTACGCTGTTGCTTGTTTTCAAGCTATTTAATGCCAAAGTTTGTATTTGATAAAAATATGATTTTGTATGATTGAAGCGCAAATTTGTAAATATTTCAAAAATACCTCGATAAATATTTTTAAAACTTTGCTAATGCATTATCAATATATACATCTATCGATAAAAGTCATTATCAAAAAGTACGTTGTTGCTAGTTTTCAAGCTATTTAACGCCAAAGTTTGTATTACATAAAAATACGATTTTGTATGTTTTAAGCTCAAATTTGTAACTATTTCAAAAATCCCTCGATAAATATTTTTAAAACTTTACTAATGTATTATCAATGTATAGATCTATCTACAAACATCATTATCAAAAATTACAGTATTGCTAGTTTTCAAGCTATTTAATGCCAAAGTCAATATATCATAAAGAATCAATTTTGTAAGTTTTAAGCTCAAATTTATAAATATTTCAAAAATCCTTTGAAGGATATTTTTCAAAATTTGCTAATGCGTAAGCAATATATAAATCTACCTATAAAAGTCATTATCAAAAATTACGGTGTTGCTAGTTTTCAAGCTATTTAATTCCAAAGTTTATATTTCATATAAACACAATTTTGTGTGTTTTAAGCGCACATTTGTAAATATTTCAAAAATCCCTCGATAAATATTGTTAAAACTTTACTAATACATTATCAATGTATAGATCTATCTATAAATCTCATTATCAAAAATTACGGTATTGCTAGTTTTCAAGCTATTTAATGCCAAAGTTTGTATTTTATAAAAATACGATTTAATATGTTTTAAGAGCAATTTTATTAATATTTCAAAAATCCCTCGATAAATATTTTTAAAACTTTACTAATGCATTATCAATGGATAGATCTTTCTATAAATCTCATTATCAAAAATTACGGTATTGCTAGTTTTCAAGCTATTTAATGCCAAAGTTTGTATTACATAAAAATACAATTTTGCATGTTTTAAGTGCAAATTTATAAATATTTCAAAAATCCCTCGATAAATATTTTTCAAAATTTGCTCATGCATTATCAATATATACATCTATCTATAAAAGTCATTATCAAAAAATACGGTATTGCTAGTTTTCATGCTATTTAATGTAAAGTTTGTGTTTAATAAAAATACTATTTTGTATGTTTGGAGCGCAAATTTGTAAATATTTCAAAAATCCCTCGATAAATATTTTTAAAACTTTACTAATGCATTATCAATATATACATCAATATATAAAAGTCATTATCAAAAATTACGGTGTTGCTAGTTTTCAAGCTATTCAATGCCAAAGTTTGTATTTCATAAAAATACGATTTTATATGTTTTAAGAGTAATTTTATTAATATTCCAAAAATCCCTCGATAGATATTTTATAAACTTTGCTCATGCATTATCAATATATACATCTATCTACAAACGTCATTATCAAAAATTACGGTATTGCTAGTTTTCAAGCTATTTAATGCCAAAGTCAATATTTCATAAAGAATCAATTTTGTAAGTTTTAAGCTCAAATTTATAAATATTTCAAAAATCCTTTGAAGGATATTTTTCAAAATTTGCTAATGCGTAAGCAATATATAAATCTACCTATAAAAGTAATTATCAAAAATTACGGTGCTGCTAGTTTTCAAGCTATTTAATTCCAAAGTTTATATTTCATATAAACACAATTTTGTGTGTTTTAAGCGCACATTTGTAAATATTTCAAAAATCCCTCGATAAATATTTTTAAAACTTTACTAATGCATTATCAATGTATAGATCTATCTATAAATCTCATTATCAAAAAATACGGTATTGCTAGTTTTCAAGCTATTTAATGCAAAAGTTTGTATGACATAAAAATTCGATTTTGTATGATTGAAGTACAAATTTGTAAATATTTCAAAAATACCTCGATAAATATTTTTCAAACTTTGCTAATGCATTATCAATATATACATCTATCTATAAAACTCATTATCAAAAATTACGGTGTTGCTAGTTTTCAAGCTATTTAATTCCAAAGTTTGTATTACATAAAAATACAATTTTGCATGTTTTAAGTGCAAATTTATAAATATTTCAAAAATCCCTCGATAAATATTTTTCAAAATTTGCTCATGCATTATCAATATGTACATCTATCTATAAAAGTCATTATCAAAAAATACGGTGTTGCTAGTTTTCAAGCTATTTAATGCCAAAATTTGTATTTTATAAAAATACGATTTTGTATGTTTTAAGAACAATTTTATTAATATTCCAAAAATCCCTCGATAGATATTTTTTTAAACTTTGCTCATGCATTATCAATATATACATCTATCTACAAACGTCATTATCAAAAATTACGGTATTGCTAGTTTTCAAGCTATTTAATGCCAAAGTCAGTATTTCATAATAATACGATTTTATATGTTTTAAGAGCAATTTTATTAATATTTCAAAAATCCCTCGGTAGATATTTTTTAAACTTTGTTAATGCATTATCAATATATAGATCTATATATAAAAATAATTATCAAAAATTACGGTGTTGCTAGTTTTCGAGCTATTTAATGCCAACATTGGTATTACATAAAAATACGATTTTGCATGTTTTAAGTGCTAATTTATAAATATATCAAAAATCCCTCGATAAATATTTTTCAAAATTTCCTCATGCATTATCAATATATACATCTATCTATAAAAGTCATTATCAAAAAATACGGTGTTGCTAGTTTTCAAGCTATTTAATGCCAAAGTTTGTATTACATAAAAATACGATTTTGTATGTTTTAAGAGCAATTTTATTAATATTCCAAAAATCCCTCGATAGATATTTTTTAAACTTTGCTCATGCATTATCAATATATACATCTATCTACAAACGTCATTATCAAAAATTACCGTATTGCTAGTTTTCAAGCTATTTAATGCCAAAGTAAATATTTTATAAAGAATCAATTTTGTAAGTTTTAAGTTCAAATTTATAAATATTTCAAAAATCCTCTAAAGGATATTTTTCAAAATTTGCTAATGCGTAAGCAATATATAAATCTACCTATAAAAGTCATTATCAATAATTACGGTGTTGCTAGTTTTCAAGCTATTTAATTCCAAAGTGTATATTTCATATAAACACAATTTTGTGTGTTTTAAGCACACATTTGTAAATATTTCAAAAGTCCCTCGATACATATTTTTAAAACTTTACTAATGCATTATCAATGTATTGATCTATCTATAAATCTCATTATCAAAAATTACGGTATTGCTAGTTTTCAAGCTATTTAATACCAAAGTTTGTATTTCATAAAAATACGATTTTATATGTATTAAGAGCAATTTTATTAATATTCCAAAAATCCTTCGATACATATTTTTTAAACTTTGCTCATGCATTATCAATATATACATCTATCTACAAACGTCATTATCAAAAATTACAGTATTGCTAGTTTTCAAGCTATTTAATGCCAAAGTCAATATTTCATAAAGAATCAATTTTGCAAGTTTTAAGCTCAAATCTATAAATATTTCAAAAATCCTTTGAAGGATATTTTTCAAAAGTTGCTAATGCGTAAGCAATATATAAATCTACCTATAAAAGTCATTATCAAAAATTACGGTGTTGCTAGTTTTCAAGCTATTTAATTCCAAAGTTTATATTTCATATAAACACAATTTTTTGTGTTTTAAGCGCACATTTATAAATATTTCAAAAATCCCTCGATAAATATTTTTAAAACTTTGCTAATGCATTATCAATGGATAGATCTATCTATAAATCTCATTATCAAAAATTACGCTATTGCTAGTTTTCAAGCTATTTAATGCCAAAGTTTGTATTTCATAAAAATACGATTTTGTATGTTTTAAGAGAAATTTTATTAATATTCCAAAAATCCCTCGATAGATATTTTTTAAACTTTGCTCATGCATTATCAATATATACATCTATCTACAAACGTCATTATCAAAAATTACGGTATTGCTAGTTTTCAAGCTATTTAATGCCAAAGTTTGTATTACATAAAAATACGATTTTGTAAGTTTTAAGCTCAAATTTGTAAATATTTCAAAAATCCTTTGAAGGATATTTTTCAAAATTTGCTAATGCATTAGCAATATATACATCTACCTATAAAAGTCATTATCAAAAATTACGGTGTTTGTGTCAGTATTTCATAAAAATACGATTTTATATGTTTTAAGAGCAATTTTATTAATATTTCAAAAATCCCTCGATAAATATTTTTCAAAATTTGCTCATGCATTATCAATATATACATCTATCTATAAAAGTCATTATCAAAAAATACGGTGTTGCTAGTTTTCAAGCTATTTAATGCCAAAGTTTGTGTTTAATAAAAATACTATTTTGTATGTTTGAAGCGCAAATTTGTAATTATTTCAAAAATCCCTCGGTAAATATTTTTAAAACTTTGCTAATGCATTATCAATATATACATCAATCTATAAAAGTCATTATCAAAAATTACGGTGTTGCTAGTTTTCAAGCTATTTAATGTCAAAGTTTGTATTTCATAAAAATATGATTTTGTATGATTGGAGCGCAAATTTGTAAATATTTCTAAAATACCTCGATAAATATTTTTAAAACTTTGCTAATGCATTATCAATGTATAGATCTATCTATAAATCTCATTATCAAAAATTACGGTATTGCTAGTTTTCAAGCTATTTAATGCCAAAGTTTGTATTACATAAAAATACGATTTTGAATGATATAAGCTCAAATTTGTAAATATTTCAAAAATCCCTCGATAAATATTTTTCAAACTTTGCTAATGCATTATCAATATATACATCAATCTACAAAAGTCATTATCAAAAATTACGGTATTGCTAGTTTTCAAGCTATTTAATGCCAAAGTCAACATTTCATAAATAATCAATTTTGTAAGTTTTAAGCTCAAATTTATAAATATTTCAAAAATCCTTTGAAGGATATTTTTCAAAATTTGCTAATGCGTAAGCAATATATAAATCTACCTATAAAAGTCATTATCAAAAATTACGGTGTTGCTAGTTTTCTAGCTATTTAATTCCAAAGTTTATATTTCATATAAACACAATTTTGTGTGTTTTAAGCGCACATTTGTAAATATTTCAAAAATCCCTTGATAAATATTTTTAAAACTTTGCTAATGCATTATCAATGTATAGATCTATCTATAAATCTCATTATCAAAAATTACGGTATTGCTAGTTTTCAAGCTATTTAATGTCAAAGTCAACATTTCATAAGGAATCAATTTTGTAAGTTTTAAGCTCAAATTTATAAATATTTCAAAAATCCTTTGAAGGATATTTTTCAAAATTTGCTAATACGTAAGCAATATATAAATCTACCTATAAAAGTCATTATGAAAAATTACGGTGCTGCTAGTTTTCAAGCTATTTAATTCCAAAGTTTATATTTCATATAAACACAATTTTGTGTGATTTAAGCGCACATTTGTAAATATTTCAAAAATCCCTCGATAAATATTTTTAAAACTTTGCTAATGCATTATCAATGGATAGATCTTTCTATAAATCTCATTATCAAAAATTACGGTATTGCTAGTTTTCAAGCTATTTAATGCCAAAGTTTGTATTACATAAAAATACGATTTTGCATGTTTTAAGTGCAAATTTATAAATATTTCAAAAATCCCTCGATAAATATTTTTCAAAATTTGCTCATGCATTATCAATATGTACATCTATCTATAAAAGTCACTATCAAAAATTACGGTGTTGCTAGATTTCAAGCTATTTAATTCCAAAGTTTATATTTCATATAAACACAATTTTGTGTGTTTAAGCGCACATTTGTAAATATTTCAAAAATCCCTCGATAAATATTTTTAAAACTTTACTAATGCATTATCAATGGATAGATCTTTCTATAAATCTCATTATCAAAAATTACGGTATTGCTAGTTTTCAAGCTATTTAATGCCAAAGTTTGTATTTCATAAAAATACGATTTTATATGTTTTAAGAGTAATTTTATTAATATTTCAAAAATCCCTCGATAGATATTTTTTAAACTGTGCTCATACATTATTAATATATACATCTATCTACAAACGTCATTATCAAAAATTACGGTATTGCTAGTTTTCAAGTTATTTAATGCCAAAGTTTGTATTTAATAAAAATACGATTTTGTATGTTTTAAGAGCAATTTTATTAATATTCCAAAAATCCCTCGATAGATATTTTTTAAACTTTGCTCATGCATTATCAATATATACATCTATCTACAAACGTTATTATCAAAAATTACGGTGTTGTTAGTTTTCAAGCTATTTAATGTCAAAGTCAATATTTCATAAAAAATCAATTTTGTATGTTTTAAGCTCAAATTTATAAATATTTCAAAAATCCTTTGAAGGATATTTTTCAAAATTTGCTAATGCGTAAGCAATATACAAATCTACCTATGAAAGTCATTATCAAAAATTACGATGTTGCTAGTTTTCAAGCTATTTAATGCCAAAGTTTGTATTTAATAAAAATACGATTTTGTATGTTTTAAGAGCAATTTTATTAATATTCCAAAAATCCCTCGATAGATATTTTTTAAACTTTGCTCATGCATTATCAATATATACATCTATCTACAAACGTTATTATCAAAAATTACGGTGTTGTTAGTTTTCAAGCTATTTAATGTCAAAGTCAATATTTCATAAAAAATCAATTTTGTATGTTTTAAGCTCAAATTTATAAATATTTCAAAAATCCTTTGAAGGATATTTTTCAAAATTTGCTAATGCGTAAGCAATATACAAATCTACCTATGAAAGTCATTATCAAAAATTACGGTGTTGCTAGTTTTCAAGCTATTTAATGCCAAAGTTTGTATTTCATAAAAATACGATTTTATATGTTTTAAGAGCAATTTTATTAATATTCCAAAAATCCCTCGATAGATATTTTTTAAACTTTGCTCATGCATTATCAATATATACATCTATCTACAAACGTCATTATCAAAAATTACGGTATTGCTAGTTTTCAAGCTATTTAATTCCAAAGTTAATATTTCATAAAGAATCAATTTTGTAAGTTTTAAGCTCAAATTTATAAATATTTCAAAAATCCTTTGAAGGATATTTTTCAAAATTTGCTAATGTGTAACCAATATATACATCTAATTATAAAAGTCATTATCAAAAATTACGGTGTTGCTAGTTTTCAAGCTATTTAATTCCAAAGTTTATATTTCATATAAACACAATTTTGTGTGTTTTAAGCGCACATTTGTAAATATTTCAAAAATCCCTCGATAAATATTATTAAAACTTTGCTAATGCATTATCAATGGATAGATCTTTCTATAAATCTCATTATCAAAAATTACGGTATTGCTAGTTTTCAAGCTATTTAATGCCAAAGTTTGTATTTCATAAAAATACGATTTTATATGTTTTAAGAGCAATTTTATTAATATTCCAAAAATCCCTCGGTAGATATTTTTTAAACTTTGCTCATGCATTATCAATATATACATCTATCTACAAACGTCATTATCAAAAATTACGGTATTGCTAGTTTTCAAGCTATTCAATGCCAAAGTCAATATTTCATAAAGAATCAATTTTGTAAGTTTTAAGCTCAAATTTATAAATATTTCAAAAATCCTTTGAAGGATATTTTTCAAAATTTGCTAATGCGTAAGCAATATATAAATCTACCTATAAAAGTCATTATCAAAAATTACGGTGTTGCTAGTTTTCAAGCTATTTAATTCCAAAGTTTATATTTCATATAAACACAATTTTGTGTGTTTTAAGCGCACATTTGTAAATATTTCAAAAATCCCTCGATAAATATTGTTAAAACTTTACTAATACATTATCAATGTATAGATCTATCTATAAATCTCATTATCAAACATTACGGTATTGCTAGTTTTCAAGCTATTTAATGCCAAAGTCAATATTTCATAAAGAATCAATTTTGTAAGTTTTAAGCTCAAATTTGTAAATATTTCAAAAATCCTTTGAAGGATATTTTTCAAAATTTGCTCATGCATTATCAATATATACATCAATCTATAAAAGTCATTATCAAAAATTACGGTGTTGCTAGTTTTCAAGCTATTTAATGCCAAAGTTTGTATTTCATAAAAATACGATTTTATATGTTTTAAGAGCAATTTTATTAATATTCCAAAAATCCCTCGGTAGATATTTTTTAAACTTTGCTCATGCATTATCAATATATACATCTATCTACAAACGTCATTATCAAAAATTACGGTATTGCTAGTTTTCAAGCTATTTAATGCCAAAGTCAATATTTCATAAAGAATCAATTTTGTAAGTTTTAAGCTCAAATTTATAAATATTTCAAAAATCCTTTGAAGGATATTTTTCAAAATTTGCTAATGCGTAAGCAATATATAAATCTACCTATAAAAGTCATTATCAAAAATTACGGTGTTGCTAGTTTTCAAGCTATTTAATGCCAAAGTTTGTATTTTATAAAAATATGATTTTGTATGATTGAAGCGCAAATTTGTAAATATTTCTAAAATACCTCGATAAATATTTTTAAAACTTTGCTAATGCATTATGAATATATAGATCTATCTATAAATCTCATTATCAAAAATTACGGTATTGCTAGTTTTCAAGCTATTTAATGCCAAAGTTTGTATTTCATAAAAATACGTTTTTATATGTTTTAAGAGCAATTTTATTAATATTTCAAAAATCCCTCGATAAATATTTTTCAAAATTTGCTCATGCATTATCAATATATACATCTATCTATAAAAGTCTTTATCAAAAATTACGGTGTTGCTAGTTTTCAAGCTATTTAATGCCCAAGTTTGTATTTCATAAAAATACGATTTTGTATGATTGAAGCGCAAATTTGTAAATATTTCAAAAATACCTCGATAAATATTTTTAAAACTTTGCTAATGCATTATTAATATATACATCTATGTATAAAAGTCACTATCAAAAATTACGTTGTTGCTAGTTTTCAAGCTATTTAATGCCAAAGTTTATATTTCATAAAAATACGATTTTGTATGTTTTAAGCACAAATTTCTAAATATTTCAAAAATACCTCGATAAATATTTTTAAAACTTTGCTAATGCATTATTAAGCTCAAATTTGTAAATATTTAATAAAACCTCGATGTATATTTTTTAAACTTTGCTGTTTATCACTTTATCACTTTTTTTATGTATATACTTTTTTGTTGTGCTTGATATATATTGGAGGTTTTTTTTATATATTTTTTGAGTTGTCATGCAAAATAAAGGTCCTTTTTTACAAAACATTCAAATTCAAATGAATTTCCTCATTTGTATGTGGCAAAATATTGAAAGCAAGGAATAATGTTAAAATCGGTGTAATAAATCCGTTGAAGGATTTGGGGCGACGGCAAACAATAAGGCCGCAACACAAAACACTCCGAGCGGATAACCTATAAAATGCAGTTAAAAAGGTTAATAGGGGGATGTGGAGTGCTCTGAAGGGCATATCAATTTACACTGATTAGAACTCGTTCGCTAAGAGGCGAAAAGCAAATATGAGCGACGTCCTTGCCGCGCTGCGCTGCTACATTTGTTTGGTTAACCAATTGTTTATTTATAAAAACAAATTCTTGAGCAAACACAATTTGATTCTTTAGACTTACATAATTTCTTGTAATCCCGTCTCGTTTCGTCCTAGTCGCAAATCCATCTCTCAGCGCAAAAAAAATGATAACACTTTGATTTAGTTACAACCAAATAGAATTCCAAATTATTTTAAAAGACACTAGTGAAGCACATCGCGGCTGTCCGCAGCCGCCTCTCCGGCAAAATTATTTCTTTTTCGCTCTACCCCCCTGGACCGACAAAAAATCACACAAAATCAAACACTGCGAAAAGAAAAAGCGCGCCCGGGCCGAAATCAAAAACGCACGCCGCTCGCCCGTGCCGTGTTTACGTCAGAACATGTGGTTTATACCGATTTTATGCCGAATTTCTAAATGTTTACATGTCACTTTTGCCGTAACAAATGACTTTCTGTCTAGACTCGGCGACGTATGTCAATATTCGTCAAATTCAAAATGGCTACGCCTTTATTCGACGAGTGCGCGCGTGCCCTAGGTCCGTCCGTCTCTCTCGCCGGCACAGGGCGCCGCGACGTGCCAAGGATGCGAGCAGGTGCCAGCGGCGCCGCGCAGGACACGCCCAAAGCCGACCGGATTTCGGGCCCGCGTTTGAAAATGCCGGCCGCCGCAGCGGCGCGAGGCCCCTTGTCACTTTTTGAAATAATCACAAAAGAACCCGGCTGAAGGATTGTTGATTAATAATCGGGCAAGGATTGCCCGGTAATTTAGAGAATTTACAGGTGGGCATGCGCGATTTCCAGACACCTAGTTTTCACACAATTAATAAATTATACATTAATAAATTTAATTTATTAGAGCTAATTATTTAAATCTATACAGATTAATTAGATCAAGACGTTGATTGAAGTATTATATTTCTATACTACTATATCAAACAGATGACAATATATGTGTATGCAATGTTTTATTTTTAGTATTTACTGTTTTATACAAACACTCATTTATTAAATATTAATCATAATTGTTCATAAAATTAATTTTTGGATGATTGCAATAAAACAGTATTGGAAACTAACCACCAGAAAATTAATTGTATTAGTTTTTTAATAATTCAAATACAATAGATACACACGTTAGGCAACTTTGTTTACATATACATTAAATCAATATACTGTGATTTAAATGTTAAACTCTGTGACACAATAACAGCGATTTATTATAAATTCACATGTTGAATAGTAAATAAATAATAATAAATGACATAAATCAGGACATTTTAGCAAGAGGGAGGATATTATAGCCAACAAGAGAATTGTCCTATCAAGATTTCGTGGTTTTTTTCTACTCGAAAGAAATTGTGCATGTAGTTTGAAAAGTAACAAAGTAACAGTCATTTTTTAAACAGTTATCATTCATATCTCAAATGCGATTTTAAAAAATTCGTAAAAAATCAGATTTTATTGTTTTTGAAAATATTTTCTATTATAACTATTATGCAATATCTGTTCTATAATTTGGTGAAGAAATTGTGGATGTAGTTTGAAAAGTAACAAAGTAACAGTCACTTTTGTAAACAGTTATCATTCATGTCTCAAATGCGATTTAAAAAAATTCGTAAAAAATCAGATTTTATTATTTTTGAAAATATTTTCCATCATAACTATTGTGCAATATCTGTTCTATAATTTGGTGGAGAAATTGTGCATGTAGTACGAAAAGTAACAAAGTAACAGTCACTTTTGTAAACAGTTATCATTCATTTCTCAAATGCGATTTTAGAAAATTCGTAAAAATCAGAATTAATTATTTTTGAAAATATTTTCAATCATAACTATTCTGCAATATCTGTTCTATAATTTGGTGAAGAAATTGTGCATGTAGTATGAAAAGTAACAAAGTAACAGTCACTTTTGTAAACAGTTATCATTCATGTCTCAAATGCGATTTTAAAAAATTCGTAAAAAATCAGATTTTATTGTTTTCGAAAATATTTTCATTCATAACTATTATGCAATATCTGTTCTATAATTTGGTGAAGAAATTGTGCATGTAGTATGAAAAGTAACAAAGTAACAGTCACTTTTGTAAACAGTTATCATTCATGTCTCAAATGCGATTTTAAAAAAATCGTAAAAAATCAGATTTTATTGTTTTTGAAAATATTTTCATTCATAACTATTATGCAATATCTGTTCTATAATTTGGTAAAGAAATTGTGCATGTAGTTTGAAAAGTAACAAAGTAGCAGTCACTTTTGTAAACAGTTATCATTCATGTCTCAAATGCGATTTTAAAAAATTCGTAAAAAATCAGATTTTATTATTTTTTAAAAT
Source organism: Lordithon lunulatus (assembly GCA_963942505.1). NCBI lineage: Eukaryota > Metazoa > Arthropoda > Insecta > Coleoptera > Staphylinidae > Lordithon > Lordithon lunulatus. Next base: position 5,155,426 of record OZ012675.1, read on the forward strand.
ATTTTTCATCATAACTATTCTGCAATATCTGTTCTATAATTTGGTGAAGAAGTTGTGCATGTAGTTTGAAAAGTAACAAAGTAACAGTCACTTTTGTAAACAGTTATCATTCATGTCTCAAATGCGATTTAAAAAAATTCGTAAAAAATCAGATTTTATTATTTTTGAAAATATTTTCCATCATAACTATTGCGCAATATCTGTTCTATAATTTGGTGGAGAAATTGTGCATGTAGTTTGAAAAGTAACAAAGTAACAGTCACTTTTGTAAACAGTTATCATTCATGTCTCAAATGCGATTTTAAAAAATTCGTAAAAAATCAGATTTTATTATTTTTGAAAATATTTTGAATCATAATTATTCTGCAATATCTGTTCTATAATTTGGTGAAGAAATTGTGCATGTAGTTTGAAAAGTAACAAAGTAACAGTCACTTTTGTAAACAGTTATCATTCATGTCTCAAATGCGATTTTAAAAAATTCGTAAAAATTCAGATTTTATTGTTTTTGAAAATATTTTCATTCATAACTATTATGCAATATCTGTTCTATAATTTGGTGAAGAAATTGTGCATGTAGTTTGAAAAGTAACAAAGTAACAGTCATTTTTGTAAACAGTTATCATTCATATCTCATATGCGATTTTAAAAAATTCGTAAAAAATCAGATTTTATTGTTTTTGAAAATATTTTCCATTATAACTATTATGCAATATCTGTTCTATAATTTGGTGAAGAAATTGTGCATGTAGTTTGAAAAGTAACAAAGTAACAGTCACTGTTGTAAACAGTTATCATTCATGTCTCAAATGCGATTTTTAAAAATTCGTAAAAAATCAGATTTTATTATTTTTGAAAATATTTTCAATCATAACTATTCTGCAATATCTATTCTATAATTTGGGGAAAAAATTGTGCATGTAGTTTGAAAAGTAACAAAGTAGCAGTCACTTTTGTAAACAGTTATCATTCATGTCTCAAATGCGATATTAAAAAATTCGTAAATAATCAGATTTTATTATTTTTGAAAATATTTTGAATCATAATTATTCTGCAATATCTGTTCTATAATTTAGTGAAGAAATTGTGCATGTAGTTTGAAAAGTAACAAAGTAACAGTCACTTTTGTATAAACAGTTATCATTCATGTCTCAAATGCGATTTTAAAAAATTCGTAAAAAATCAGATTTTATTATTTTTGAAAATATTTTTCATCATAACTATTTTGCAATATCTGTTCTATAATTTGATGAAGAAATTGTGCATGTAGTTTGAAAAGTAACAAAGTAACAGTCACTTTTGTAAACAGTTATCATTCATGTCTGAAATGCGATTTTTAAAAATTCGTAAAGAATCAGATTTTATTATTTTTTAAAATATTTTTCATCATAACTATTCTGCAATATCTGTTCTATAATTTGGTGAAGAAGTTGTGCATGTAGTTTGAAAAGTAACAAAGTAACAGTCACTTTTGTAAACAGTTATCATTCATGTCTCAAATGCGATTTAAAAAAATTCGTAAAAAATCAGATTTTATTATTTTTGAAAATATTTTCCATCATAACTATTGCGCAATATCTGTTCTATAATTTGGTGGAGAAATTGTGCATGTAGTATGAAAAGTAACAAAGTAACAGTCACTTTTGTAAACAGTTATCATTCATGTCTCAAATGCGATTTTAAAAAATTCGTAAAAAATCAGATTTTATTATTTTTGAAAATATTTTCCATCATGACTATTGCGCAATATCTATTCTATAATTTGGTGAAGAAATTGTGCATGTAGTTTGAAAAGTAACAAAGTAACAGTCACTTTTGTAAACAGTTATCATTCATGTCTCAAATGCGATTTTAAAAAATTCGTAAAAAATCAGATTTTATTGTTTTTGAAAATATTTTCTATTATAACTATTATGCAATATCTGTTCTATAATTTGGTGAAGAAATTGTGCATGTAGTTTGAAAAGTAACAAAGTAACAGTCACTTTTGTAAACAGTTATCATTCATGTCTCAAATGCGATTTTAAAAAATTCGTAAAAAATCAGATTTTATTATTTTTGAAAATATTTTCCATCATAACTATTGTGCAATATCTGTTCTATAATTTGGTGGAGAAATTGTGCATGTAGTATGAAAAGTAACAAAGTAACAGTCACTTTTGTAAACAGTTATCATTCATTTCTCAAATGCGATTTTAAAAAATTCGTAAAAATCAGATTTAATTATTTTTGAAAATATTTTCAATCATAACTATTCTGCAATATCTGTTATATAATTTGATGAAGAAATTGTGCATGTAGTTTGAAAAGTAACAAAGTAGCAGTCACTTTTGTAAACAGTTATCATTCATGTCTCAAATGCGATTTTAAAAAATTCGTAAAAAATCAGATTTTATTATTTTTGAAAATATTTTCCATCATGACTATTGCGCAATATCTATTCTATAATTTGGTGAAGAAATTGTGCATGTAGTTTGAAAAGTAACAAAGTAACAGTCACTTTTGTAAACAGTTATCATTCATGTCTCAAATGCGATTTTAAAAAATTCGTAAAAAATCAGATTTTATTATTTTTGAAAATATTATCATATAACCATATACCAATTATTGTGCTTGTAGACAGTCCAGGCACTGTTATAGCAATTATTGTGCTTCTAGACAGTGTCAGGCACTGTTATACCAATTATTGGGCTTCTACACAGTCTCAGGCACTGTTATACCAATTATTGTGCTTGTAGACAGTCTCAGGCACTGTTATACCAATTATTGTGCTTCTAGACAGTCTCAGGCACTGTTATACCAATTATTGTGCTTCTAGACAGTCTCAGGCACTGTTATACCAATTATTGTGCTTCTAGACAGTCTCAGGCACTGTTATACCAATTATTGTGCTTGTAGAAAGTCTCAGGAACTGGTATACCAATTATGTGCTTGTAGACAGTCTCAGGCACTGTTATACCAATTAATGTACTTGTAGACAGGCTCAGGCATTGTTATAACATTTATCATGCTTAACAGCCTACCATTTATGGTGCATGTAGACAGCCTCATACATTGTTATATAATTAATGATACTTGGCCAGTCCAGGCACTGGTATACCATTTCAAATGCTTGTAGATAGCCTCAGGCAGTCATATACCATTTAAGGTGCTCGTAGGCAGTCATAGGCACTGGTCTACTATACTTAGTTGCTTTAAGGCAGGCTGTGGCACTGTTATGAAATTAATTCAATCATAGAAAGTAACAAACAACAGTGTAGTGTAGAGTTCAAGTCATTTGGAATAGTGGACGGGCATAGTTTGGTTGGTAGGGGCCACCCGCCCACCCCACCTTCGTTTGCATAGTTTTTCCATAGGATACCCCTCTTTTTGGAATAGTTTAAACAATATAAAACGTCTGTATCTACTGAAAAAACTATGGGAGCGAAGGTGGAGTGGGCGGGCGGCCCCTACCAACCAAACTATGCCAGTCCACCCTTTTCAAACGACTTGAACTATGTACTACATTGTACTACTGCGATTCTGCACGCCACGAGGCGACTAAGTAATGCTAAACCACAGAGCATTATAAACGAAAGCGCTTGTCTTGTCTATGCATTTAGCAAGGATGTCTGTAATATGAGTTGCATACGTTAACACATAACCACTGAATAAATTGTTGGAAGTTGTCTATACATATAACCTAAAAATCGTTGTTTCACAAATAATAATATTATTTACAGCATAATTGTTTAATATAACTTATTAATTAATAAGAACTGAATGGTAAGTGTTTATATTTTAGGACCATAAACAGTCCATTATGTTCGTTATTTCATCTAATTTCCAATGCATTATTTTATATCAGCATAAACCGACCTTTATTTGTATTGCACACAGAGCACTATAAGTATTGGTATTGCAGACAAATAATCAAAATTACAATGAGTAGAACAATTGAAGACATCGATAAAATTCTGACTCTTGCCAAAATCAGCACATCCGATATCCTCCCAGTAAGTCAAACAATTTACTTCAACAATGATCAATCAAGTGCTTGCAACAACTACAAACTAATGGAACTAAATCCACAACTAATGAAGTCATTCAAAGAGGGCGAGAGTATTTATATAAATGGTGAGCATAATGATAACACAATTATGTGCACAAATGATACAACATTCCAAGTAATAAAAACCGAAACCTCAAACAGTCTACTTCTAATAGAAAACCTACAACTGCATGATGGAATAAAAGAGACAACCGATCGTACCACCTCATCACTTCAAGTTGATGGGGTATTTTTTGATTACCTAGAGGTGACACAAAAGAAACCCCAGTTGCAAAAACTGAACACACTGCTGGAAAAAACTAAATATCAAGGACCTGAACATGAATTCAGTATCAATCAAAACGATTTGTATACATTTGATGAATTGTGGACACAAGTGCAGGCCTCAAAAAAGGAACTACAGGTAGCTTTAAATTTAATACATGTTATCAAAATCGATAACAAATTAAGGCTATTAGATTTCGAATACCATTTCCGAGTGCTATCCTACATGCTGAAACTAATTGAGGAAAACTCATGGACTTTAAACGAAGTTGATTTTGAGGAAACTGTTAATGCTCTCAGTGATTTGGTGCCAACAGATGTTATAAACAGTGTTTTCGATATATATGCTGAAGAGACTATGATTATGGATGGGGTGCAACTGTATAAATATAATGAAAGTAAGGTGTGTCAGTTTTTCGCTAAGGTTTTGTTGCATAGTGCCGGCAAGTTTAATTTAAATGAGTTTCTGCAAGCATGGCAGGAGTCGGTGCCCGAGGGAATGCATACAGATGAGGAAATGTTGTATGGGATTGCAATTATTGATCGGAAAGCTGTGCCTAGTGTTATTTGGGCTTTTTCTGAAAGCAAACTGCCTGAGAATATCACTGAGAGGTTTAAGGCGTTGTTTTTGGCTAAGGATAAGTGGGCTGTGCCTGAAATATCTCCTTATATACAGTAAGTGTTTATATTGTGAGACCTGAAAGTTTTTCAAAGCTCAAATATGTTGCATTTTGTAATATTAGATAAAGGTAATAATAATTCTAACTTTTTTTTCTTCTTCAGGGGATTAACAACTGATAAACTGGATGTAAATGCCCTTCTGGCAAAGCATGCAAGAGCATCAAAAGTGGATGGTGTAAAACACTACTCGTCAAAACATGCCAAATAAGTTTTAGAGTGTGTTAAATATGTGCCTTTTTATATATCGTAATATAAATGTAATTTAAATATATATTAATGTGCTCTTCTTTATAATATATTTTATTGATATTTAGGTGTTTTGTAGCCTTGAAGTTTATGCTTTCAGAAAATCTATAAATGAAAATTGGGGCTTTTCTAGTTTCTTCACAATTGGACTATGAAGTTTGAAGAGTTAAGTAAGTATATCTGTAGCCATTATGCAGCTGCATAAAAGGGTAGCATTTTTGAGGTGGTATATTTGGGTTTTCACTTATAATAAATATCACTAGAAATCGAAAGTCCAGCTAATTACATAATTAAGCTGGACTTTTGATTTCGGGTACTTCATAAAACCCAGAAATAGACATAGTAAAATACAAACCAAATTGTATGATACAATATACAACAAAATGTTACATATGCATGTTAGGCTTATTTTATTTAATTGGTTTGTAAGTTACTATTGATCACAAAATGTACAAATATAATACAGATAAAACTTTACAGTATATTGATTTAAAAAAAAAATTGCAATACCAATTTCTTACTGTAATGGAATCAATCCAAAACCAAAAACAGCCACTCTTCCCCCACCCCATAGAGTTTGGTTCTGAAATAATCTCACACTTCGTGTAAATTACTATTATATTAAAATTAGCAATAACTTAACGATCAATCTCCCCAAACACTACATCAAGGGTGCCTATGATTGCCACAATATCGGCAAGCATGTGATTTTTGCCGACTTTATCTAGGGCCGCCAAATGGGCGAAACCTGGTGCCTTAATCTTGCAGCGGTAGGGCTTCGAACTGCCATCAGCCACTAAGTAAACACCGAATTCGCCTTTAGGGGCTTCAATTGCGGTGTATGTTGCACCTGCGGGTACTTGGTAGCCCTGTGTGAAGAGCTTGAAGTGATGAATGAGAGCCTCCATGGAAGTCTGAAACAATACATGAAAAATTTAGTATCTATACCACAAAAGGCTTATGACGAAACGAAAATAATACGCGCATGCGCAATAACTCACCTTCATTTCAGCCCTAGTCGGCGGGCACAGCTTGGCATCATCGGTTCTAATCTCACCAGCAGGCATTTGGTTCAGACATTGATCAATTATACGTAGTGACTGCCTCATCTCTTCACACCGACATAAGTATCTAGATAGACATACAAGAGACCATATTAAATGTGACGAGTTTAGACGTTATAAAATAATTACCTGTCATAACAATCTCCCTTAGTACCAATGGGAACATCAAAGTCCACCAAATGGTAGGCGTCATACGGTTGCTGTTTTCTCAAATCCCATTTGATACCAGAACCACGTAACATGACACCACTGAAACATGAAGTTTAACAAAATCTACTCGAAATGTGGAGGATGATTTTTAATTAGTAGTAAGGGTTATTCTTCTCGAAAAGGTTTGTTACAGCTCGATCATACTATTTCTGGTGATTGTAGACAGAGTCAACCACTGTTATACCATCACTAATGCTTGTAGACAGAGTCAACCACTGTTATACCATCACTAATGCTTGTAGACAGAGTCAACCACTGTTATACCACCACTAATGCTTGTAGACAGAGTCAACCACTGTTATACCATCACTAATGCTTGTAGACAGAGTCAACCACTGTTATACCATCACTAATGCTTGTAGACAACCTTAGGCACTGTTTCCTGGTGCCTGTAGAAAGCCTTAGGCACTGTAATACAATTTCTAGTACTTTGGACAGCTTCATGCAATTTATATATATACTTTAAATCTCTCCGAATACATTTAATATATAGTATTTTTCAATTATCTTTAACCGCAATGAAATGTTGAGCACCAACTTAGACCACAATATAGTTTCTTGTAAGTGCCACTAGGCACATGTCTTTTTTGCCTAATTTAAATAAAACATACCTGAATCCATAATTTAAAGCATCTTGGGCTGTAACGATGCCAATATCCTCAGTCCTTTGTACCCAAATCCTGTTGGTGGTGAGGACATCCTCGACTTCATCCAATCGCTCACAGAATTTTGATGAAAATTCATAAATGTCATCCAACAGACCTAATGGAAGATCCTAAAACAAAAAAAAAAACATTAAAAACAATCTGATCTGACATATTACTTGATCATAATAATTTAAATACATTTTTATGGAAATCTTTATACATTATTAATTTTTAATTCAAAATTATGTAATTGCTTATTTATATTTTTATTGTATTTATTGTTATTAATGTTTTGTAAATATGTTGGATCTAGGCGGCAGTACTTGTACTGTATATAGATACTAGAAAAAGGGCTAAACCTGAGTCATATAGGTAGCGTAACACAATTTTATGAACATAGATTTCTTATTAGTGTGTGCTTAATTTTCTAGCACTGGATAGAGTATTCACCAGTTTGAATCACCCATATAATCATCATAGTAGAAGATATAATCATCACAGTAGCCTGAGGAATTGCAGTCTACTATTTCTGGTTATCGTAGACAGTCTTATGCACTATTATACCAATTATTGCACTTGTAGACAGTCTTATGCACTATTATACCAATTATTGCACTTGTAGACAGTCTTAGGCATTGTTATACCAATTATTGTGCTTGTAGACAGTCTCAGGCACTGTTATACCAAATATTGTGCTTGTAGACAGTCTCAGGCACTGTTATACCAATTATTGTGCTTGTAGACAGTCTTAGGAATTGCTATACCAATTATTGTGCTTGTAGACAGTCTCAGGCATTGTTATACCAATTATTGTGCTTGTAGACAGTCTCAGGCATTGTTATACCAATTATTGTGCTTGTAGACAGTCTCAGGCATTGTTATACCATTTATGGTGTTTGCAGACAGTCTCAAGGCAATGATCTACTAGATCTGGTGCTCATAAACAGGCTTTGATACTATAACACTATTTCATGTGGTTGTAGACAGCCCCAGGCAATGTTATACCAGTAGAAGATATAATCATCACCGTAGAAGTGAGCATGTGATTAAATAATTTAATCACCCATATAATAAGAGTTTTTTTAACAACCCCAAGTGATATATTAAAAAATTCTTTATTTACCAATGATACACCACCAGGCCGAACATAAGCTGCATGCATACGAGCCCCAGAAACCCTCTCATAGAACTCCATCATCTTCTCACGTTCCTCAAACAACCAGAAGAATGGTGTCAAAGCACCTACATCAAGAGCATGTGTGCCAATAGCCATAATATGATTGAGAATACGGGTTATTTCAGCAAAAAGAGCTACAAAAAATACAAAACAGTCATTAATGAACACTAATACACCAATATTAATATACTTCGGATGTATTTTGCTCGAAGTGGCACATCTACGTTCAACAGTTTTTCAACAGCTAAACTGTAGCACTGCTCATTGCACATCATGGACACATAGTCCAGTCGATCGAAATAGGGTAGAGCTTGTGTGTAGGTTTTGTATTCGATTAGCTTTTCAGTGCCACGATGGAGGAGACCAATGTGAGGATCTGAATGTTTAACCACCTGAAATCATATAAATAACAATTGAAGAACTCTTAAATCATAAAAGCACCTTACACGATCAATAATACTGTCAATATTTTAGAATAATGACAGTATTACTATACGATAATATGTTTAAAATGTTCATTATTCTAAAATATTGACAGTATTATTGAATGAGTAAAGTAAAGTAATGATGGAATGAAGAGAATACTGATGTTTATCCGGATAATAGATTACTTGATACATATTGAGGGACAATTCAAGCAAATACTGACAGTACTAGGATTGACAGTAATATTGACCATGTAAGGTGCCTTATAAAGGCACCTTACACGGTCAATAATACTGTCAGTATTTGCTTCAATGCTCCTTTTATATATATATCAACTAATCAATTATCCGGATATACATCAATATTGTCTTCATTTCATTGTACTATACCATAAAGGTACCTTACATGGTCAATAATACTGTCAATACTAGTACTGTCAATATTTGCTTCAATCCTCCTTTTATATTTATCAAGTAATCAATTATCCAGATAAAAATCAGTATTCTCTTCATTACATCATTAATATACCTTGCACGATGAGTAATACTGGCACTATTTTAGAATAATGCACATTTTAAACATATTATCGTACAGTAATACTGTCATTATTCTAAAATATTGACAGTAATATTGATCATGTAAGGTGCCTTTTACACGATAAGTAACTGTACTGTCACTATTTTAGAATAATGAACATTTTAAACATATTATTGTACAATAATACTGTCATTATTAAAAAATATTGACAGTATTATTGATCCTGTAAGGTGCCTTTAAGAAATCATAGTAGTAGTTTTGGTTCAACAAAAATTATACTTGCAGACTAGATTGTAATACAAATTAGTAATAAAAATATGAGGTACTGCTACACAATCAACTTAGATTGAATATTGTCCATATAAAATGAATAACAATATGTATATTTGGTAGTTTGGTGGTTCTAGCCTACACCGAAAGGTAAAAGGCAATTGATAATTATAATATATTTGGTAGTATTAACTGTTCTCACCTCACCATCCAAGTCAAGGACTAATCTTAACACACCATGGGCAGCAGGATGTTGAGGCCCAAAATTCAGAGTAATATTCTTCACAGCCTTCTCAGTTGGTGCAATTTGTGCATTCCAGGGAGGTAGAGCCCACTTGCTTGTTACCTCATCAGGGTACATAACAGGTCCATCAAACTGGCTTATCCATTCGGAATCTGGATACCATTTAGCACCTTTAGTGTTACTAAAAAAAAAAAAGAATGCCTCATTTATAGCAATACTGATTTACATGCACCAATAAAATGAATTTCATCAGTCTAATGACCATATTCACCAACATCCCATAAACTTTATAGGTCCCTGATGCCTGTAATTCACCAACATCCCATAAAATATTGAATGGATAAATTGACAATGCCATTGTGACAGAATATGACAAAACAAATGCCATAATACTTTGAATATTGCTTGCGATTGGAACTTTGAGGCCACCTTTTGTTTAATTATTCAGTGTTTCCAATAGAGAGAATCTAAAGTAACTACATTTCCTAAATATTATATGTATTTATTGTTGATATAACAATAACTTATGGGTTCAATAGCTATTGATAGATTTATGGAATGTCTGTGAATACGGGGGTTACATTTATATTCGCCTATGACTTAATCTATATAAGTTAAAATATTAGAGAATTCTGTTTTAAATTTGTATATTGTTATAGCTAACAAAACACTGTAGTTGTAGCCTACTTTGGAGATCACTGATATAACCAATCTTAACCTGTACTAACCTCACTTATTACATAACAGACGTTTACAAGAGCCCTACAAAGCGGAATTTAGATTTAAGAACCTACCTGGTATGTATTAAAGCGGCCCCATTCTTCAGGAACGTCTTCGTGGGACTTATAAGGGCTTTTTTCAGCACGGTATTTACTAAAGCGCTCGCCATCATCCCCCAATTTGACAACTGTTTTGGTGCCCGTTTGACAGTCAAAAGCCGGAATCACACGGACAAAATTAGCCGTGTATTCGTAAATGTCTACCAAGGTTGTAAAGCACGTCTTTAATCCGTCAACCAATCAGTGGCCGTGTTTGAAATGAGATGGTAGAATAGCTGATTCAACTATGTCTATGATTGGTTGGCGAAACAATGAAAACGCAAAGACGGAAAGCAGGAAAATGGGCTTAACATCCTGCTAGTTGAATAGCAGTTCCTGCACGAGTTTTTAGGAGTAGCCGGTAGATGGCGGTGGTACAAGATAGCAGACTGTATGGCCATTGCCAACTGCATCAATGACATCTTCGCTCTCATATGAGAATCAATGAATTGATGCAGTTGGCAATGGTGATACACAATTTTGGAAAATGTCAGTGTGGATATGAATTTGTCCGTGAAAAAAATTCCGGGAAACCGGCTGAATGGATCGCGACCATATATGCAAATCGGCTGGGAAACCGAGTTGGGGCCATCCCGTGACAATTTGAGCAAAATCGGTCCACAGACAGAGACAATATCTGGATAAAAAACTTTCCCGCCAATTTTAATTCCAAGGTTGCCACAGCAAATATACGAGCAAGAACGTCACGAGAACACTGGAAACATATTAGGTTGGCAATTCTGATGCTAGAACGCAGGTGACAGCGTGTTTATTATAACCTTATTTACAAAATAAATACAAAAGTAGTCATATTTCAAAATGATTGAGTAAGTGAGTATTTTGAACATCTTCTAATTTAACAATTACTGTCATAACTCAAATCACATTACTCTCAACAGATGTAGCAAGTTGGTATTTACAGCCAATGGTATGACATATGACAGAGCATACTACTATATCCAGCCATCCTCTTCGTAAAGATATATACACATATAAAGAATAATTCTAGAAGAGAAACAAAATTAAAAACAAACACAATAAGTCCATGAGGTCTATTCTGTAACTTCAGAACATTCTGAATACTAGAGTAACCATCATTCAAAAATATTTGGAGAACTCAAAATTGAGTTTTTTGAGTACATACTAATTCCGCCAATGGCAATACCACTGAACTTAAGGTAAAACGTTTGTTTTGAAACACAGGGTAATTTATAAGGCAGCTTACTTTGAAAATTGTATGGACCCACACTAGTGAGGCCTACAGCAGCTCTGATATCTTACTGGGCTTCCTTACAGCATTTGTGTGCCCCTCGTTGTACTCAAACCAAATATCGTTGGTGGCGGGGACGGACGAGTTATCTGTAGAAGAAATAACTATGTGTAGCACATATCAAGTTGCCACTGTGCACTATGGCAGAATGTATAAAGAGGGATAGTTTAGTATGAGATTACACCTACTAAGCTATCTCTCCTGGGGGTGTGCTGAATTAATTATTTTGGGGTCATCATAGCAGTGACCTGATACCGAAACTGAGTAATTTGATTTGAAATATATTCTAGATGGCGAGAAAAATGTCAACATTGTTTCAAATAGAACCGGTAAAGCTACAGGGCTTGGCAAATTTTTCGAACATGGACATTTTTATTTCATGATAGAGAGCGGTGCTTGATCTCATTTTGTAGGTATTTTAATTCCAAAGAAAATTACGAAAAAACATTGTTATAAAAAGTGTACCGTTTTGGCGGTAAATCCGAAGAAGTGAATAAAAATAAAATTAAAATTGTCCTATCAAAATCAACTTTAGCGCGTTTGATAGATAATTTTCAACCAAATAAAAAATCTTAATAAATTTTTTCCCTAAGACGAAAGATAAACCCGTTACAAATTTAATTTAAAAAGTGATCAAAATCGGTAAAATTCCGGTGTATCAAAGCAGAGGTCGTCATATCAGTAACATGGCAGGGAATCTAAGTCAAATTACCTCCCAATTTAAGACATCAATATTAACAAACTCACCGTTATCATCGTTCTTGGGCCCTGCAGGCTTAGAGATAATAAAGAAGTTCATCGACGCCTGCAATAAAAACAAATTAAATAGGAGCGTGGAAACCATAAGCCTCATCCAGTGTCCGCCGTACCATACGAGGGTTGCTATTTATATATTGATAATTGGCAACACTGGTGTTGCTAGGTGCGACCCGACTGCGCCATTGTAAACTTTGACATTTTTGACAGTAGTCAGTACGATTTACAGACGCTATTTGATTGGTAATAATGAATTGAAATTTGTATCTCGGTCAAAAAATGGATTTGATTCGTAAACAGTTTTGTGCGATGAGCACACAAATCACTTACCGATGATGTCGCCTTGACTGTCTTCGCCTTCAGCTTCCGAAGATGGTTGGGCAAATCGGGCGACTGCTTTTCACCTTGAACGGGAGCAGTCTTCGGAGTGCCTTTTGATAGAGGCGGCCCGAGATTCTTCGCAGTTTCCACTCGCCGCATTTTCTCCATTTCTATTTCGCGCGCGATCAATTGTCGATTCGAATACGATAGAAACCTCTTTTGCTTGGAAGTAGAGAACTTGATGATATCGTCGATATTAGGGTCTACAAGAAAAGGAAAAAGACGTAATTGATAGTAAATGAAGACTTAAGTTTACCAAAAACCTCTAACTTTACGATGAATTAAACCAGGTGAGCAAGAGAACGATATTGTTTATAAAAAAGACAAGTTGCATTTTGAAAATTCGTAAAAAATTCAATTTATTATTTAGAAACTCCAAAATGTACAAACTTATTAATAAACATGTTTTTAATATAAATATCAAGTTTGATGAATATTCAAGAGCTAGAAGAAGAGTTAGAGCGATTTTAGTGAAACTTGTTTATAAAAAAGACAAGTTGCATTTTGAAAATTCGTAAAAAATTAAATTTATTATATAGAAAATCCAAAGTGTACAAACTTATTAATAAACATGTTTTTAATATAAATATCAAGTTTGATGAATATTCAAGAGCTAAAAGTAGAGTTAGAGCGATTTTAGTGAAACTTGTTTATAAAAAAAGACAAGTTGCATTTTGAAAATTCGTAAAAAAATCAATTTATTATATAGCAAATCCAAAATGTACAAACTTATTAATAAACATGTTTTTAATATAAATGTCAAGTTTGATGAATATTCGAGAGCTAGAAGTAGAGTTAGAGCGATTTTAGTGAAACTTGTTTATGGAAGAAAAAAACAAGTTGCATTTTAAAAATTCGTAAAAAAATCAAGTTATTATATAGAAAATCCAAAATGTACAAACTTATTAATAAACATGTTTTTAATATAAATATCAAGTTTGATGAATATTCAAGAGCTAGAAGTAGAGTTAGAGTGATTTTAGTGAAACTTGTTTATAAAAAACGACAAGTTGCATTTTGAAAATTCGTAAAAAATTCAATTTATTATATAGCAAATCCAAAGTGTTCAAACTTATTAATAAACATGTTTTTAATATAAATATCAAGTTTGATGAATATTCAAGAGCTAGAAGTAGAGTTAGAGAGATTTTAGTGAAACTTGTTTATAAAAAAAAGACAAGTTGCATTTTAAAAATTCGTAAAAAATTCAATTTATTATTTAGCAAATCCAAAATATACAAACTTATTAATAAACATGTTTTTAATATAAATATCAAGTTTGATGGATATTCAAGAGCTAGAAATGGAGTTAGAGCGATTTTAGTGAAACTTGTTTATAAAAAAAGACAAGTGGCATTTTAAAAATTCGTAAAAAATTCAATTTATTATTTAGCAAATCCAAAATGTACAAACTTATTAATAAACATGTTTTTAATATAAATATATAGTTTGATGAATATTCAAGAGCTAGAAATGGAGTTAGAGCAATTTTAGTGAAACTTGTTTATAGAAAAAAACAAGTTGCATTTTAAAAATTCGTAAAAAATTCAATTTATTATTTAGAAAATCCAAAATGTACAAACTTATTAATAAACATGTTTTTAATATAAATATCAAGTTTGATGAATATTCAATAGCTAGAAGTAGAGTTAGAGCGATTTTAGTGAAATGTAATAACGAAATATTGTAGTCTTACCCATACTATAAATATAGCTGCCCTCCTGATTCCTCTCCTGTACATAATTCAAATTATAATCAATCATCGCGCCAACAATCCTTGCCAGCTCATCCTTCTCCTGCTGCGTGTACAGATGTAAATTCACAGGCCGCAGGGGTGGCGTAATAATCTCTGTTAGCAGCGGCAGTACGTCTAGCTTAACGGCGGCGGGGCCCGAATACGCCCGCACAGTCGGCCGCATCCCCTTCAGCACCTCCCCAAGCAGGCCCTTAGTTTTGGTCGTCTTAGTCCTGACCTGCAACACAATAAAAAAATAATAATTTGAGAGAGATTATGAAGAAAATTGAGGGGATAAATAGTAGAGCTAAAGATGATTAAGTTGGTAGAGATAGTGGAAAATGTGGATTTGATGACTCTGACCTGTAACACAATCAAAAAGTCATCATGTCATCATCTTGATCTAGACAAGTTTGCATCTTGTTTTATTTTTCGTCATCATTTTTCTTGGAACCTTGTAAATGACATCTGTTAATTTATGTAATAATTCCAGCAAAATATAATCTCTTGGGCCAGATCTAGAAAAGGTGAAGGAGAGGAAGCAAACAATTACTTTTTTGCGCAAATTCATTCCAATTGAATAATCTTCTTCAATTAGTGCTAGAAATTATAGGCGGGAAATGGAAAGGGATGCCTATAGTTGATTCAATCGGTTGCTTGATGATAGTGATGGGGTCAATGTATTAAAATGATACTTACCTCCGCCCCTACAGAAGGATATGAAATCTTGGCCCACTGCATCGACCCGAACGCATAATGCCACTTAACAAACCCATAGTGCAAATACGAACTCAGCGAGTAGTTCTGCAGCGTCTGAATCTTAGTACTAACAACATCGTGATAGCAAAACCAGTCCAACGCATCAGCCGTACTCGCCAAACTGCTATCACGCACATTCATACTCGTGTAATTCTCAAACACCCCGTTCGCGACGCGATCGTAATCACCAAACGACGTAACAGTATCCAACACCTTCTTCCAACGGCTATCGGCTGCTTGAGGCTCCCCCTTTTTAGGTCGTGGTATTCGGAAAATATCCTGCCACACCGAGAACAGCCCCTTTTGCATATCCTTCTGCCCGACGCTCGCCTTCATAACGTCGCTAATGCTCACCTTCCGGCCTTGCGATTTGAAAAAGTGCAACACCGAAAGGCACGAGCGTATATCATTGTTAGACTTCTCACTAAGCGCCACCAGAGCACCCATGTGCGCATCAATGCCCTCCTTTCGGGAAATTTCATTCAATCGTTCTGACAATCGGGCACTTGATGTTGGAGGCACATGCAGGACGAACGCGATTTGTCGCAACGAGCGCAAGGCGGGCACATACGCGTCATTGCAAATGCAGATAATTGGCCGTTTCAGGATGCCCGATTTGGCCTGTTTGCCTTTTTTGGGCTTGGCGCAGTGGGTGCCGTTTATGTATTTGATTAAAAACTCGATGGAGGCGGGCGGGGCGCCGTCGATTTCATCGAAAATTATGCAATTCGGCCGTTTTTCCCGGTCGAGCACCGAGGTCATTTGTGTCGCATTGTCTAGGGCTGTGCGAAACACATCCACGCTTCTATCGTCTGATGCATTTATTTCAACCACCTGCAAACAAAAAAAAAGGCTATTGAATACTAATAAAACTACAAGAGATTAATAAACTAAAAAAAAGTAATGCAACTGTTCGTATGGGGAGATAGTTTAACGCCATCTGGCAACACCATATCAATTAACAATGCACGCCCATGTGGTAATAACTGACGTGTCGCCAGATGGCGTTAATGTTTCTCTCATATAGTACGAATTACCTTGTAACCGGCATGTTTGGCGACCATATGGGCTAGAGTAGTTTTTCCTAAAATAAAAAATATTAATAAAAAAACACCGAGTACATCCGAATCGGACCCACTCAACTAGTAAGCAGGACGCAGAGACTAAATCTCCAGGAATGCAGAAACGTGAGCATTAAGCAACAGAAGCCTATCAAGTTTTTCAAGAAAAACCATCAAGAAGGATTATCGAGAAGAGCAGAAATAATCCTGTATGATCATGGCAGATACCACGTTACATACAAACAGGCAAATAGTTGTACCAAAAACCTACCGATGGGAAGAGCTCACTGCGAACATCCAGGGCTGGCAAGGACAGAGAAAAACGTATATCTTTCGGCGCCAGGAACCGTTCAGGAGATAGAACAACGCTCACAAGGTCATCTCCCATGAGCATAGGGAGCTTCCTAAAAAGGAATCTCCTGAGAAGACGCGAGAACGAGAAAGGCGGTGTTGAGAAATCACAAACTAAAAATAATCTAGCATATTTGCAGATGTCCACCCAAAATTTAGCTAGACGACTATAAGAAACTATAAGCTTATGCCATAATATAGTGTATTAACTAACATACCTAAACCTGGCGGTCCGCACAATAGCGCAACCTTAAACCGCGGCCGCCCCGAGTCGTCCAATTCCGTATCAAGCTCGAACTTCTTGGACTGCCACTTTTTGGTCGGCGGCGTTATCGGTTTCGGTTTTATTTTCGGCCGCCGGTTGAAGACAATTTTATCCCACAGCTTCAGCCACTGCAGCAGCGTCCTGTTCATGCCCTCATCGCTGAGAAGCTCATAGTATTTTTTAGGTTTATACAAATCAACCCAGAGCATACTGCGCTCATCGGATCTTACTTGAACCTGGGATATTTCCTCGGCTTCTAGAATTGCATCGACGCTAGAGGCAGCTTGTAACTGTAAGAGAAATAATAGCTATATATTCTAGCTTACACTATTTAATAGTTACAACTAACCACCTAGGAGGAAAGTTAAGCGCCATCTGGCGGTACCACATCAATTAGCAATGCACACAAATTGATGTGGTGCCGCCAGATGGCTTTCCTCCTAGGAGGTTAGTTGTACCATTTTTGCATATAACCACTCGAGATATTGTGTGAATTCATCCTGTCTACCTCAGCTACACTGATGAAATCTAATAAGATCGAAATCTAGATATGTAGATTGCTAAGAGGTGGATTCACACTTATCGACATTTTCAACTTTTTTTTGTTGACATTTTTAACTTTTTTAACATTTTTGGCATTTTTTGACAATTTAACTTTTTTTTTGACATTTTTGACGTTTTTATCATTTTTGACTTTTTTGACATTTTTGACTTTATTTTTTTTAATTTTGACATTAACTTTTTGTCATTCTGACATTTTAACATTTTAACATTCTCACATCTTAACATTTTGGCATTCTGACATTTTTAGTTTTGGAATTTTGACATTCACATTTTAATTTTTCACGTTTTCATTAACATATTTTCATATTTAATTACTTTATTAAATTTTACATGCGACCATTTTCATTAATTTTTTTTTGTTGGCATTTTTTTACTTTTTTTTAACTTTTTTAACTTTTTTTTGACATTTTTAACATTTATGACTTTTTTTTTTAAATTTTGACATTAACTTATTGACATTCTGACATCTTAACATTTTGGCATTTTGATATTTTGGAATTTTGACATTCACATTCACATTCACATTTTAATTTTTTTACTTTTTCAATTTTTTGTGACATTTTTAACATATTTGACTTTTTTTATTTTTTTTTAAATTTTGATATTAACTTATTGACATTTTGACATTCTGACATCTTAACATTTTGGCATTTTGACATTTTTACGTTTTTGAATTTTGACATATTCACATTTAGGCATTTTCACATTTTAAATTTTCACGTTTTCATTAACATATTTTCATATTTAATTACTTTATTAAATTTTACATGCGACCATTTTCATGAATTTTTTTTTATTGGCATTTTTTTACTTTTTTAACTTTTTTGACATTTTTAACATTTTTGACTTTTTTTTTAAATTTTGATATTAACTTATTGACATTCTGACATCTTAACATTTTGGCATTTTTACATTTTGGAATTTTGACATATTCACATTTAGGCATTTTCACATTTTAATTTTTCACGTTTTCATTAACATATTTTCATATTTAATTACTTTATTAAATTTTACATTTACATTTTCTTTAATTTTTTTTGTTGGCATTTTTTTTTAACTTTTTTGACATTTTTGACATTTTTAACATTTTTGACTTTTTTTTTAAATTTTGACATTTTTGACATTTTTAACATTTTTGACTTTTTTTTTAAATTTTGACATTAACTTATTGACATTTTGACATTTTAACATTTTGACATCTTAACATTTTTACGTTTTGGAATTTTGACATATTCACATTTAGGCATTTTCATTTTTCACGTTTTCATTTACATATTTTCATATTCATTTACTTTACTAAATTTAACATGTAAAGTTCAAACTATCAACAACAAAAATTAACGAAAATGGGTTAATTTTTGTTGTAGACAGTTTTAACTTTTTTGACATTTTTAACATTTTTGACTTTTTCTTAAATTTTAACATTAACTTTTTAACTTTTTGACATTTTGAAAGTTAATGTCAAAATGTAAAAGTCAAAAATGTTTGACATTTTGACATTCTGACATCTTAACATTTTGGCATTCTGACATTTTTACGTTTTGGAAGTTTGACATATTCACATTTAGGCATTTTCACATTTTCATTTTTCACGTTTTCATTAACTTATTTTCATATTTAATTACTTGACTAAATTTAACATGTAAAGTTCAAACTGTCAACAACAAAAATTAACGAAAATGGGTAATTTTTGTTGTAGACAGTTTTAACTTTTTTGACATTTTTAACATTTTTGACTTTTTTTTAAATTTTAACATTAACTTTTTAACTTTTTGACATTTTGAAAGTTAATGTCAAAATGTAAAAGTCAAAAATGTTTGACATTTTGACATTCTGACATTTTTACGTTTTGGAAGTTTGACATATTCACATTTAGACATTTTCACATTTTCATTTTTCACGTTTTCATTAACTTATTTTCATATTTAAACTTTACTAAATTTAACATGCGACCATTTTCGTTAATTTTGTTGTTGACATTTTTTACTTTTTTGACATTTTTAACTTTTTTTGACATTCTTAACATATTTACATTTTGACATTAACTTTTTGACATTTTAACATTTTGACATTTTGGCATTCTGACATTTTTACGTTTTGGAATTTTGACATATTCTCATTTAGGCATTTTCATTTTTCACGTTTTCATTAACTTATTTTCATTATTTAATTACTTTACTAAATTTAACATGTAAAGTTCAAACTGTCAACAACAAAAATTAACGAAAATGGGTTAATTTTTGTTGTAGACAGTTTTAACTTTTTTGACATTTTTAACATTTTTGACTTTTTCTTAAATTTTAACATTAACTTTTTAACTTTTTGACATTTTGAAAGTTAATGTCAAAATGTAAAAGTCAAAAATGTTTGACATTTTGACATTCTGACATCTTAACATTTTGGCATTCTGACATTTTTACGATTTGGAAGTTTGACATATTCACATTTAGACATTTTCACATTTTCATTTTTCACGTTTTCATTAACTTATTTTCATATTTAAACTTTACTAAATTTAACATGCGACCATTTTCGTTAATTTTGTTGTTGACATTTTTTACTTTTTTGACATTTTTAACTTTTTATGACATTCTTAACATATTTACATTTTGACATTAACTTTTTGACATTTTAACATTTTGACATTTTGGCATTCTGACATTTTTACGTTTTGGAATTTTGACATATTCTCATTTAGGCATTTTCATTTTTCACGTTTTCATTAACGTATTTTCATTATTTAATTACTTTACTAAATTTAACATGTAAAGTTCAAACTGTCAACAACAAAAATTAACGAAAATGGGTTAATTTTTGTTGTAGACAGTTTTAACTTTTTTGACATTTTTAACATTTTTGACTTTTTCTTAAATTTTAACATTAACTTTTTAACTTTTTGACATTTTGAAAGTTAATGTCAAAATATAAAAGTCAAAAATGTTTGACATTTTGACATTCTGACATCTTAACATTTTGGCATTCTGACATTTTTACGTTTTGGAAGTTTGACATATTCACATTTAGGCATTTTCACATTTTCATTTTTCAAATTTCACTGGATCGTCTCGGATAGTGTCCGCAGATATTTGCCAAATTTGGCCGCAGTCAATTTGTCAAAAATGTCAAAAATATTAAATATGTCAAAAATGTCAAAAATATTAAATATGTCAAAAAATGTCAACAACGTCAAAAACATTAAAAAATGTCATAAAACTCAAATGTAAATATGTCAGAATGTCAAAATGTCAAATTGTTAGAATGTCAGGATGTCAAAATGTCAAAATGACTAAAAGTCATAAAATCAAAAAGTAAAAATGTCAAAAAAGTAAAAAAAAAGCCAAAACTAGTAATGTAAAAAAAAGTTTTAAAAAAATGTGAGAAAAAGGGAAAATGTCAAAATGTCTAAATGTAAATATGTGAGAATGTCAAAACGTGAAATTGTTAGAATTTCAAAATATCAAATTGTTAGAATTTCAGGATGTCAGAATGTCAAAATGACAAAAAGTCAAAAAGTAAAAATGTCAAAAAAGTAAAGAAAATGTCAAAACTAGTCAAGACAAAAATGTCCTAAAGTCAAAACTGTTAAAAATGTAAAAAAAGTCAAAAGAAAGTGAGAAAAAGGGAAAACATATGTGAGAATGTCAAAATGTCAAATTATTTGAATTTCAGGATGTCAGAATGTCAAAATGACCAAAAGTCATAAAGTCAAAAAGTAAAAATGTCAAAAAAATCAAAACTAGTCAAGACAAAAATGTCAAAAAGTCAAAAATGTAAATAAAAGTCAAAACTAGTCAAGACAAAAATGTCAAAAAGTCAAAAATGTAAAAAAAAAGATAAAAAAATATGTGAGAAAAAGGAAAAACATGGGCAAAATGTGAGAAAATGTCAAAATGTCTAAATGTAAATATGTGAAAATGTCAAATTGTTACAATTTCAGGATGTCAGAATGTCAAAATGTAAAAACAGTAAAAAAAATCAAAACTAGTCAAGACAAAACCAGACAAGACAAAAATGTCAAAATGTCTAAATTGTCAAAACAAGACAAAAATGTTAAAAATGACAACAAAAAAACAGTCAACAATGTCAAAAAAGTTTTAAAAATCAGTAAAGATTGAAAATGCCGAAAATGACCCTAGATATTTAATTAATTTTTGTTAACTTTGTGTATAAAATTATATGTTAATACTTACTAAATCTCTAGATTCCTTCCAAATGGACTCAAACTGTGTCCCCATAACACCCTTAAAGCTTAAATCAATAGCCAACCTCTGCCTCTCCTCCTTCTCAAACTCTTCCGAGTGACATCGAATATAAACCACCTCCCCATCAAACCTCCTGACAGTGTGGTATGAATATTTCGGTAGCCTATATGATATATTATCACGAATATTCTGAACAACCCACTTGGTGGTATGTGCTTTCCCAAAAACCACCATATTCCTATTAGTTTGACGCTCCTCACAAATATACTTAATCAGAGCCAGCTGATCATCAATATTAGGTCCCTCATCCTTTTTCAGCCGCTTTGGCTTTGGCAGATTCAGGTCTTCGGACAGAATATCATCAATATCACCAAAAAGAGAGGATTGCAGGGATCGTTTATTCGCCACTGTAGGCTCAACTATGGTCTCCAGGACGTTTACAATTGGGTCTTCAGTATTGGTGATTGGAATGAAATCATCAACATTGTCCTGGGGAGGTTGAGCGATGTCTGAAACAAATCATCAATATAAGCATAATACAGGATACATCTTTTAAAATTGCACAGTTTTGTCAGAAAAATTATATCTTATATATTATATCTTATAAATTATATATATATATATATATATATATTTCATCTTAGCTAGCTGCGTACAAGCAATAATTGTGGGGAGTACAACAAAAAAATTGCTATATTACAAAACTAGAGGCAGCTTGTGAGAAATACAAACCAAAAAAAGCTTACTATGTTGCAGTTTTAATATATTTTTGTTATTATCTCGAGTGGTTTATAAGTGTATATAATCACTCGAGATATTGTGTGAATTCATCCTCACTAGCTGAGCTACACTGAGGAGATCTAATAAGATCGAAATCAAGATATGTAGATTGCTAAGAGGTGGATTCACACTTATATATATTTTTGTTATGTCATTTAAGAGTTTCTTGGTAGAAGACACACCAAAGAGTGTATTTTCTTGAAACATTATATATATATATATATATATATATATATATATTTAATTAATTAATTATTGCATTCACCTTCCATTTCCCGCATCGCCTCCAGCTCCTCGGCATGCATCGCCTCAAACTCCTCATCATAATCGGGATAATCATCCATATTTTTGGGTAAACTTTCTCTTGCAAAAGATATGTTTGTTTACTAAAATTGATAGGTTAGTTCCATTATGGCGGGAAAACTGCTGTCAGTTGTTTTCATGGAAAATCGTACAGTGCTGTGGTGTACATTTAGTTGCATATAGTTTTTTTTTTGAGTGTTTTTTTGCAGTTTTCATGTTCAGTGCCAACGCCTAGGTAGCCTATAAAATGTTTCAATCCTGAAGCTAAGAGTGACAACTGAATCACTAGATTATACTAATATGCCAACCACAAACCTGATCAAATAAATCAATTGCCAGGTTCACAAATCCAAGAGCAAAATAAATAGGACCAAGACACGGAACTGTGTTGACGGTCACTGTAGAGCCGCTTTAAACTCAATACAACAGCTCCATTAGTAAGTAACTAATAATCTCAGAAATTAAAACCTACCAGATTGATTACAAATGAGCATCCTCATCCGCACATATTTATATTCATTATAACCCATAAGTCTAGTTGTTGTAGCGTTGGTTTATAACTTTATATGGCAGGGAACATCAGTAGACATTTAAAAAGGGGGCAAATCCAACGGACTAGAATGAAGTAGAACGCGCAACGATCTACTGCGCATCATAGACAACCCTAGATGCGAAAGTCCCTAGAAATATTACGGCACGAACTTTTTCGCAATCTATGTTGTGTAACAAAAGTAGTAGCTAAGTTCTAAGGGTGGTTTGTGCTACTTACGTATGATAGCAGTTTTAATAGCGCATCCTTCGTTGGGCAAAACTAGCAAAATATATTAGTTTTGCGAATAATTATTTGTATCTACCTTCACACCGCTTACGATGTTTTTTCATGGAAAACGGCTACTTCATGTTAGTTTTGTTTTAGGACGCCATCATTTTTATATGGACGCCATCTTTAAAACCAAGCTACAGAAAAAAAAGTTCTCCTCACGATATCGTCCTCATTAAGAAGCAAGAAATAATTAGAAGAGATGAATATAACTGGAATACGTAGTGCGTGCCTGTTAGCTACTTCAATCAACACGGATTCTGCATTAGTGATTGTATTTCCAAGGTCAACAATGGATTTAACCTAAAAAATTTACCAGTATCATTTATATATGGAATTTACTCCAGGATTTCGTCCTGATAAGAAGCAAGAAATAATTAGGAGTGATGAATACAACTGGAATACGTAGTGAGTGCCTATTAGCTACTTCCACCAACATGGATTCTATATCAATGATTGTATTTCCAAGGTCAACCTAATGAATTAACTCCAGGATTTTGTCCTGATAAAGAAGCAAGAAATAATTAAGAGTGATGAATACAACTAGAATATGTAGTGAGTGCCTATTAACTACTTCCATCAAAATGGATTCTGCATCAAAGATTGCATTTCCAAGGTCAACAATGGATATAACCTATGAATTCACTACAGGACATCCTGACAAAGAAGCAATTATTAGAAGTGTTCAAACTAGAATACCCAATGAGTGTCCATTAACATGGATTCTGCTTCAATGATTGTATTTCCAAGGTCTATACTGGATATAACTTGAAAATAGGTAAAGGTTTTTTTTTATTGTTTTTATATCAATCTGCTTAATGGTTTAGTTGGCTGTTATGGGTAACCCACTCTGAACTTACAGAATAAAATATTTACCCCTGTATTCACTGACGTTCCATAAATCTATCAATACTTATTGAACTCTTTAAGTATTCATAAAGGCACCTTACACGATCAATATTACTGTCAATATTTTAGAATAATGACAGTATTACTGAACGATAAAATATTTAATATGTTCATTATTCTAAAATATTGCCAGTGTTACTCATCGTGTAAAGTATAATAATGATGTAATGAAGAGAATACTGATCTTTATCCGGATAATTGATGACTTGATAAATATAAAAAGAGAATTGAAGCAAATATTGACAGTACTAGTATTGACAGTGTTATTGACTGTGTAAGGTGCCTTATTGATATAGCAACAATAAATAAATTATATAGGGAATGTAGTTACTTTAGATTCTCTCTATTGGAAACACTGAATAATTAAACAAAAGGTGTCATCAAAGCTGCAATCGCAAGCACTACTCAAGGTGTTTATCATTTGTTTTGGCATATTCTGTCACAATGACTTTGTCAATTTATCCATTCCCATAAGCTATAAAGTTTATTAACAACCACACATTACTGTCTAAGTTGTTGTGGTTGGGTATATTGAAGAGTTTTTTGTCAAGAAAATGCCAATAAGGTCCTTTTTTTTACTGTCCAAGTGATCAAAATCGTGTAACTTGTATCAGCTGATCAAACAATAACAAAGATCAGCGCCATTGACATTTGAATTGTGAATAGTTATTGTTTTGTTTATAGGAGCAAAAGTTTGGACCATACATCAAATTCATCAATATATTAATGGATTTCACCATGATTTTACTGTGAGAATCTAGGCTGTAATGGAAGTATCCGAATCAATTATGGGCATGGAGCTGTGAATTAGTTTTATTGGGATTTGACTGCAAGGATTGAAGTTTTAATGGTATAAGTTTGACCAAAAGGAGACTAATCAATATCTGATGTGGATGTGTGAAAACTGTAAGTATTCGCATGTTGTAGCTTAGTTTATATGTGAATCCTGTAGACAACCATGCTTTTATACTATACTAATGTGGTGAAATCACATCTTGATAACACTTAGACTGCCATAGTACTTTGCAAGATTCTGGTGTAAAAAGCCAATTTAATTTAATCATGTTATATTATTAAAAACTCTAATTTTAGTTCATACTAATCATTAAAAAGAATATAAATATTTTTTATTTTTTTTTGTAAACTATGGCAATTAAACAAATTATGAGATAACTTGTAGTTGGCTTCCTAGTCATTAAAAAAACAATAAGGCACCTTACACGATCAATATTACTGTCAATATTTTAGAATAATGACAGTATTACTGTACGATAATATGTTTAAAATGTTAATTTTTCTAAAATATTGCCAGTATTACTGATTGTGTAAGGTATATTAATGATGTAATGAAGAGAATAATGATCTTTATCCAGATAATTGAGTACTTAATAAATATAAAAGGAGGATTGAAGAAAATATTGACAGTACTAGGATTGACAGTATTATTGACTGTGTAAGGTGCCTTTATGAGATAACTTGTAGTTGGCCTTTTAGTCATTAAACAAACTATGAGATAATTTGTAGTTGGCCTGTTTCTTAGTACTTATTTTAATTATTATTTTATGTCAGTATAAAAAAGTAAAGAAATTAAAAATACATACATAATATTATACATTTGAAGTAGCAAGTAACTTCAGAAAGTCCAGAATTGTAGTTAACTGCCAATATGTCCAACCTAGCTAATCTTTCCATACAATAATCATCTCCCTTATTAATTTTTCTAATCTAATTAAAACTAACCTGTAACTAACAACAAACCAACATTTTACTAACACCAACAATACTAACATGGGGATTTCTTGCTATATAACATTGTTCAACTTTAAAAATGGTCTTTTTTTCTGATAGGATATTGCTAAACACTACACTGCTGCACTACATACATGGGTTATGGGATGTTCCATTTTGGGGTAACAGTCACTCTTGGCCAAGTAGAAGCAACTGATACTGAAGCCAGGAGACCTGCCCTATTTTATTCGTGTCTTCAATGTCATAACATACAGTGCTTTTATATGCAGATATCATGTGTTTAAACCAGCAGTTTCTAATTGATTTAGCCTAGTGATAAGAAAATTACTACTCCTGAAAATATTGCATATCAGTATCAAGTTTAATTATTGTGTGTTTATTTTTGAAAACAAAGTACATAATCAATATGACTTATCATTTAAATAATGATATAAACATGATATGAATATTATCAGTTTTACTTTCAGTATCATTCATGACTTCAAATACTTGAATAATGCAGTGTTATTTTGATATAAATATACTGAACGAGTGTAGTATTCGTGCTTGGATTACAGATTATCCAGATCAATATTAATTTATTTATTGATTTAAGGATTGAAACTAATATGGACAGTAACAGAAATCTCATACAGTATTTTTTGTTACTGTCCATATTAGCTTCAATCCTTAAATCAATATTTATCTGGATAATTGGTAACACAAGCATCAATACTACACTCATTCAGTATATTCATATATAAATAACACTACATTATTCAAGTATTTGAAGTCTGGGATGATACTGAATGTAAAACTGACAATATACAATCATCATGTAAATTTCATACATGATGATTGCCCTTTAAGGAAAGTGAAGATTATTGAAAAACACAATCATGTAAGACTAGTCTATTGCCTAAATAAGAACCTCATCATGAGTATGTACTTTATTTTCCAAATAGGCAAAGGTTTTTTATTCTATCACCACCCCCAAGTTTTATTTGGGTAGGTATATCGGCCAATTTAGAAAGCGCTGGTTTAAACCAATCAAAAATTTATTGTGCTTATTATATATAAACCCCACTGGCATTATTTCACCATTTACAACTAATTTAAATTAACAAATATATACATTCTATTTAAATAAACAAGAATAAAATCTCCATCCAACTTTTCCTTGGCATGCATTACATCCCACCTCATCTGCTTGCACTTATTAATTACATATTTAATTGTTTATGTATTTAGCCCTCAAGGACTGTATACAAAAGTACATAGGATCCTCTGTCAGCCAATGCGATGAAGGAAAACATATTACGTCATCGAACTGTGATTTGGCGGGAATGTTAGGCGGTAAATTTAAATTTGGTTGCGTTCATGCAAGAACAGGCTTGTGTATTGGGCTGCATATCACAATCAGGTGGGGAATTAGCGGCAAATTTAAATCTACTGTACAGTGGTTCTTGCATATTACCAACACTACGGTATTATGCAAGAACCACTGTATAACAAAATACAAATTGAAATTGTATACGCACATTGTAGATCTGTAACGCGCATATATTTTTTTGTCTTTGGAGGTTGAAATTTGTTTCACACCTATTGCGTATGTTGATGTATTGAATGTCTTGATTCTACCACCAACACTACAGCAGATTTAAATTTGCCGCTAATTCCGCAAGCTTATGCTACCCAAAATACACGTCCGATCGCAATAATATTTAAATTTACCGCCAAATATCCCTGCAAGATTTCACAATTCGATGACGACAAATGTTTTCCTTCACAGGATTGGTCGTTTCGCCATTGCGACGTCCTTTTGTATACAGTCCTTGGCACAGTCCGTTTGGTTACTACTAGTGACTAGTAGTGACACAAGCTGACGTCACTTTGTACTATTTATTTTATTATTACTATATGCATATGCTATCCTACAGAATATGTAATAATAATAAGATCAGAAATTATATATTATAGACATATAGATGGCTGAAGGATCCAGTTAGATATTGTAACTATAACTACTACTAGAATATTGTATGCCTCCACAATATTCTAGTAGTAGTTATAGTTACAATTTCTAACTGGATCCTTCAGCCATGTATATATGAATGTTAGGAAAAAGCTTAAAAATCTAGTGACTATTTGACAATACTCTAGACTTGTGTCACTTTTGTCCCAAGCATGTGATGTCTATGTATGTCTCAAAATTTATTTTTGTTTGTTCGATTTTCTAAATTGATGTGTTTTATATTATTGATTGTTACTTTTGTTAAATATGTGTCTTTGTGTGTATTTATAAACAAAATTTGTTACATTATTATTATAATACATGTTGGTAAATTATTTGTTTAATAAATTGGCAGTTAACTAAAACTTTGTGTGTATTATTCAATCAAATTATATAATCAAACAAAAAAACAAAAAATGGAATTCAGGTGGAATGCTACTATTTACAATACTTTATCCATAACTTTTATGATAAGTATTGTAATCATGGAGAAAAAAAATTCTTGGGCAAATACTCTAAAAAGATTAGGGGTGGGATTCTTGAAATTATTATTATTATTATTTAAACTTTCAAAATGAGTGAAAGTTTAATAATAATAATAATAAACTTTTTTTATTTTTTAAGAAAAAAACATTTGCAACCAAATTTTAAAAACAGAAGAAATTAACAATTACAAAAAAAAAATGGAAAATATTTTATTTCTTTATCAAAAATTCTATAATTATCCAAAAATACAATAATAAATGGATTTCATTGCATGACTTTTCATTTAGTACTTACATAAGTACTAAATGAAAAGTTATATATTACATAATATATTTATTTAGTTTTTATAATGCATTCAAATTGCATAATAGCTCTTTATTATTATTTTGTTTTAGAAGAAGAAAAACAAAAATCAAAACAATTTTATTTTTGTAGCTAGCCAACTTGGAAACCATTGGACTGGAGGAAATGGTCATCATCATCCACAAGGAAAAGTGTTAGTGCAACAAGAACCATCATTACTTATTATATATTATTTAGTGATAAGTATGCGTATTTTTGAATTGTTCAATCCTAGAGGTTTTTATCCATTTGCCATCAAACAAAACAGATTACTAGCAGTACAGTTGTGACCCTAAAAATGTGTTATCATCACTGTTGTTTCAATTCCATAGTGTTTGTGATATCAAAACACATCTTTGAGCCCAATTTGATTTAAATTCATCCATAATAAGCAAAGAAATCATAAAAAAAAGTGGCAAATATTACCAGAGACATAAAACAGTATTTTATCCAATATTTTCCCAAATCAACATACACATTTTCTTTGATAAATCATTATAGCAACATCTAAACTCACTACCTGCCTTTTTATAGCACTCAATTTGCTTGAATACTCAACAGAATCCTAAATATGTGATTGCATTAGTTACGATATGGATAAGTAGGCAGATATTTCCTTAAAAATCTATTTTAATTTTATAACCATGACTTTGGTTTTAGTTCTATGATGTTTGTGATATTAAAATACTTTTAGCCAATTTTGAACGAAATCCATACATAAAAAGCAAAGAAATCATCAAAAAAATCTAGCAACTATTGCCTGATATGTAAAACAGTATTTTATTCAATATTTTCCCAAATCAACATACACATTTTCTTTAATAAATCATTAGAGCAATATCTAAACTCACTATCTGGCTTTTTATAGTACTCAATTTGCTTGAATACTCAATAGAATCCTAAATATGTGATTGCATTAGTTACGATATGGATAAGTAGGCAGATATTTCCTTAAAGATTACTTTAATTTTATAACCACGACTTTGGTTTTAGTTCTACATTGTTTGTGATATTAAAATACATTTTTTAGCCAAATTTGAAAGAAATCCATACATAAAAAGTAAAGAAATCATCAAAAATACCTAGCAACTATTGTCTGAGACTTAAAACAGTATTTATCCAATATTTTCCCAAATCAATATAGACATTTTCTTTAATAAATCATTATAACAACATCTGAACTCACTATCTGACATTTTGTAGCACTCAATTTGCTTGAATACTCAAACAAAATCTTAAATATATGACTGTATTAGTTACGAGACTGAGAAGTTGACAGATATCTCCTTAAAAAAACATGTTCATGTACAACCATGACTTTGGTTTTAATTCTATGTTGTTTGGGATATTAAAATACATCTTTTAGCCCAATTTAAACAAAATCCATCAATAAAAAGCAAAGATATCATCAAAAAACCTAGCAATCATTACTTGAGACATAAAACAGTATTTTACCCAATATTTTCCCAAATCAACATAGACATTTTCTTTAATGAATCATTATAACAACATCTGAACTCACTATCTGACATTTTGTAGCACTCAATTTGCTTGAATACTCAAACAAAATCTTAAATATATGACTGTATTAGTTACGAGACTGAGAAGTTGACAGATAACTCCTTAAATAAACATGTTCATGTACAACCATGACTTTGGTTTTAGTTCTATGTTGTTTGGGATATTAAAATACATCTTTTAGCCCAATTTGAACAAAATCCATCAATAAAAAGCAAAGATATCATCAAAATCCTAGCAATCATTACCTGAAACATAAAACAGTATTTTATCCAATATTTTGCCTAATCAACATAGACATTTTCTTTAATAATTCATTATAACAACATCTAAACTCACTATCTGACTTTTTGTAGCACTCAATTTGCATGAATACTCAAACAAAATCTTAAATATATGACTGTATTAGTTACGAGACTGAGATG
Organism: Lordithon lunulatus; assembly: GCA_963942505.1. Lineage (NCBI taxonomy): Eukaryota > Metazoa > Arthropoda > Insecta > Coleoptera > Staphylinidae > Lordithon > Lordithon lunulatus. The sequence continues at coordinate 5,186,730 of OZ012675.1, forward strand.
TTGACAGATATCTCCTTAAAAAAACATGTTCATGTACAACCATGACTTTGGTTTTACTTCTATATTGTTTGGTATATTAAAATACAACTTTTAGCCCAATTTTAAAGAAATCCATCAATAAAAAGCAAAGAAATCATCAAAGAAACCTAGCAATCATTACCTGAAACATAAAATAATATTTTATCCAATATTTTCCCAAATCAACATCAACATTTTCTTTAATAAATCATTATAACAACATCTCAACTCACTATCTGGATTTTTGTAGCACTCAATTTGCATGAATACTCAAACAAAATCTTAAATATATGACTGTATTAGTTACGTGACTGAGAAGTTGACAGATATCTCCTTAAAAAAACATGTTCATGTACAACCATGACTTTGGTTTTAATTCTATGTTGTTTGTGATATTAAAATACATCTTTTAGCTCAATTTGAAAGAAATCCATCAATAAAAAGCAAAGAAATCATCAAAGAAACCTAGCAATCATTACCTGAGATGTAAAACAGTATTTTATCCAATATTTTCCCAAAATGACATAGACATTTTGTTTAATAAATCATTATAACAACATCTGAACTCACTATCTGGCTTTTTGTAGCACTCAATTTGCTTGAATACTCAACTGAATCTTAAATATGTGATTTCATTAGTTACGAGACTCATATGTAGACATATTCCATCAAAAAAATAGTTTCATGCATAATCATGACTTTAGTTTTAGTTCTATGTTATTTGTCATAGTAAAATACACCTTTTAGCCCAATTTGAACAAAATCCATCAATAAAAAGCAAAGATATCATCGAGAAATCTAGCAACCATTACCTGAGACTTAGAGATAGTATTTTATCCAATATTTTCTCATATGACATGGACATTTTCTTCAATAAATCATTATAATAACATCTAAACTCACTATCTGGATTTTTGTTCAACTCAATTTGCTTAAAAACTGACAATAATCTTAAATATGTTATTGCATTGGTTCAGAGTGTTAGCTTTACATGATTATCTCATTTGTCAATATGTTTTTATAATAAACACCCATTTTTTAACTAATATAACAAAACTAGATCACCTAAAGTCTCCATACACAATTTTGTTGCACTAAATATACTTGAATACTATGAAAACTCCATCACAAGAACTTGAAATCGGAGAGCCATTGATTAAAAACTTGCATCTTCTTTTATGAATATTTTTACATAATAAACACCCACTTTTTAACTAATATAACAAAACTAGATCACCTAAAGTCTCCATACACCATTTTGTTGCACTAAATATACTAGAATACTATGCAAACTCCAACACATGAACTTGAAATCGGAGAGCCACTGATTAAAAACTGACACCTTCTTTTATGAATATTTTTTCATAATAAACACCCACTTTTTAACTAATATATCAAAATTAGAGCACCTAAAGTCCCCATACACCCTTTTGTAGCACTGAGCATCCTTGAATACTACCCAAACTCCAACACATGACATTGAAATCGGAAAGTCATTGCTTGAAACTGACAGCTGTCCCAAAACAGCCTTTAGCATATATAATAATGAAATCTTTTTGCAGAATCTTAAAGCCTGCATCAAATAAGCAACAGCCTGCCACTATGGACCCTCCAGCTGAACCACCCTTCATGCAGCAACCCCCGAAGCATCAACAGGTGCCTTTGCTGGTGCACTCTTACAACACTTTCCCCACACAAACTGCCACCGGAATACGAAACTAGGCCCCCTAAACCCCCTAATTGCGGATTAGCACCATCCCACTTGCAGAAATAACTTCGCCGCATGACCAAATAACCTCGAAGGGGGTTTATTGAAAAAAATCACACATGCGCTATAGTAATCGGCGCCAAAACACTTGAAATAGGTATAATAGTGCGAAACAAGCGTTATTTTGACACCATTCGGGCCCAAAACGGTGCAAATTCAGAGATTCCAAAAATGCCGCCATGAAATTTTCGACGCCGAAAAATTAATTATGCGGAGATATTACGCACTGGGACTCGAAATGTGTTGAATCCTATGTTTTCAGGGCCGCTGAGCAGGCAGGAATAGTTTTTAAGCCGTGAAATTCTATAGTTTCTTTGCAATGGGCTTTGTTTACAAATTGGCCGGTTTTTTGGAAATTGCGGCCAAAATATCGAATATTATGAAAAAGTGAGCACAGCTCCGTGAGTTTTGAGCTGCGGCGAACAAGATAGTATGTATTTCATGTAGTTTTGTGATTTAAAGTTATTTTTTAAATTTTTGGGTTAAATTGTCAAAAATTCGCCATGTTGCCAGTTGTCTTAGTTGATGAATTTTTATTTTTTAAATTACAAATAATAAATGGTTGTTGCTTATATGGTTGGTGTGTTATTTAACCCGGATTCTTCCTGTGTAATTATATTTTGGGGAAAACGTGCCGTTTTTGAGATATATTCGTTCTACTCGGGGGTCACGTGACCGAGGAAGTTTGGCAACGTCGCATTTCGGACGAGGACGGCCATTTTTCTAGGCCGCTCAGTCGACTGGCAGACGTTGAGCGGAGCGCACGCTCGACGGCACCGCAAATCGGTCCAGAATTTTGGTGTTGGTACTATGGGTCCGAATCCTATACACCAGATCGGGCAAAATGGCGTCCGAATTGACTTTGACAGATGGAACCAAACTTGTTTGTTTTGATTTGAATGTTCTTGGGTAAGTTTTTATTTTGAATTTTATTGATGTTGGGGGGTTATTATGTTGTTTGCGGGTTTATTAAAAATAGTTTGAATATTTTTGGGTGAGTTTTTATTTTGAATTTGATTCATCTTAGGGAGTTATTATGTTCTTTGCGGGATTATTAACAATAGTTGAGGGTTATGTTTATGATTCAATATTATGGGGAAATTATATTTTTTTAAATTGTTTGATGAGTATTTCTTTTGAAATTTATTCCTATTAGGGGACAATTGTGTTGTGTGTGGTTATATTTGCAACCATTTAATAATATTTAAGGGGCATATTTTACAATTTTAACCAAACTTAGTGTTTGTTTTGATAATTTTTCAATTTACAATATTAAGGGGGTCTAATATTTTTGAAAACTTTTTAATAAAATTTGTTGAATTTTTTGTTTGAAATGTATTCGTATTAGGGGACGATTGTGTTATGTGCGGGTTTATTTGCAACTACTTAACAATATTTTAGGGGTATATTTTACAATTTTAGCCAAACTAGTTTGGGTTATTTTGAGTACTTTTCAATGAGTTTTAATTTTGAAATTTATTTATGTATGCTCTAATTGTATTATTTGCGGGTTTATTTGCAATGATTTAACTATAATTTAGGGATATATTTTACAATTAAATATTAGGGGTGTCAAATATTTTTGAAAAATAAATTTTAATATTATTTGGTGAGGCTTTCTTTTGAAATTTATTCCTATTAGGGGATGATTGTGTTGTGTACAGGTTTATTTTCAACTACTTAATAGTATTTGAGGGGTATATTTTACAATTATAACCACACTTATTGTTGTTTGTTTTGAATAATTTCCAGTGAGTTTTTATTTTGAAATTTATTTACGTAGGGGCTAATTGTGTTGTTTGCTACTTGCAATTATGTAACATGTAATACATTTATTTTAAATTTTAAATTAATTGATAATAATTTTTTAATGAATAGTGGACAAATGAAAATAATGGATGGACAAACGAAAGTTATAAATGTACAAATGTTTCCAATAATAATGTGTGGAAAAATACCTACAGAGAAATTCAGGGCCGTAATAATTTATTTTAAATCTTAAATTAATTGATAATAATTTTTTAATGAAGTGTGAACAAATGAAAGTTATAAAAGTTCAAATTATTCCAATAAGAATGTGTAAAAAACTACCTACAGAAAAATTCAGGGCCGTAATAATTTACATTCTTACTCACGAAACAGTTAATGCTTACGTTAGTATTAGCGACAATAGAAAACAATCGTTTCATTCCAAACTCAACAATTTCTTTTTTCAGGCTACCTTAAACATTGTCCTTTCCTCCTTAACCAATCCTTTCCCACTCGATGAATTGGTGCCTTGTAGTGGCGAGTGGGCTTAATCACATGTACACTGAGAATTTCGTCCTTTTAAAATAATAGTGTATTCATTTTTTAATAAGAAAATGTCATTTCTATGTTACTTATCGTTAACGAAGATTCTAGTTAGAAATAATCATGTTTAGTCTAATGTCTTTTGTTACAGCTTATCTGTTTCATTCGTAGACTCAAACCACAGATTTATTACGCAGAATTTTGAATTCAACTGCAAATTTATGAGATTTTCTATATTCTACATTTACTACATCTTCATAGATTTCGGCCATTAACTTGAACTCCGGGGTTTCCTAGTAGCTAGTTACGTAGCACGCGATTTGAGTTTTGTACTTTCTCTTTTGATGTGGCTTGAACCTAAGGACTTCGGGTAGCTTTTAAAGCTCAAGCTCTTGGGTCTTCATGTAGCCGATCATTTGTATTGAGACAAAAGCTCGTCAGCTATGTGGCTTGGCTTGAACCTGAGGTGCTCATGCAGAGTGGTGATAGATTGGTATATTATAGATATCATACAAGTATCATTTCATTATTCAAATTAATTGAATCGTTTGAGTTTATGTAGCTAGACTCAAACCACAGATTTATTAGGCAGAATTTTGAATTCAACTGCAAATTTATGAGATTTTCTATATTCTCCATTTACTACATCTTCATAGATTTCGGCCATTAACTTGAACTCCGAGGTTTCCTAGTAGCTAGTTACGTAGCACGCGATTTGAGTTTTGTACTTTCTCTTTTGATGTGGCTTGAACCTAAGGACTTCGGGTAGCTTTTAAAGCTCAAGCTCTTGGGTCTTCATGTAGCCGATCATTTGTATTGAGACAAAAGCTCGTCAGCTATGTGGCTTGGCTTGAACCTGAGGTGCTCATGCAGAGTGGTGATAGATTAGTATATTATAGATATCATACAAGTATCATTTCATTATTCAAATTAATTGAATCGTTTGAGTTTATGTAGCTAGACTCAAACCACAGAATTATTAGGCAGAATTTTGAATTCAACCGCAAATTTATGAGATTTTCTATATTCTCCATTTACTACATCTTCATAGATTTCGGCCATTAACTTGAACTCCGAGGTTTCCTAGTAGCTAGTTACGTAGCACGCGATTTGAGTTTTGTACTTTCTCTTTTGATGTGGCTTGAACCTAAGGACTTCGGGTAGCTTTTAAAGCTCAAGCTCTTGGGTCTTCATGTAGCCGATCATTTGTATTGAGACAAAAGCTCGTCAGCTATGTGGCTTGGCTTGAACCTGAGGTGCTCATGCAGAGTGGTGATAGATTAGTATATTATAGATATCATACAAGTATCATTTCATTATTCAAATTAATTGAATCGTTTGAGTTTATGTAGCTAGACTCAAACCACAGAATTATTAGGCAGAATTTTGAATTCAACCGCAAATTTATGAGATTTTCTATATTCTCCATTTACTACATTTTCATAGATTTCGGCCATTAACTTGAACTCCGAGGTTTCCTAGTATCTAGTTACGTAGCACGCGATTTGAGTTTTGTACTTTCTCTTTTGATGTGGCTTGAACCTAAGGACTTCGGGTAGCTTTTAAAGCTCAAGCTCTTGGGTCTTCATGTAGCCGATCATTTGTATTGAGACAAAAGCTCGTCAGCTACGTGTCTTGGCTTGAAGCTGAGGTGCTCATGCAGAGTGGTGATAGATTGGTATATTATAGATATCATACAAGTATCATTTCATTATTCAAATTAATTGAATCGTTTGAGTTTATGTAGCTAGACTCAAACCACAGAATTATTAGGCAGAATTTTGAATTCAACTGCAAATTTATGAGATTTTCTATATTCTCCATTTACTACATTTTCATAGATTTCGGCCATTAACTTGAACTCCGAGGTTTCCTAGTAGCTAGTTACGTAGCACGCGATTTGAGTTTTGTACTTTCTCTTTTGATGTGGCTTGAACCTAAGGACTTCGGGTAGCTTTTAAAGCTCAAGCTCTTGGGTCTTCGCATAGCCTATCATTTGTATTGAGACAAAAGCTCGTCAGCTACGTGTCTTGGCTTGAACCTGAGGTGCTCATGCAGAGTGGTGATAGATTGGTATATTATAGATATCATACAAGTATCATTTCATTATTCAAATTAATTGAATCGTTTGAGTTTATGTAGCTAGACTCAAACCACAGATTTATTAGGCAGAATTTTGAATTCAACCGCAAATTTATGAGATTTTCTATATTCTCCATTTACTACAGCTTCATAGATTTCGGCCATTAACTTGAACTCCGAGGTTTCCTAGTAGCTAGTTACGTAGCACGCGATTTGAGTTTTGTACTTTCTCTTTTGATGTGGCTTGAACCTAAGGACTTCGGGTAGCTTTTAAAGCTCAAGCTCTTGGGTCTTCGTGTAGCCGATCATTTGAATTGAGACAAAAGCTCGTCAGCTACGTGTCTTGGCTTGAACCTGAGGTGCTCATGCAGAGTGGTGATAGATTAGTATATTATAGATACCATACAAGTATCATTTCATTATTCAAATTAATTGAATCGTTTGAGTTTATGTAGCTAGACTCAAACCACAGATTTATTACGCAGAATTTTGAATTCAACTGCAAATTTATGAGATTTTCTATATTCTCCATTTACTACATCTTCATAGATTTCGGCCATTAACTTGAACTCCGAGGTTTCCTAGTATCTAGTTACGTAGCACGCGATTTGAGTTTTGTACTTTCTCTTTTGATGTGGCTTGAACCTAAGGACTTCGGGTAGCTTTTAAAGCTCAAGCTCTTGGGTATTCGTGTAGCCGGTCATTTGTATTGAGACAAAAGCTCGTCAGCTATGTAGCTTGGCTTGAACCTGAGGTGCTCATGCAGAGTGGTGATAGATTAGTATATTATAGATATCATACAAGTATCATTTCATTATTCAAATTAATTGAATCGTTTGAGTTTATGTAGCTAGACTCAAACCACAGATTTATTAGGCAGAATTTTGAATTCAACCGCAAATTTATGAGATTTTCTATATTCTCCATTTACTACAGCTTCATAGATTTCGGCCATTAACTTGAACTCCGAGGTTTCCTAGTAGCTAGTTACGTAGCACGCGATTTGAGTTTTGTACTTTCTCTTTTGATGTGGCTTGAACCTAAGGACTTCGGGTAGCTTTTAAAGCTCAAGCTCTTGGGTCTTCGTGTAGCCGATCATTTGAATTGAGACAAAAGCTCGTCAGCTACGTGTCTTGGCTTGAACCTGAGGTGCTCATGCAGAGTGGTGATAGATTAGTATATTATAGATATCATACAAGTATCATTTCATTATTCAAATTAATTGAATCGTTTGAGTTTATGTAGCTAGACTCAAACCACAGATTTATTACGCAGAATTTTGAATTCAACTGCAAATTTATGAGATTTTCTATATTCTACATTTACTACATTTTCATAGATTTCGGCCATTAACTTGAACTCCGAGGTTTCCTAGTAGCTAGTTACGTAGCACGCGATTTGAGTTTTGTACTTTCTCTTTTGATGTGGCTTGAACCTAAGGACTTCGGGTAGCTTTTAAAGCTCAAGCTCTTGGGTCTTCATGTAGCCGATCATTTGTATTGAGACAAAAGCTCGTCAGCTATGTGGCTTGGCTTGAACCTGAGGTGCTCATGCAGAGTGGTGATAGATTGGTATATTATAGATATCATACAAGTATCATTTCATTATTCAAATTAATTGAATCGTTTGAGTTTATGTAGCTAGACTCAAACCACAGAATTATTAGGCAGAATTTTGAATTCAACCGCAAATTTATGAGATTTTCTATATTCTCCATTTACTACATCTTCATAGATTTCGGCCATTAACTTGAACTCCGAGGTTTCCTAGTAGCTAGTTCGTAGCACGCGATTTGAGTTTTGTACTTTCTCTTTTGATGTGGCTTGAACCTAAGGACTTCGGGTAGCTTTTAAAGCTCAAGCTCTTGGGTCTTCGCATAGCCTATCATTTGTATTGAGACAAAAGCTCGTCAGCTACGTGTCTTGGCTTGAACCTGAGGTGCTCATGCAGAGTGGTGATAGATTGGTATATTATAGATATCATACAAGTATCATTTCATTATTCAAATTAATTGAATCGTTTGAGTTTATGTAGCTAGACTCAAACCACAGAATTATTAGGCAGAATTTTGAATTCAACTGCAAATTTATGAGATTTTCTATATTCTCCATTTACTACATTTTCATAGATTTCGGCCATTAACTTGAACTCCGAGGTTTCCTAGTATCTAGTTACGTAGCACGCGATTTGAGTTTTGTACTTTCTCTTTTGATGTGGCTTGAACCTAAGGACTTCGGGTAGCTTTTAAAGCTCAAGCTCTTGGGTATTCGTGTAGCCGGTCATTTGTATTGAGACAAAAGCTCGTCAGCTATGTAGCTTGGCTTGAACCTGAGGTGCTCATGCAGAGTGGTGATAGATTAGTATATTATAGATATCATACAAGTATCATTTCATTATTCAAATTAATTGAATCGTTTGAGTTTATGTAGCTAGACTCAAACCACAGAATTATTAGGCAGAATTTTGAATTCAACCGCAAATTTATGAGATTTTCTATATTCTCCATTTACTACATCTTCATAGATTTCGGCCATTAACTTGAACTCCGAGGTTTCCTAGTAGCTAGTTCGTAGCACGCGATTTGAGTTTTGTACTTTCTCTTTTGATGTGGCTTGAACCTAAGGACTTCGGGTAGCTTTTAAAGCTCAAGCTCTTGGGTCTTCATGTAGCCGATCATTTGTATTGAGACAAAAGCTCGTCAGCTATGTGGCTTGGCTTGAACCTGAGGTGCTCATGCAGAGTGGTGATAGATTGGTATATTATAGATATCATACAAGTATCATTTCATTATTCAAATTAATTGAATCGTTTGAGTTTATGTAGCTAGACTCAAACCACAGAATTATTAGGCAGAATTTTGAATTCAACCGCAAATTTATGAGATTTTCTATATTCTCCATTTACTACATCTTCATAGATTTCGGCCATTAACTTGAACTCCGAGGTTTCCTAGTAGCTAGTTCGTAGCACGCGATTTGAGTTTTGTACTTTCTCTTTTGATGTGGCTTGAACCTAAGGACTTCGGGTAGCTTTTAAAGCTCAAGCTCTTGGGTCTTCATGTAGCCGATCATTTGTATTGAGACAAAAGCTCGTCAGCTATGTGGCTTGGCTTGAACCTGAGGTGCTCATGCAGAGTGGTGATAGATTGGTATATTATAGATATCATACAAGTATCATTTCATTATTCAAATTAATTGAATCGTTTGAGTTTATGTAGCTAGACTCAAACCACAGATTTATTAGGCAGAATTTTGAATTCAACTGCAAATTTATGAGATTTTCTAAATTCTCCATTTACTACATCTTCATAGATTTCGGCCACTAACTTGAACTCCGAGATTTCCTAGTAGCTAGTTCGTAGCACGCGATTTGAGTTTTGTACTTTCTCTTTTGATGTGGCTTGAACCTAAGGACTTCGGGTAGCTTTTAAAGCTCAAGCTCTTGGGTCTTCGCATAGCCTATCATTTGTATTGAGACAAAAGCTCGTCAGCTACGTGTCTTGGCTTGAACCTGAGGTGCTCATGCAGAGTGGTGATAGATTGGTATATTATAGATATCATACAAGTATCATTTCATTATTCAAATTAATTGAATCGTTTGAGTTTATGTAGCTAGACTCAAACCACAGAATTATTAGGCAGAATTTTGAATTCAACTGCAAATTTATGAGATTTTCTATATTCTCCATTTACTACATTTTCATAGATTTCGGCCATTAACTTGAACTCCGAGGTTTCCTAGTATCTAGTTACGTAGCACGCGATTTGAGTTTTGTACTTTCTCTTTTGATGTGGCTTGAACCTAAGGACTTCGGGTAGCTTTTAAAGCTCAAGCTCTTGGGTCTTCATGTAGCCGATCATTTGTATTGAGACAAAAGCTCGTCAGCTACGTGTCTTGGCTTGAAGCTGAGGTGCTCATGCAGAGTGGTGATAGATTGGTATATTATAGATATCATACAAGTATCATTTCATTATTCAAATTAATTGAATCGTTTGAGTTTATGTAGCTAGACTCAAACCACAGAATTATTAGGCAGAATTTTGAATTCAACTGCAAATTTATGAGATTTTCTATATTCTCCATTTACTACATTTTCATAGATTTCGGCCATTAACTTGAACTCCGAGGTTTCCTAGTATCTAGTTACGTAGCACGCGATTTGAGTTTTGTACTTTCTCTTTTGATGTGGCTTGAACCTAAGGACTTCGGGTAGCTTTTAAAGCTCAAGCTCTTGGGTATTCGTGTAGCCGGTCATTTGTATTGAGACAAAAGCTCGTCAGCTATGTAGCTTGGCTTGAACCTGAGGTGCTCATGCAGAGTGGTGATAGATTAGTATATTATAGATATCATACAAGTATCATTTCATTATTCAAATTAATTGAATCGTTTGAGTTTATGTAGCTAGACTCAAACCACAGATTTATTACGCAGAATTTTGAATTCAACTGCAAATTTATGAGATTTTCTATATTCTACATTTACTACATTTTCATAGATTTCGGCCATTAACTTGAACTCCGAGGTTTCCTAGTAGCTAGTTACGTAGCACGCGATTTGAGTTTTGTACTTTCTCTTTTGATGTGGCTTGAACCTAAGGACTTCGGGTAGCTTTTAAAGCTCAAGCTCTTGGGTCTTCATGTAGCCGATCATTTGTATTGAGACAAAAGCTCGTCAGCTATGTGGCTTGGCTTGAACCTGAGGTGCTCATGCAGAGTGGTGACAGATTAGTATATTATAGATATCATACAAGTATCATTTCATTATTCAAATTAATTGAATCGTTTGAGTTTATGTAGCTAGACTCAAACCACAGAATTATTAGGCAGAATTTTGAATTCAACTGCAAATTCATTAGATTTTCTATATTCTGCATTTACTACATTTTCATAGATTTCGGCCATGAACTTGAATTCCGATGATTTCCAAGTAGCTAGTTACGTAGCACGCGATTTGAGTTTTGTACTTTCTCTTTTGATGTGGCTTGAACCTAAGGACTTCGGGTAGCTTTTAAAGCTCAAGCTCTTGGGTCTTCATGTAGCCGATCATTTGTATTGAGACAAAAGCTCGTCAGCTACGTGTCTTGGCTTGAACCTGAGGTGCTCATGCAGAGTGGTGATAGATTGGTATATTATAGATATCATACAAGTATCATTTCATTATTCAAATTAATTGAATCGTTTGAGTTTATGTAGCTAGACTCAAACCACAGATTTATTAGGCAGAATTTTGAATTCAACCGCAAATTCATTAGATTTTCTATAACTCTCAAACTGATTTCTTAATGTACATGTGAGACCAAAACCAATTCCGCTCCACTCGATACCATTTTAACTTTATTGGGCTGAAAATTGCCATGTCTTAATATTTTTGCATGGATCGTTTGGAGCAAACCGTAATTATTCATGTCCAAATTTAGTCACTTTATTTCAATACATTTTGAACTAATTTGTCATTTATAATAAATACTATATAAATTATATACAAAAATAATTTTTAAAAGATTTAAATTATTTTTCATTCTACGAGGAACAACAAAATTATTTCGGCATTAATTTATTTTCCTAACTGTTGCTTAATTTTATAAATCACAAATTCAATTTTGTTCCTACCGTTTTTCGAGGTATCGCGTATCGAAAATTGAATCAATCGCGCTCCAAAATTTGATTCAAACGCGTTCCGTAATTTGCTTCAAACACGTTCTGAAATTTTAATCAATCGTATTCGAAAACAAATATCGATCTCGATTCGTAACTTGATTCAATCGCGTTAGGAAATTTGAATCACTCGCGTTCGGAAATTTAAATCAATCGCGATTCGTAACTTGATTCGATCGTGATTCCTAATTCCCAAACGAATGCAATTCAAAATATCAGTATAAGTTCGATACAGTTTTATTGAAAGTTATTCGTTAGTTCTTTTGAACCCTCTTATAATTATAAAACATAACCACAGCACTCTCTGTTGGGTTTAAACAGACTAACTTTCCAGTCTATACACAGGCTTGTGTTATCATTAATGGAAAACTGTCAATCACCCTGACTGTGCACTAGCGACTGGAAACTCAGTTCTGTGAACTGCGAACTGGGAACTGCCAAACTGTGACCTGTGAACTGTGAGCCTAGGCTGCGAGTTGTGAGCTGTGAGCTGGCTGTTGTGACTTGTGAGTTGAGAGTTCAGGGTTGAGTTGAGAGTGTGCAGTTGGGAGTTGGCAGTCGACATTAATGGGATACTGTTTGCAGCGCAGTATCCCTCAGGCTAAGATTTAGTTAATATCGGATTCATCCGTTACTACGGTATGAATTCGTTGAAACATCTAGATTGATTTTAAATTGCAAAGTGAGAATGAGTATTTCTGTTGTTAAATTAATAAATGATGTATGAATTGTTGTAATGTGTATGCAAATCAGAGAGTGTTTGTGTGAGTGTGTGGGTGTGTGGGTGTGTGGTGGATAAAGATTCACTATTTAATATAGTTTTGGTTTTGCATTCGTTTCTCTCCAATATGCAGATGGTTTTTTAACACCTCTGATCGGTGGGTGGGCTCTCCAATTTAGTACAGCCTGGTACTGGCTGCTATACCCTAGCCTCTAACCCATACATGGGTACACCCATACCGAAGTGAACCGCAGCAATCGCTGTTAATTTTAAACAGACTTCCTAGTCTATATGGCAACTATTTGCCCGCACAGGCTTGTGCATTTAAAACTGGCAACCGAGAGGACTGGGGACTCCGGCGATAGAGTGAGGAGTCTAGAGTTCGAAGTTGCGAGTTTGAATAGGGAGGCTATAAGAGGCCGCAGTAGGAGTTTATAGCATGTAAAATTCTCTATATTGAATTTCAGTTGAATATAGACAATTTGCCATGACGTCTATATCGTAAACACTCCAGCCTAGTACCGGCTGGTGTATTCTATACTCTCACCCACACGGGTATATTTCAGAGTGTTGTAAACCCCTGAATATATCGGTCTGCCGATCAAATAGCTCGTTATTTTTCGTGTTTTCAAATCCTACTATGGCAATAATACGTTTTATACGCTAAAACGAATCTCAGTACGTTTTTTTTTTCTGATTCAATTGCGCATTGTTTGACAGTGGTAACATCAGACCGTCACGTGTATATGTAGGTTTTTAATATTTTAAGTAGGACAATTGGTAATCCCGGAGTTTAAAATATTGCTTGTTTTTACTATAAGTGTGTTTCAGACTCTTCGACTATAATAGCCTCTTTCGTTTATTATTGTTGGTGAGCTGTTCTTGGTTGCTCTTAGCTATCTTAGAACAGTCCGGAGCAATAAACGAAAGCTGCTAATACCAGCACAAATAGTGCAAAGACTAATGCAACTGAATATATGGAGATATTCTTACATATCCTTTTTACAACTGGTAATGCCAGCCTTTTTAAAACTGGAAAATCCAGCCTTTTTTTAAACTTATATCATTTATTACACTATGTACACATTTACACTTATACACTATGTACACTTTTACACTTTTTTGCATCCCAATCTGTACAGTGCGCGTATGTACACCCTCCTAGTAATCAGTGTAATTAAACTATTTCAGGTCGTGTGTTTTTGCAATAGTCTTTTCTTAAAACTTAGCTTCGCGATTATACATTGTTTAGGGTCGGGAGTATCCGTTTAAATTAAAGTCAATAGTAAACTAATTAAAATAAAAGTGCCTTTGAGGAGATGGAATGGGGGAGCACCGCAGACGACACCAATCGGGGTTGCATGTCCTAACGTGAATGCGCCCCGCAACAAGTAGCAAGTGGTTAAATATAGTTTTACGCATTTTTCAAGTTAGGATGTGTATTTAGTCTAACCCTTTGCTTTCAGATTCTTAGTATTAGATATATGTTTATATGTTTAGCTTTTGTATTAGGGATTGAATAAATTCATAAATAAATTACTTATAGAAGCAAGTTGTGACAGCTTCTAAAGTATTGTTTAATCGCTTTAAAATAAGTGTCACACATGGAGCTAGTGTAATAACCCTCAAGTTGCACATTAGTATTGAATTATCCAAAGAGATGTTGAGATATTATTGTGTTTCTTGGGATGATTGGTACGGCAGCTTTATTTTCGGTTTCGGGTTTAATTTTATTTTTCGGGTTTTCGGGTGATTATGGCTTCTATATTTATATGTTTATATATTTATATTTATATATATATATATATTTATTTAAAAACATTTTTAAGCCTCATTTGATTACGTACGTAAATTAATACGTAACCATATAGTCAATTTTATTGATAACGTGGAAATGTACATCCAACATTCTGCTAATACTTTATTTAGCATACAACTACATAATTTTGTAGTTAATTTATTCAACGTTTAACATTAATGCGCCACCAAATAGACTAGTAGTCAATTGGTTTATTAATAACTTGGATATGTACATCCGTCATTTTGCTAATACTTTATTTAGCATGTAACTACATATAAATTGTAGTTAATTTATTAAATATAATTTTGATATTAATGCGTAACCGCTAAATATGAATTGTGGTTAATTACATTTCATATGTGTAGATTTTCACGCAGAAATCGGATAAATGCGAAAGAATTTGAAATTAATTTTCACGTTCTCATAATAAAGCTGCCTGCCAATATTTATTTAACTGTATGTATGTACTGGTTACTACTTGCCTCGTGCGAGTGGTCTTAGGGAGATTTTATAAATTTTATGTATTTTTGCGCCAACAACTAACCCCAAACCGCGAGTATAGTTCTAGTTTCTTCTAAATCTCCATGTAGACTAAACTAAACTATACGAAAAAAGCCCGATTTAGTTAAAAATCGGCGGGAATGGGTGGGAAGGATGAAAGAAATTTCAGCCTTCTTTCCATTCCCCCTGCTCGAAGAATTAGTACCTTGTCGTGGTGAGCAGGCTTAATTACATTTGCATTGAAGATTATCATCAATTATTTATTTCATTCATTTAAAGATATCAATTTTTATTAAAATTTGCCCGTTTTCATCAGCACATCACTGAGAATGACAGAAAGAGCATTCACACATTCGTCATGTATGCCGTGGTAATGTGGTACGCAAACAGACGCTATGGTCTAATATTTCAAATCTCTATAAGGCCATATGTTTAATGTCATAGCTTTTTCTGAAAGAAACGTACAGTTTTAATTTGTTGGCGGTAGCAAAGCTGTCATAATTTATTAGTAATGACTGTACAGTACTTTAAATGTGTAAATTATTACTAGTAATTTGTTAAAATATTCATTACATGCCTACATGCTAAGTTTACATAAAAACTTAGCATGTGGACATGTAATGAATATTTTAACAAATTACTAGTAATAATTAATGCTTTTGCTGGCCATATATTTATGAACCAAATTTCGAATGTGGCTGTAATTTGACGTTACTTAGTCTTGATTAGTTTTTGGTGGAAATCGATTGAGGTAATCTACCTACTGCGATTTTCCCGATGTTAATATTTCGATGTTTATTTTCCGATTAAAATTTATTGTTTGATAATTCTTCAATGCACATGTGAAACCAAAACTAATTCATTTCAAAATTCCGTATTCCTAACTATCAAATATGATTTGATACAGTTTAAACACAGTACTTGCTGTTGTTAAATTTTTCGGTATGTTTTATTAAATTCAAACTACAACGGGTTTACAAGTAGAGTATTAAATGCAAGAATGTGTGTGAATGAGTAGTTTATCATTTTTCAAATTTATATTTTACAATTTGGTTGAATTTTGTGCACCTCTGTATGACTATATGTTTTCCCGAAAACTTCCTGTCC
This sequence comes from Lordithon lunulatus, assembly GCA_963942505.1. Taxonomy (NCBI): domain Eukaryota; kingdom Metazoa; phylum Arthropoda; class Insecta; order Coleoptera; family Staphylinidae; genus Lordithon; species Lordithon lunulatus. Next base: position 5,202,674 of record OZ012675.1, read on the forward strand.
TTTTTATCTCTCCTGGTGACATTTTAGTTTATTATTAGCAATCCGGGCTAGCGGTCCTTTTCGGAATGTACGCGATCATAACAGATACATTGTTCTATTATATAATTTATATATTTATATTTCCCGGGAAATTGGCGGTTTTTTATATTTTGATTGCGTTCTTTTAGTTTATTGCTACGAATGAGAACCTTCGGTCCTTTTGAAATGTACGCAGCCATGACGATTACTTTGTTCTGGTACGAAATCGGGCTACTATTATGACTATATATTTCTCGGGAAACACATTATTTTATTTTATTACTACTAAGGTGGACTTATGGTCCTTTTCGGAATTTACGCGACCATGACATTTTCTTTGTCCTGGTACCAAACCAAGCCACTATTATGTCTATTTCGCGGGAAATTGCCGGATCTTTATTTATGTACTTGCGCCCTTTCGGTTTATTACTATGAATATGCGGTATCAGAATATACGCGACCATGATAATTACTTGTCCTGGTATAAAAGCAGGCTACCATTATGACCATCTATTTCCCGGGAAATTGGCGGTTCTTTTATCTCTCCGTGTGGCCTTTCGGTATATTGGCACAGTATGGAAATTCGGTGGTTTTTTGAATGTACGCGACCATGACAATTACTTTGCGCTGATACTAAACCAGCCCAGCATTATGACTATATGTGTTTGGGGAAATTGCCTTGCGCTCTTGCGTTTTATTGGTACCAATGTGGACATATGGTCAGCTAGCAATCTAGCCTGAGGGCATTGGGTGTTGGTAGCCGATGTACAAGCGACATCATAACCCCATGGGGTGGGGTAGTTTGATACACTGGATCTCTGTGTGTCCTGAGTCGTTGGCTTTGAATTGTCAGAAGTGAATTTCGGTTACCAACTTGGCCAGAGGATAATCTGTGTTGGTAGCTGATGTAGATGCTGGTGGATTGAGCATCATGAATTGGGGGAAGTTGTACAGAGCGGTTAACTCAGTCGTTGGCTTTGGATTTTCTAATGGGTTTAGATTTCTTTCTTCTTACCATGACATGATGTCAACCATTTTAATGGTGTGGTTATTTTTGGTAAATTTACTTTTACAAGTATTGTAATCATGTGGATTTTTTCTTTCTTTTTCCCCAAGTCTTTATTATGTCCCTTACATAATTTTAAGACCATCTCAAGAAATGTTCGTCGTCTGTTGTCGTAGTAGAAGTGGGGAGGTCGCTAGAAGTGAATTTCGGCTACCAACTTGATTCGAGGGCATTATGTGTTGGTAGCTGATGTGGATGCAGCAAGATTCAGCATCATGGGATTGAAGAAACTGAAAAGTGTGGATCAGTATTCAGAAATGTTCCTCGTCTGTTGTTGTAGTAGAAATAGGGGTGTGGGAAGGGTCTTTAAGAGTTACCAACCTGGCTTGCGAGCATGTTGGTAGCTGATGTGGAGGCGGGAAGGTTGAGCATCATGGGTTGGGAGAATCTGGAAAGTGTGGATCACTGTTTGTTCAGAAATTTTCCTTGCCGGTTGTCTTAGTAGAAATAGGGGTGTGGGAAGGGTCTACCAACCTGGCTCGAGAGCATGTTGGTAGCTGATGTGGATACGGGAAGATTAAGCATCATGGGGTGGGAGTATTTTGACATATTGGAGCACTGTTTGTGTGTTTAGTTTTCTTTCTTCTTGTGACATAATTTTAATGGTGTGGTTCCGTTTAGTAATTCTTACTTTATCATACGAAATATGGATAAAGTATTGTAATTGTGATACAAAAATCTATTTGCTCGCAAATCCTCATTATTTCTCTTGATTATTTTAAGGATCATCCTTGGAAAATGTCTGTCGTCCGTTGTCTGTGAGACATTTCATTACCTCGTGTACTTATCTCACATTTGTTTTTACGAATTTCATACCGAACCTATAGTGAACTGACGCCGAAACTATAATACTCTTACGCCGAAACTATAATACTCTTACGCAGAAACTATAATACTTTTACGCTGAAACTATAATACTCTTACGTCGAAACTGTAATGCTCTTACGCCGAACATAAATTAGATCTATAGCTACGTGTTTCCTGATTTCGCGCAGCTCCTTACTCACACGCGCCAGTACTTTAGTTACTATTGCCTCGAAGCGAATAGTCTTAACGATCGGATAGCTTGTTATTTTTCGCGTTTTCAAATTCTACTTTGGCTCTACTACTCTTTTTACCTCAATCCATTTGTCCTGTTTAATAACCGCCGTATGATTCAATTGCGCATTGTTTGAAAGTGGTATTCTTGCCTAACATCGTTCAGACTGTCTCTTGTAAGTGTGGCTTATTGTTATTTAGCTTTACAGTTCGCGGCTATTAAAGATCGTCGAAGAGGCTTCGACGATCTTTAATAGCCGCGTTCGTTTATCGTTCGGGTGCTGTTCTTGGCTGATCTTAGCTGGCTTAGAACAGCTCCCGAATGATAAACGAAAGTGGCTAATACAAGCACAACTAGTGCAAGGACTAACTCAAATGAATATATAAATATATTCTTATATATCCTTTTTTACAACCTTTTTCAAAGTTTTGCAAAACATTAATTAATTTGCTCATTTACATTTTAAATTATTATATGTTATTGCTCAAATTTTTTTATGATTATAGTTTATTTTATTACTATTTAAACTTTAAATCAACCGAATCAATATATTTTTTCGATGCCTGTATTTATTTATGAGATTTTTCTATATTCTCCATTTACTACATTTTCATAGATTTCGGCCATTAACTTGAACTCCGAGGTTTCCTAGTAGCTAGTTCGTAGCACGCGATTTGAGTTTTGTACTTTCTCTTTTGATGTGGCTTGAACCTAAGGACTTCGGGTAGCTTTTAAAGCTCAAGCTCTTGGGTCTTCGTATAGCCTATCATTTGTATTGAGACTATAGCTCGTCAGTTATGTATGTTGGCTTGAGGCTAAGGTGCTCATGCAAAGTGGTGATCATTTTGGATAATGCCGCTGTTGTGCAATAGGCTCTATTATGAGTATACAATTTAAATTATTAATTTATGTTTTGAGTTTATTTATCTAGACTCAAACTTCAAGTTAGTAGATAGAATTTTCTATTCATCCATCAATTCTTTTGATTTTCTATAATTTTCGAACCGATTTCTCAATGTACATGTGAGACTAAAACCAATTCCGCTCCGCTCGATATCATTTTAACTTTATAAGGCTGAAAATTGCCATATCTTTAAACATTCTTGCATGGATCGTGCGGAGCAACCCATAATAATTCAATAGCAAATATAGCCGCTCCATTTCAATACATTCTCAACTAATTAATTTAATTTATAGTAAATATGTATGTAATTTATAAAAACAAATTGACATACTTAAATACTTGCAATTTATTTTTAAAAGCATTTAAATTACTTTGAATATTACGAGTAACAACAAATTTGATTTGACTTTAAACTCCTGGCTGTTGTATGTTACTCTATTTTATAAATCACTCCATCTATTTTTTCCTATCATATCTCGACGTGTCGCGTTCCAAAACTTGAATCAATCGCGTTCGGTAACTTGATTCAATCGCGTTCGAAAATTTGAAACAATTGCGTTCCGCAACTTGTTTCAATCGCGATCCATAACTCAATTTAATAGCGTTCGATAATTTCATTCAATCGTGTTCGATAATTTCATTCAATCGCGTTCGGAAACTTGAATCAATCGCGTTGGAAAACGCTTTCCATAACTTGATTCAATCGTGTTCGGATATTTAAATCAATCGCATTCGAAAACTTGAATGAATCGCGTTCCGTAATTTGATTCAATCGCGTTTGGAAATTTGAATCAATCTCGTGCGGATATTTGATTCAGCCGCGTTCCGAAACTTGAATCATCCGCGTTCCGAAATTTAAAAACCCGCGTACGCGATTTGCACCCTGGAACGAATGCAGTTCCATTCTACAACCATGAAGGAAGATAAAGGCGGAATCGTTACAGGGGCAATGTAAGTATATTCAACAAACATATAAATTACTATGTTACATTTTTTTTTCAAAACAAATTAACTGACATCAAATTTCTGTTGTTACAGGTGTTGCAGTGCAAGTGTTAGCTTTTTATTTGCAAAATCATAAATAAAAGTGTATTAGTCCGCGTTCTTTAGCCACGTTAGGGTCTCTCGCGAGTATTAGTATTAAATTAGGGTGTTTTTATAAAAAAACTAAAGTCAGTGCTTTACATGGGCTGGAGATGGAATGGGGGAGCACCGCTGAAGAATACAGAAGACATCAACGGGGTGATCTCCTAACGTGAGGGATCCCCGCAACGAAGTAGTGAGTGCTTATTGAAATCACGGGTCGCGATCGCGTAGCGCAAATAGGTCAGATCAAGTTAGGATGTCTAATAAAACTTCTCTTTCAGCCTAATCCATTTCTTTTCAGCCTAATCCATTTCTTTTCAGGTTCCGTGTATGTATTTAGATTGAGCTAGGGAAGGGAATTAAGTTGCGCCAAGAAAACCGGATCGTTTCGCAAATAACACCTTAGATATTAATATTTGTTTATTGAATTACAATATTTGTATTCAATTTCATAGGCGGATTATCTAATGGTGTCGTCGCTATTATTTTATATTACATTTATTTATCCTGTTCAAGGTTCAGTTATGTGCATTCTTACTACACCAAACCAATAACTCGCGAAACAGTTAATGCTTACGTGAGCGTTGACGAGAATCCCGTCATTCCAAACTCAACAATTTCATTTTTCAGGCTACCTTAAACATTGTCCTTTCCTCCTTAACCAATCCTTTCCCACTCGATGAATTGGTGCCTTGTAGTGGCGAGTGGGCTTAATCACATGTACACTGAGAATTTCGTCCTTTTAAAATAATATTGTATTCATTTTTTAATAAGAAAATGTCATTTCTATGTTACCTATCGTTAACGAAGATTCTAGTTAGAAATAATCATGTTTAGTCTAATGTCTTTTGTTACAGCTTATCTGTTTCATTCGATTCAACCTATTTATGGAGATATACACCCTAAATCAATTTATTTTCTAATGCTATTTAATGCACCATTTTTAAAAACATTTAAATTAGTTTGAAATACTTAACACTTAAAAAAGATCAACATCAATCCGTTTAAGTAGCTCTCTATTATAGCCTAAATTCATTTAATATTTAGTTACAATTGTATGATGTAATATACTACCAAGCATTATCAAATTAATTTCAATTTATTTTAAGTGCTAATAGATAAATATAAATCACTGGTATTTATCGCATTTTAGTTAAATTTAAATTCACATCGTCTCGAGTTGTGCTGTAGGTGGCATAAGGGCCCATACCATTTCCAGCAGTGCCGTTGTGTTCAGCATTAATTAAAAAGCACTTCAAAGTTAATTCATATAATTGTACATCTCTCATTATCCGAGTATACAATTTGAATTATCAGCAGCATATTACATATCATACAAATTGAAATAGAATATTCAAATTAAGTAAATATGTTGAGTTTATTTAGCTAGACTCGAACCACAGAGTTATTAGATAGGATTCAGCTGTCTGCCAATCAGATTGTCTATATTTATCTTTCGTTGCTTGCATGGCGAAATCATTTTCATAATTTTCGGCCGTTAACTTGAAATCCGATGGCCTCCAAGTAGCCGGTTGCGTAGTCCGCGATTTGAGTGTTCTCTCTTCTGATGTGGCTTGAACCCAAGGACTTCGGGTAGCTTATAAAGCTCAAGCTCTTGGGTATTCGTGTAGCCGATCATTTGTATTGAGACAAAAGCTCGTCAGCTATGTGGCTTGGCTTGAACCTGAGGTGCTCATGCAGAGTGGTGATAATTTTTGATAATGCTGCTGACGTGCAAAGTGTTCTACTAGGATTATACAAATTGAATTATTGGCAGTATATTATAGATACCATACAAGTATCATTTCATTATTCAAATTAATTGAATCGTTTGAGTTTATGTAGCTAGACTCAACCTACAGATTTATTAGGCAGAATTTTGAATTCAACCGCAATTTTGAGATTTTCTATATTCTCCATTTACTACATTTTCATAGATTTCGGCCATTAACTTGAACTCCGAGGTTTCCTAGTAGCTAGTTACGTAGCACGCGATTTGAGTTTTGTACTTTCTCTTTTGATGTGGCTTGAACCTAAGGACTTCGGGTAGCTTTTAAAGCTCAAGCTCTTGGGTCTTCGTGTAGCCGATCATTTGTATTGAGACAAAAGCTCGTCAGCTACGTGTCTTGGCTTGAACCTGAGGTGCTCATGCAGAGTGGTGATAGATTAGTATATTATAGATATCATACAAGTATCATTTCATTATTCAAATTAATTGAATCGTTTGAGTTTATGTAGCTAGACTCAAACCACAGATTTATTACGCAGAATTTTGAATTCAACTGCAAATTTATGAGATTTTCTATATTCTACATTTACTACATTTTCATAGATTTCGGCCATTAACTTGAACTCCGAGGTTTCCTAGTAGCTAGTTACGTAGCACGCGATTTGAGTTTTGTACTTTCTCTTTTGATGTGGCTTGAACCTAAGGACTTCGGGTAGCTTTTAAAGCTCAAGCTCTTGGGTCTTCATGTAGCCGATCATTTGTATTGAGACAAAAGCTCGTCAGCTACGTGTCTTGGCTTGAACCTGAGGTGCTCATGCAGAGTGGTGATAGATTAGTATATTATAGATATCATACAAGTATCATTTCATTATTCAAATTAATTGAATCGTTTGAGTTTATGTAGCTAGACTCAAACCACAGAATTATTAGGCAGAATTTTGAATTCAACCGCAATTTTGAGATTTTCTATATTCTCCATTTACTACATTTTCATAGATTTCGGCCATTAACTTGAACTCCGAGGTTTCCTAGTAGCTAGTTACGTAGCACGCGATTTGAGTTTTGTACTTTCTCTTTTGATGTGGCTTGAACCTAAGGACTTCGGGTAGCTTTTAAAGCTCAAGCTCTTGGGTCTTCGTGTAGCCGATCATTTGTATTGAGACAAAAGCTCGTCAGCTACGTGTCTTGGCTTGAACCTGAGGTGCTCATGCAGAGTGGTGATAGATTAGTATATTATAGATATCATACAAGTATCATTTCATTATTCAAATTAATTGAATCGTTTGAGTTTATGTAGCTAGACTCAAACCACAGATTTATTACGCAGAATTTTGAATTCAACTGCAAATTTATGAGATTTTCTATATTCTACATTTACTACATTTTCATAGATTTCGGCCATTAACTTGAACTCCGAGGTTTCCTAGTAGCTAGTTACGTAGCACGCGATTTGAGTTTTGTACTTTCTCTTTTGATGTGGCTTGAACCTAAGGACTTCGGGTAGCTTTTAAAGCTCAAGCTCTTGGGTCTTCATGTAGCCGATCATTTGTATTGAGACAAAAGCTCGTCAGCTACGTGTCTTGGCTTGAACCTGAGGTGCTCATGCAGAGTGGTGATAGATTAGTATATTATAGATATCATACAAGTATCATTTCATTATTCAAATTAATTGAATCGTTTGAGTTTATGTAGCTAGACTCAAACCACAGAATTATTAGGCAGAATTTTGAATTCAACCGCAATTTTGAGATTTTCTATATTCTCCATTTACTACATTTTCATAGATTTCGGCCATTAACTTGAACTCCGAGGTTTCCTAGTAGCTAGTTACGTAGCACGCGATTTGAGTTTTGTACTTTCTCTTTTGATGTGGCTTGAACCTAAGGACTTCGGGTAGCTTTTAAAGCTCAAGCTCTTGGGTCTTCGTGTAGCCGATCATTTGTATTGAGACAAAAGCTCGTCAGCTACGTGTCTTGGCTTGAACCTGAGGTGCTCATGCAGAGTGGTGATAGATTAGTATATTATAGATATCATACAAGTATCATTTCATTATTCAAATTAATTGAATCGTTTGAGTTTATGTAGCTAGACTCAAACCACAGATTTATTACGCAGAATTTTGAATTCAACTGCAAATTTATGAGATTTTCTATATTCTACATTTACTACATTTTCATAGATTTCGGCCATTAACTTGAACTCCGAGGTTTCCTAGTAGCTAGTTACGTAGCACGCGATTTGAGTTTTGTACTTTCTCTTTTGATGTGGCTTGAACCTAAGGACTTCGGGTAGCTTTTAAAGCTCAAGCTCTTGGGTCTTCATGTAGCCGATCATTTGTATTGAGACAAAAGCTCGTCAGCTACGTGTCTTGGCTTGAACCTGAGGTGCTCATGCAGAGTGGTGATAGATTAGTATATTATAGATATCATACAAGTATCATTTCATTATTCAAATTAATTGAATCGTTTGAGTTTATGTAGCTAGACTCAAACCACAGATTTATTACGCAGAATTTTGAATTCAACTGCAAATTTATGAGATTTTCTATATTCTACATTTACTACATTTTCATAGATTTCGGCCATTAACTTGAACTCCGAGGTTTCCTAGTATCTAGTTACGTAGCACGCGATTTGAGTTTTGTACTTTCTCTTTTGATGTGGCTTGAACCTAAGGACTTCGGGTAGCTTTTAAAGCTCAAGCTCTTGGGTATTCGTGTAGCCGATCATTTGTATTGAGACAAAAGCTCGTCAGCTATGTGGCTTGGCTTGAACCTGAGGTGCTCATGCAGAGTGGTGATAATTTTTGAACCACAGATTTATTAGGCAGAATTTTGAATTCAACCGCAAATTCATTAGATTTTCTATAACTCTCAAACTGATTTCTTAATGTACATGTGAGACCAAAACCAATTCCGCTCCACTCGATACCATTTTAACTCTATTGGGCTGAAAATTGCCATGTCTTTTAATATTTTTGCATGGATCGTTTGGAGCAAACCGTAATTATTCAGTTCCAAATTTTGTCACTTTATTTCAATACATTTTGAACTAATTTATGTCATTTATCATAAATACTATATAAATTATATACAAAAATATTTTTTAAAAGATTCAAATTTTAAAATGTTTGGCTAAATTATTTTTAATATTGAAAACTATCGGTATAAGTTCTATACAGTTTTGTTGAAATTTCTTCGTTAGTTCATTTATTAAAATGTAAGTTATATCACCTACGTATTACATACTTATTTGCACGGCCGGCTGACTAAACCATCCTCCCGAAGTTCTGCGGCACGTTACATAAGGTATGTTTAGTAATGTGAAACAAATGAAATGGACCTGTGCTTAAAATTTAATTTTTGTTGCAGTTACATGTGCGCAGAGAGTAGGACCCGTAGCCGAGACAACTGTAAGAAAATCCGGACAGAGGATTGTTTACTTCGCGTCCCTGGCTATTCTGAATAGTAATCAGATGAGCCATTGTGTTCACTTTACTTTAATTTAGTAATTACATTAATAATTATCTAACAGATTCCTATATACCAAATTGAACATTCTCATGTACATGTGAGACCAAAACTAATTCAAACCTTAGTTTTAAGTACAATACAAATGATTATTTGTGTTGTACTTATAACTAATAGTGTATGATTGATTGTGAGTGGAATATGAGTTTTTTTTAGCAAAGCTAAAACATGGTCTCAATATGTGAAATTTTTCATGAACCTATTCTCTATTACGCTAGGGCTTCGAGACTGTTTGGTGAATCTCGGTCGGCGTAACTCATTTCGGGGTGCATTCTCTGCATTCTAAATGTGCCGGCTCTTTACCACTTCCACTTTCTGGTTGCCCGAATGTAATGGTGAACTATTTTGAACACCCCCTTTTCGAAGTTAACCACAGCACTCGCTGCAGGTTTTAAACAGACTCTTCCTAGTCTATACCTTACTATGGTAACTGTTTGCCTACACAGCTTTGTGTATCTATTGATGATTATTTTTATATTTAACGTTTTTTTTAGCCAAATCTAAAAACATATGGTCTCAATTTGTGAAATCTTTCATGAACCTATTCTCTATTACGCTAGGGCATCGAGACTGTTTGGTGAATCTCGGTCGGCGTAACTCATTTTAGGGCGCGTCGTCTGCGTTCTAAAAGTGCCGGCTCTTTACCACTTCCACTTTCTGGTTGCCCGAATGTAGTGGTGAACAATTTTGAACCCTCTTATAAAACATAACCCCAGCACTCTCTGTTGGGTTTGAACAGACTAACTTTCTAGTCTATACACAGGCTTGTGTTATCATTAATGGAAAACTGTCAATCACCCTGACTGTGCACTAGCAACTGGAAACTCAGTTCTGTGAACTGTGAACTGGGAACGGCCAAACTGTGACCTGTGAACTGTGAGCCTATGCTGCTGCGAGTTGTGAGCTGTGAGCTGGCTGTTGTGACTTGTGAGTTGAGAGTTCAGGGTTGAGTTGAGAGTGTGCAGTTGGGAGTTGGCAGTCGACATTAATGGGATACTGTTTGCAGCGCAGTATCCCTCAGGCTAAGATTTAGTTAATATCGGATTCATCCGTTACTACGGTATGAGTTCGTTGAAACATCTAGATTGATTTTAAATTGCAAAGTGAGAATGAGTATTTCTGTTGTTAAATTATTAAATGATGTATGAATTGTTGTAATGTGTATGCAAATCAGAGAGTGTTTGTGTGAGTGTGTGGGTGTGTGGTGGATAAAGATTCACTATTTAATATAGTTTTGGTTTTGCATTCGTTTCTCTCCAATATGCAGATGGTTTTTTAACACCTCTGATCGGTGGGTGGGCTCTCCAATTTAGTACAGCCTGGTACTGGCTGCTATACCCTAGCCACTAACCCATACATGGGTACACCCATACCGAAGTGAACCGCAGCAATCGCTGTTAATTTTAAACAGACTTCCTAGTCTATATGGCAACTATTTGCCCGCACAGGCTTGTGCATTTAAAACTGGCAACCGAGAGGACTGGGGACTCCGGCGATAGAGTGAGGAGTCTAGAGTTCGAAGTTGCGAGTTTGAATAGGGAGGCTATAAGAGGCCGCAGTAGGAGTTTATAGCATGTAAAATTCTCTATATTGAATTTCAGTTGAATATAGACAATTTGCCATGACGTCTATATCGTAAACACTCCAGCCTAGTACCGGCTGGTGTATTCTATACTCTCACCCACACGGGTATATTTCAGAGTTGTAAACCCCTGTACAGTATGCGACGTGCTGAATGAACTCGACAAATTTGAAAATAGTGTGTGTGCCCTTAGCCAGGAAGATAGGGATAGGGACTGTTCGTTGGGTGCGTATCGGCCAGTGCTCATTTAAGGGTGCGTCTTCGCATTGTTAATCGCGACGTAGGTGATTGGATTTACCGTGCAGTACACTTAACTTTCCCGAGTCCCGAAAATAGTGGCGAAGGGGATGTTTAGCTATACCTAGCGTTATGCACATTGCATAGCAGCGTTGCCAATTTCAACGGAACGCAACTGGATAACCAGGTTCGATTACACAGTGCTCTGATACAAATAGATCATCTCGTTCACGGTGATCCATGGACCCATATGTAGATGGGTGTGCCCATTTCGTAATCTATATCTAATGATATGGTTATTTTTTAAATACACTATTGCAGTGTATCCATTCAGTATGTTTGTGTGATTCATAATTTAAATAGTGTGGATGCTGTGAGCGATGGTCTAGTGGAAGAGTTTAATTTTTTCATTTGCAGAAATGAATGGCGTGTGTGATTGTATGTAGTTACTTCTCTCCTATTCAAACAAACCTTCCGATCCCATCCCCCCCCACTCGCGAATTAGTACCTTGGCGCGGTGAGTGGGCTTAATTGCATGTACATTGAAAATGTCGTTTGGTTTGGGAAGTTAGATGTATTTTAAAATGTTTGGCTAAATTATTTTTAATTTTTTAATATTGAAAAGTATCAGTATAAGTTCTATACAGTTTTGTTGAAATTTCTTCGTTAGTTCATTTATTAAAATTAAAAAGCTATATCGCATGCATACCTGTTTGCACGGCCAGCTGAGTGAACCATCTTCCCGAAGTTCTGCCGCATGTTACATAAGGTATGTTCAGTAATCTGAAACAAACGAAATGGACCTGTGCTAAAAATTTAATTTTTGTTGCAGTTACATGTGTGCAGAGAGTAGGACCCGTAGCCGAGACAACTGTAAGAAAATCCGGACAGAGGATGGTTTACTTCGCGGCCCTGGCTATTCTGAATAGTAATCAGCTCTGGTATAGCGACTTTAATTTAGTAATGACATTAATAATTATCTAACAGATTCATATTTACCAAATTGAACATTCTCATGTACATGTGAGACCAAAACTAATTCAAACCTTAGTTTTAAGTACAATACAAATGATTATTTGTGTTGTACTTATAACTAATAGTGTATGATTGATTGTGAGTGGAATATGAGTTTTTTTAGCAAAGCTAAAACATGGTCTCAATATGTGAAATTTTTCATGAACCTATTCTCTATTACGCTAGGGCTTCGAGACTGTTTGGTGAATCTCGGTCGGCGTAACTCATTTCGGGGTGCATTCTCTGCATTCTAAATGTGCCGGCTCTTTACCACTTCCACTTTCTGGTTGCCCGAATGTAATGGTGAACTATTTTGAACACCCCCTTTTCGAAGTTAACCACAGCACTCGCTGCAGGTTTTAAACAGACTCTTCCTAGTCTCTATACCTTACTATGGTAACTGTTTGCCTACACAACTTTGTGTATTTATTGATGATTATTTTTTATATTTATCGTTTTTTAGCCAAATCTAAAAACATATGGTCTCAATTTGTGAAATCTTTCATGAACCTATTCTCTATTACGCTAGGGCATCGAGACTGTTTGGTGAATCTCGGTCGGCGTAACTCATTTTAGGGCGCGTCGTCTGCGTTCTAAAAGTGCCGGCTCTTTACCACTTCCACTTTCTGGTTGCCCGAATGTAATGGTGAACAATTTTGAACCCTCTTATAATTATAAAACATAACCACAGCACTCTCTGTTGGGTTTAAACAGACTAACTTTCTAGTCTATACACAGGCTTGTGTTATCATTAATGGAAAACTGTCAATCACCCTGACTGTGCACTAGCAACTGGAAACTCAGTTCTGTGAACTGTGAACTGGGAACGGCCAAACTGTGACCTGTGAACTGTGAGCCTATGCTGCGAGTTGTGAGCTGTGAGCTGGCTGTTGTGACTTGTGAGTTGAGAGTTCAGGGTTGAGTTGAGAGTGTGCAGTTGGGAGTTGGCAGTCGACATTAATGGGATACTGTTTGCAGCGCAGTATCCCTCAGGCTAAGATTTAGTTAATATCGGATTCATCCGTTACTACGGTATGAGTTTGTTGAAACATCTATATTGATTTTAAATTGCAAAGTGAGAATGAGTATTTTTGTTGTTAAATTAATAAATGATGTATGAATTGTTATAATGTGTGTGCAAATCAGAGAGTGTTTGTGTGAGTGTGCGGGTGGGTGGTGTGATAAAGATTCACTATTTAATATATTTTTGGTTTTGCATTCGTTTCTCTCCAATATGCAGAGGTTTTTTAACACCTCTGATGGGTGGGTGGGCTCTCCAATTTAGTACAGCCTGGTACTGGCTGCTATACCCTAGCCTCTAACCCATACATGGGTACACCCATACCGAAGTGAACCGCAGCAATCGCTGTTAATTTTAAACAGACTTCCTAGTCTATATGGCAACTATTTGTCCGCACAGGCTTGTGCATTTAAAACTGGCAACCGAGAGGACTGGGGACTCCGGCGATAGAGTGAGGAGTCTAGAGTTCGAAGTTGCGAGTTTTAATAGGGAGGCTATAAGAGGCCGCAGTAGGAGTTTATAGCATGTAAAATTCCCTATATTGAATTTCAGTTGAATATAGACAATTTGCCATGACGTCTATATCGTAAACACTCCAGCCTAGTACCGGCTGGTGTATTCTATACTCTCACCCACACGGGTATATTTCAGAGTGTTGTAAACCCCTGTACAGTATGCGACGTGCTGAATGAACTTGACAAATTTGAAAATAGTGTGTGTGCCCTTAGCCAGGAAGATAGGGATAGGGACTGTTCGTTGGGTGCGTATCGGCCAGTGCTCATTTAAGGGTGCGTCTTCGCATTGTTAATCGCGACGTAGGTGATTGGATTTACCGTGCAGTACACTTAACTTTCCCGAGTCCCGAAAATAGTGGCGAAGGGGATGTTTAGCTATACCTAGCGTTATGCACATTGCATAGCAGCGTTGCCAATTTCAACGGAACGCAACTGGATAACCAGGTTCGATTACACAGTGCTCTGATACAAATAGATCATCTCGTTCACGGTGATCCATGGACCCATATGTAGATGGGTGTGCCCATTTCGTAATCTATATCTAATGATATAGTTATTTTTTAAATACACTATTGCAGTGTATGCATTCAGTATGTTTGTGTGATTCATAATTTAAATAGGGTGGATGCTGTGAGTGATGGTGTAGTGGCAGAGTTTAATTTTTTCATTTGCAGAATTGAATGGCGTGTGTGATTGTATGTAGTTACTTCTCTCCTATTCAAACAAACCTTCCGATCCCATCCCCCCCACTCGCGAATTAGTACCTTGGCGCGGTGAGTGGGCTTAATTGCATGTACATTGAAAATGTCGTTTGGTTTGGGAAGTTAGATGTATTTTAAAATGTTTGGCTAAATTTTTTTTAATTTTTTAATATTGAAAAGTGCCGTAAAATGAGGTTACTTTGCACCATATTTAAGGTTTTTTGTCTTTAATTGAACAGAAATATTTTTTGAAGCGCGTTAAAAATATGGGACTTGTTGCATTTTGTTCTTTAGTGTTATTAGTTGCTATTTAATATAAAATATATGTAATGTGAATAATTTATTATGCAATATTTATTATATAAATTTGGTGCAAAGTTACCCCTTTGAGTAGGATACTTTGTACCATTACATCATTTTGATCGAAACTCCGTTGTATATAGGAAAGATGCGAAGTTAAAAACATAAATCAATAGAGCACACAAAATTTATTCATGAAACTGATTTTTTCTTCAAAAAACATAAACGACACATTGCAAATTAATTATTTACAGCCAACCCAACTTTTCCATTTCTGGAATTCGATACAATCCTCTTCTATTTACCATGGTAGAGGGGTTTATGTTGTCAAATACATGCTCCCTATCATAGTATGAAACATCTGGATTTTTAGGCAATTTTCACGACTTGATAGATTTAACCATAGAAGAAATTACAACTTCAATGATATTATTTTACCAGAAAACAATTCCCCTTCGTATTTGAAAATCATGTATTCTCCTACAACTCTCTTTGCAACAATTATGCCAAGAGCATCTGCAAGAGATTTCGTACCTTCCATCATTGCAGCTTTTTCTTCCTTTTCCATTTCTTTTACCATTTGCTCCGAGTATGTTTGAAAATTGGGATATTCTTCATCTGAAGAGTCCTGCAATACTGGATCATCAGTGTCATCATCTCGCTGGATTAGCTTTGTCTTTTCTGATATATCCTATTGCTTTTCTTCTGTCTTTTATATATTTTGTGAATTAAAAAAAAATGTTTCACCAGTTTTAACACAGTTTGACGTTGGTGCAAAGTCTCCCCATATTGTGGTGCAAAGTTACCCCACGTGTTAAAAATGTTAACAAGTACTTGCCAGATGATTTTAAATATAAACTAATTATCAAAATATATAGCCAAAGATGTGTAACTGGTACTAAAATGGTGACTTATCTGATAGTATTACACACGAATCGGTGGAACACGCAATTATTCAACACTAAAAAAAACTGCAACAGATTGGTGTCATAAACAAGTCCCGTAAAGTTAGGTTTTGATGTAGAAATCTCCTAATCACTCTCTCGCAAGATCTACAGATGACACTTCCATCTTGTGATTAACATGTTGCGCAGTTAAATTAGAAACTACACATATGGCTCCACGATTAATCTTTTTCGGACGTTGGTGCAAAGTTACCCCACGCGGTGCAAAGTAACCTCGTTTTACGGTATCAGTATAAGTTCTATACAGTTTTATTGAAAGTTCTTCGTTAGTTCATTTATTAAAATTAAAAAGTTATATCACATGCATACCTGTTTGCACGGCCAGCTGAGTGAACCATCTTCCCGAAGTTCTGCCGCATGTTACATAAGGTATGTTCAGTAATCTGAAACAAACGAAATGGACCTGTGCTAAAAATTTAATTTTTGTTGCAGTTACATGTGTGCAGAGAGTAGGACCCGTAGCTGAGACAACTGTAAGAAAATCCGGATAGAGGATGGTTTACTTCACGGCCCTGGCTATTCTGAATAGTAATCAGCTCTGGTATAGCGACTTTAATTTAGTAATGACATTAATAATTATCTAACAGATTCCTATATACCAAATTGAACATTCTCATGTACATGTGAGACCAAAACTAATTCAAACCTTAGTTTTAAGTACAATACAAATGATTATTTGTGTTGTACTTATAACTAATAGTGTATGATTGATTGTGAGTGGAATATGAGTTTTTTTTAGCAAAGCTAAAACATGGTCTCAATATGTGAAATTTTTCATGAACCTATTCTCTATTACGCTAGGGCTTCGAGACTGTTTGGTGAATCTCGGTCGGCGTAACTCATTTCGGGGTGCATTCTCTGCATTCTAAATGTGCCGGCTCTTTACCACTTCCACTTTCTGGTTGCCCGAATGTAATGGTGAACTATTTTGAACACCCCCTTTTCGAAGTTAACCACAGCACTCGCTGCAGGTTTTAAACAGACTCTTCCTAGTCTCTATACCTTACTATGGTAACTGTTTGCCTACACAACTTTGTGTATTTATTGATGATTATTTTTATATTTATCGTTTTTTAGCCAAATCTAAAAACATATGGTCTCAATTTGTGAAATCTTTCATGAACCTATTCTCTATTACGCTAGGGCATCGAGACTGTTTGGTGAATCTCGGTCGGCGTAACTCATTTTAGGGCGCGTCGTCTGCGTTCTAAAAGTGCCGGCTCTTTACCACTTCCACTTTCTGGTTGCCCGAATGTAGTGGTGAACAATTTTGAACCCTCTTATAATTATAAAACATAACCACAGCACTCTCTGTTGGGTTTAAACAGACTAACTTTCTAGTCTATACACAGGCTTGTGTTATCATTAATGGAAAACTGTCAATCACCCTGACTGTGCACTAGCGACTGGAAACTCAGTTCTGTGAACTGTGAACTGGGAACGGCCAACCTGTGACCTGTGAACTGTGAGCCTAGGCTGCGAGTTGTGAGCTGTGAGCTGGCTGTTGTGACTTGTGAGTTGAGAGTTCAGGGTTGAGTTGAGAGTGTGCAGTTGGGAGTTGGCAGTCGACATTAATGGGATACTGTTTGCAGCGCAGTATCCCTCAGGCTAAGATTTAGTTAATATCGGATTCATCCGTTACTACGGTATGAGTTTGTCGAAACATCTATATTGATTTTAAATTGCAAAGTGAGAATGAGTATTTCTGTTGTTAAATTAATAAATGATGTATGAATTGTTGTAATGTGTATGCAAATCAGAGAGTGTTTGTGTGAGTGTGCGGGTGTGTGGTGGATAAAGATTCACTATTTAATATATTTTTGGTTTTGCATTCGTTTCTCTCCAATATGCAGATGGTTTTTTAACACCTCTGATCGGTGGGTGGGCTCTCCAATTTAGTACAGCTTGGTACTGGCTGCTATACCCTAGCCTCGAACCCATACATGGGTACACCCATACCGAAGTGAACCGCAGCAATGGCTGTTAATTATAAACAGACTTCCTAGTCTATATGGCAACTATTTGCCCGCACAGGCTTGTGCATTTAAAACTGGCAACCGAGAGGACTGGGACTCCGGCGATAGAGTGAGGAGTCTAGAGTTCGAAGTTGCGAGTTTGAATAGGGAGGCTATAAGAGGCCGTAGTAGGAGTTTATAGCATGTAAAATTCTCTATATTGAATTTCAGTTGAATATAGACAATTTGCCATGACGTCTATATCGTAAACACTCCAGCCTAGTACCGGCTGGTGTATTCTATACTCTCACCCACACGGGTATATTTCAGAGTGTTGTAAACCCCTGTACAGTATGCGACGTGCTGAATGAACTCGACAAATTTGAAAATAGTGTGTGTGCCCTTAGCCAGGAAGATAGGGATAGGGACTGTTCGTTGGGTGCGTATCGGCCAGTGCTCATTTAAGGGTGCGTCTTCGCATTGTTAATCGCGACGTAGGTGATTGGATTTACCGTGCAGTACACTTAACTTTCCCGAGTCCCGAAAATAGTGGCGAAGGGGATGTTTAGCTATACCTAGCGTTATGCACATTGCATAGCAGCGTTGCCAATTTCAACGGAACGCAACTGGATAACCAGGTTCGATTACATAGTGCTCTGATACAAATAGATCATCTCGTTCACGGTGATCCATGGACCCATATGTAGATGGGTGTGCCCATTTCGTAATCTATATCTAATGATATATTTATTTTAAATACACTGTTGCAGTGTATCCATTCAGTATGTTTGTGTGATTCATAATTTAAATAGTGTGGATGCTGTGAGTGATGGTCTAGTGGCAGAGTTTAATTTTTTCATTTGCAGAAATGAATGGCGTGTGTGATTGTATGTAGTTACTTCTCTCCTATTCAAACAAACCTTCCGATCCCATCCCCCCCACTCACGAATTAGTACCTTGGCGCGGTGAGTGGGCTTAATTGCATGTACATTGAAAATGTCGTTTGGTTTGGGAAGTTAGATGTATTTTAAAATGTTTGGCTAAATTATTTTTAATTTTTTAATATTGAAAAGTATCAGTATAAGTTCTATACAGTTTTGTTGAAATTTCTTCGTTAGTTCATTTATTAAAATTAAAAAGCTATATCGCATGCATACCTGTTTGCACGGCCAGCTGAGTGAACCATCTTCCCGAAGTTCTGCCGCATGTTACATAAGGTATGTTCAGTAATCTGAAACAAACGAAATGGACCTGTGCTAAAAATTTAATTTTTGTTGCAGTTACATGTGTGCAGAGAGTAGGACCCGTAGCCGAGACAACTGTAAGAAAATCCGGACAGAGGATGGTTTACTTCGCGGCCCTGGCTATTCTGAATAGTAATCAGCTCTGGTATAGCGACTTTAATTTAGTAATGACATTAATAATTATCTAACAGATTCATATTTACCAAATTGAACATTCTCATGTACATGTGAGACCAAAACTAATTCAAACCTTAGTTTTAAGTACAATACAAATGATTATTTGTGTTGTACTTATAACTAATAGTGTATGATTGATTGTGAGTGGAATATGAGTTTTTTTAGCAAAGCTAAAACATGGTCTCAATATGTGAAATTTTTCATGAACCTATTCTCTATTACGCTAGGGCTTCGAGACTGTTTGGTGAATCTCGGTCGGCGTAACTCATTTCGGGGTGCATTCTCTGCATTCTAAATGTGCCGGCTCTTTACCACTTCCACTTTCTGGTTGCCCGAATGTAATGGTGAACTATTTTGAACACCCCCTTTTCGAAGTTAACCACAGCACTCGCTGCAGGTTTTAAACAGACTCTTCCTAGTCTCTATACCTTACTATGGTAACTGTTTGCCTACACAACTTTGTGTATTTATTGATGATTATTTTTTATATTTATCGTTTTTTAGCCAAATCTAAAAATATATGGTCTCAATTTGTGAAATCTTTCATGAACCTATTCTCTATTACGCTAGGGCATCGAGACTGTTTGGTGAATCTCGGTCGGCGTAACTCATTTTAGGGCGCGTCGTCTGCGTTCTAAAAGTGCCGGCTCTTTACCACTTCCACTTTCTGGTTGCCCGAGTGTAATGGTGAACAATTTTGAACCCTCTTATAATTATAAAACATAAACACAGCACTCTCTGTTGGGTTTAAACAGACTAACTTTCTAGTCTATACACAGGCTTGTGTTATCATTAATGGAAAACTGTCAATCACCCTGACTGTGCACTAGCAACTGGAAACTCAGTTCTGTGAACTGTGAACTGGGAACGGCCAAACTGTGACCTGTGAACTGTGAGCCTAGGCTGCGAGTTGTGAGCTGTGAGCTGGCTGTTGTGACTTGTGAGTTGAGAGTTCAGGGTTGAGTTGAGAGTGTGCAGTTGGGAGTTGGCAGTCGACATTAATGGGATACTGTTTGCAGCGCAGTATCCCTCAGGCTAAGATTTAGTTAATATCGGATTCATCCGTTACTACGGTATGAGTTTGTTGAAACATCTAGATTGATTTTAAATTGCAAAGTGAGAATGAGTATTTCTGTTGTTAAATTAATAAATGATGTATGAATTGTTGTAATGTGTATGCAAATCAGAGAGTGTTTGTGTGAGTGTGTGGGTGTGGGTGTGTGGTGGATAAAGATTCACTATTTAATATATTTTTGGTTTTGCATTCGTTTCTCTCCAATATGCAGATGGTTTTTTAACACCTCTGATCGGTGGGTGGGCTCTCCAATTTAGTACAGCCTGGTACTGGCTGCTATACCCTAGCCACTAACCCATACATGGGTACACCCATACCGAAGTGAACCGCAGCAATCGCTGTTAATTTTAAACAGACTTCCTAGTCTATATGGCAACTATTTGCCCGCACAGGCTTGTGCATTTAAAACTGGCAACCGAGAGGACTGGGGACTCCGGCGATAGAGTGAGGAGTCTAGAGTTCGAAGTTGCGAGTTTGAATAGGGAGGCTATAAGAGGCCGCAGTAGGAGTTTATAGCATGTAAAATTCTCTATATTGAATTTCAGTTGAATATAGACAATTTGCCATGACGTCTATATCGTAAACACTCCAGCCTAGTACCGGCTGGTGTATTCTATACTCTCACCCACACGGGTATATTTCAGAGTGTTGTAAACCCCTTTACTGTATGCGACGTGCTGAATGAACTCGACAAATTTGAAAATAGTGTGTGTGCCCTTAGCCAGGAAGATAGGGATAGGGACTGTTCGTTGGGTGCGTATCGGCCAGTGCTCATTTAAGGGTGCGTCTTCGCATTGTTAATCGCGACGTAGGTGATTGGATTTACCGTGCAGTACACTTAACTTTCCCGAGTCCCGAAAATAGTGGCGAAGGGGATGTTTAGCTATACCTAGCGTTATGCACATTGCATAGCAGCGTTGCCAATTTCAACGGAACGCAACTGGATAATCAGGTTCGATTACACAGTGCTCTGATACAAATAGATCATCTCGTTCACGGTGATCCATGGACCCATATGTAGATGGGTGTGCCCATTTCGTAATCTATATCTAATGATATAGTTATTTTTTAAATACACTATTGCAGTGTATCCATTCAGTATGTTTGTATGATTCATAATTTAAATAGTGTGGATGCTGTGAGTTATGGTCTAGTGGCAGAGTTTAATTTTTTCATTTGCAGAATTGAATGGCGTGTGTGATTGTATGTAGTTACTTCTCTCCTATTCAAACAAACCTTCCGATCCCATCCCCCCCACTCGCGAATTAGTACCTTGGCGCGGTGAGTGGGCTTAATTGCATGTACATTGAAAATGTCGTTTGGTTTGGGAAGTTAGATGTATTTTAAAATGTTTGGCTAAATTATTTTTAATTTTTTAATATTGAAAAGTACCGTAAAATGAGGTTACTTTGCACCGTTTTTCAGGTTTTTTGTCTTTAATTGAACAGAAATATTTTTTGAAGCGCGTTAAAAATATGGGACTTGTTGCATTTTGTTCTTTAGTGTTATTAGTTGCTATTTAATATAAAATATATGTAATGTGAATAATTTATTATGCAATATTTATTATATAAATTTGGTGCAAAGTTACCCCTTTGAGTAGGATACTTTGTACCATTACATCATTTTGATCGAAACTCCGTTGTATATAGGAAAGATGCGAAGTTAAAAACATAAATCAATAGAGCACACAAAATTTATTCATGAAACTGATTTTTTCTTCAAAAAACATAAACGACACATTGCAAATTAATTATTTACAGCCAACCCAACTTTTCCATTTCTGGAATTCGATACAATCCTCTTCTATTTACCATGGTAGAGGGATTTATGTTGTCAAATACATGCTCCCTATCATAGTATGAAACATCTGGATTTTTAGGCAATTTTCACGACTTGATAGATTTAACCATAGAAGAAATTACAACTTCAATGATATTATTTTACCAGAAAACAATTCCCCTTCGTATTTGAAAATCATGTATTCTCCTACAACTCTCTTTGCAACAATTATGCCAAGAGCATCTGCTAGAGATTTCGTACCTTCCATCATTGCAGCTTTTTCTTCCTTTTCCATTTCTTTTACCATTTGCTCCGAGTATGTTTGAAAATTGGGATATTCTTCATCTGAAGAGTCCTGCAATACTGGATCATCAGTGTCATCATCTCGCTGGATTCGCTTTGTCTTTTCTGATATATCCTATTGCTTTTCTTCTGTCTTTTATATATTTTGTGAATTAAAAAAAAAAGTTTCACCAGTTTTAACACAGTTTGACGTTGGTGCAAAGTCTCCCCATATTGTGGTGCAAAGTTACCCCACGTGTTAAAAATGTTAACAAGTACTTGCCAGATGATTTTAAATATAAACTAATTATCAAAATATATAGCCAAAGATGTGTAACTGGTACTAAAATGGTGACTTATCTGATAGTATTACACACGAATCGGTGGAACACGCAATTATTCAACACTAAAAAAAACTGCAACAGATTGGTGTCATAAACAAGTCCCGTAAAGTTAGGTTTTGATGTAGAAATCTCCTAATCACTCTCTCGCAAGATCTACAGATGACACTTCCATCTTGTGATTAACATGTTGCGCAGTTAAATTAGAAACTACACATATGGCTCCACGATTAATCTTTTTCGGACGTTGGTGCAAAGTTACCCCACGCGGTGCAAAGTAACCTCGTTTTACGGTATCAGTATAAGTTCTATACAGTTTTATTGAAAGTTCTTCGTTAGTTCATTTATTAAAATTAAAAAGTTATATCACAAGCATACGTGTTTGCACGGCCAGCTGAGTGAACCATCTTCCCGAAGTTCTGCCGCATGTTACATAAGGTATGTTCAGTAATCTGAAACAAACGAAATGGACGTGTGCTAAAAATTTAATTTTTGTTGCAGTTACATGTGCGCAGAGAGTAGGACCCGTAGCTGAGACAACTGTAAGAAAATCCGGATAGAGGATGGTTTACTTCACGGCCCTGGCTATTCTGAATAGTAATCAGCTCTGGTATAGCGACTTTAATTTAGTAATGACATTAATAATTATCTAACAGATTCATATTTACCAAATTGAACATTCTCATGTACATGTGAGACCAAAACTAATTCAAACCTTAGTTTTAAGTACAATACAAATGATTATTTGTGTTGTATTTATAACTAATAGTGTATGATTGATTGTGAGTGGAATATGAGTTTTTTTTAGCAAAGCTAAAACATGGTCTCAATATGTGAAATTTTTCATGAACCTATTCTCTATTACGCTAGGGCTTCGAGACTGTTTGGTGAATCTCGGTCGGCGTAACTCATTTCGGGGTGCATTCTCTGCATTCTAAATGTGCCGGCTCTTTACCACTTCCACTTTCTGGTTGCCCGAATGTAATGGTGAACTATTTTGAACCCTCTTATAATTATAAAACATAACCACAGCACTCTCTGTTGGGTTTAAACAGACTAACTTTCTAGTCTATACACAGGCTTGTGTTATCATTAATGGAAAACTGTCAATCACCCTGACTGTGCACTAGCGACTGGAAACTCAGTTCTGTGAACTGTGAACTGGGAACTGCCAAACTGTGACCTGTGAACTGTGAGCCTAGGCTGCGAGTTGTGAGCTGTGAGCTGGCTGTTGTGACTTGTGAGTTGAGAGTTCAGGGTTGAGTTGAGAGTGTGCAGTTGGGAGTTGGCAGTCGACATTAATGGGATACTGTTTGCAGCGCAGTATCCCTCAGGCTAAGATTCAGTTAATATCGGATTCATCCGTTACTACGGTATGAATTCGTTGAAACATCTAGATTGATTTTAAATTGCAAAGTGAGAATGAGTATTTCTGTTGTTAAATTAATAAATGATGTATGAATTGTTGTAATGTGTATGCAACTCAGAGAGTGTTTGTGTGAGTGTGTGTGTGTGTGGTGGATAAAGACTCACTATTTAATATAGTTTTGGTTTTGCATTCGTTTCTCTCCAATATGCAGATGGTTTTTTAACACCTCTGATCGGTGGGTGGGCTCTCCAATTTAGTACAGCCTGGTACTGGCTGCTATACCCTAGCCTCTAACCCATACATGGGTACACCCATACCGAAGTGAACCGCAGCAATCGCTGTTAATTTTAAACAGACTTCCTAGTCTATATGGCAACTATTTGCCCGCACAGGCTTGTGCATTTAAAACTGGCAACCGAGAGGACTGGGGACTCCGGCGATAGAGTGAGGAGTCTAGAGTTCGAAGTTGCGAGTTTGAATAGGGAGGCTATAAGAGGCCGCAGTAGGAGTTTATAGCATGTAAAATTCTCTATATTGAATTTCAGTTGAATATAGACAATTTGCCATGACGTCTATATCGTAAACACTCCAGCCTAGTACCGGCTGGTGTATTCTATACTCTCACCCACACGGGTATATTTCAGAGTGTTGTAAACCCCTGAATATATCGGTCTGCCGATCAAATAGCTCGTTATTTTTCGTGTTTTCAAATCCTACTATGGCAATAATACGTTTTATACGCTAAAACGAATCTCAGTACGTTTTTTTTTTCTGATTCAATTGCGCATTGTTTGACAGTGGTAACATCAGACCGTCACGTGTATATGTAGGTTTTTAATATTTTAAGTAGGACAATTGGTAATCCCGGAGTTTAAAATATTGCGAATTCTGGATGGCCGATTGTTTTTACTATAAGTGTGTTTCAGACTCTTCGACTATAATAGCCTCTTTCGTTTATTATTGTTGGTGAGCTGTTCTTGGTTGCTCTTAGCTATCTTAGAACAGTCCGGAGCAATAAACGAAAGCTGCTAATACCAGCACAAATAGTGCAAAGACTAATGCAACTGAATATATGGAGATATTCTTACATATCCTTTTTACAACTGGTAATGCCAGCCTTTTTAAAACTGGAAAATCCAGCCTTTTTTTAAACTTATATCATTTATTACACTATGTACACATTTACACTTATACACTATGTACACTTTTACACTTTTACACTTTTTTGCATCCCAATCTGTACAGTGCGCGTATGTACACCCTCCTAGTAATCAGTGTAATTAAACTATTTCAGGTCGTGTGTTTTTGCAATAGTCTTTTCTTAAAACTTAGCTTCGCGATTATACATTGTTTAGGGTCGGGAGTATCCGTTTAAATTAAAGTCAATAGTAAACTAATTAAAATAAAAGTGCCTTTGAGGAGATGGAATGGGGGAGCACCGCAGACGACACCAATCGGGGTTGCATGTCCTAACGTGAATGCGCCCCGCAACAAGTAGCAAGTGGTTAAATATAGTTTTACGCATTTTTCAAGTTAGGATGTGTATTTAGTCTAACCCTTTGCTTTCAGATTCTTAGTATTAGATATATGTTTATATGTTTAGCTTTTGTATTAGGGATTGAATAAATTCATAAATAAATTACTTATAGAAGCAAGTTGTGACAGCTTCTAAAGTATTGTTTAATCGCTTTAAAATAAGTGTCACACATGGAGCTAGTGTAATAACCCTCAAGTTGCACATTAGTATTGAAGTATCCAAAGAGATGTTGAGATATTATTGTGTTTCTTGGGATGATTGGTATGGCAGCTTTATTTTCGGTTTCGGGTTTATTTTTCGGGTTTTCGGGTGATTATGGCTTCTATATTTATATATTTATATTTATATATACATTTATATATATATTTATTTAAAAACATTTTTAAGCCTCATTTTATTACGTACGCTACTTACGTACGTAAGTTAATACGTAACCATATAGTCAATTTTATTGATGGAACGTGGAAATGTACATCCAACATTCTGCTAATACTTTATTTAGCATACAACTACATAATTTTGTAGTTAATTTATTCAACGTTTAACATTAATGCGCCACCAAATAGACTAGTAGTCAATTGGTTTATTAATAACGTGGATATGTACATCCGTCATTTTGCTAATACTTTATTTAGCATATAACTACATATAAATTGTAGTTCATTTATTAAATATAATTTTGATATTAATGCGTAACCGCTAAATATGAATTGTGGTTAATTACATTTCATATGTGTAAATTTTCACACAGAAATCGGATAAATGCGAAAGAATTTGAAATTAATTTTCACGTTCTCATAATAAAGCTGCCTGCCAATATTTATTTAACTGTATGTATGTACTGGTTACTACTTGCCTCGTGCGAGTGGTCTTAGGGAGATTTTATAAATTTTATGTATTTTTGCGCCAACAACTAACCCCCAAACCGCGAGTATAGTTCTAGTTTCTTCTAAATCTCCATGTAGACTAAACTAAACTATACGAAACAAAAGCCCGATTTAGTTAAAAATCGGCGGGGATGGGTGGGAAGGATGAAAGAAATTTCAGCCTTCTTTCCATTCCCCCTGCTCGAAGAATTAGTACCTTGTCGTGGTGAGCAGGCTTAATTACATTTGCATTGAAGATTATCATCAATTATTTATTTCATTCATTTAAAGATATCAATTTTTATTAAAATTTGCCCGTTTTCATCAGCACATCACTGAGAATGACAGAAAGAGCGTTCACACATTCGTCATGTATGCCGTGGTAATGTGGTACGCAAACAGACACTATGGTCTAATATTTCAAATCTCTATAAGGCCATATGTTTAATGTTATAGCTTTTTCTGAAAGAAACGTACAGTTTTAATTTGTTGGCGGTAGCAAAGCTGTCATAATTTATTAGTAATGACTGTACAGTACTTTAAATGTGTAAATTATTACTAGTAATTTGTTAAAATATTCATTACATGTCTACATGCTAAGTTTACATAAAAACTTAGCATGTGGACATGTAATGAATATTTTAACAAATTACTAGTAATAATTAATGCTTTTGCTGGCCATATATTTATGAACCAAATTTCGAATGTGGCTGTAATTTGACGTTACTTAGTCTTGATTAGTTTTTGGTGGAAATCGATTAAGGTAATCTACCTACTACGATTTTCCCGATGTTAATATTTCGATGTTTATTTTCCGATTAAAATTTATTGTTTGATAATTCTTCAATGTACATGTGAAACCAAAACTAATTCATTTCAAAATTCCGTATTCATTACTATCAAATATGATTTGATACAGTTTAAACACAGTACTTGCTGTTGTTAAATTTTTCGGTATGTTTTATTAAATTCAAACTACAACGGGTTTACAAGTAGAGTATTAAATGCAAGAATGTGTGTGAATGAGTAGTTTTCAAATTTATATTTTACAATTTGGTTCAATTTTGTGCACCTCTGTATGACTATATGTTTTCCCGAAAACTTCCTGTCCTTTTTATCTCTCCTTGTGCCATTTTAGTTTATTATTAGCAATCCGGGCTAGCGGTCCTTTTCGGAATGTTCGCGATCATAACGTATACATTGTCCTATTGTATAATTTATATATTTATATTTCCCGGGAAATTGGCGGTTCTTTATATTTTTATTGCGTTCTTTTGGTTTATTGCTACGAATGAGAACTTTCGGTCCTTTTGAAATGTACGCGGCCATGACGATTACTTTGTCCTGGTACGAAATCGGGGGACTATTATGATTATATATTTCTCGGGAAATAGATGACTCTTTATATCTCTATGCGCCTTTTCGGTTTATTACTACTAAGGTGGACTTATGGTCCTTTTCGGAATTTACGCGACCATGACATTTACTTTGTCCTGGTACCAAACCAGGTCTCTATTATGACTATATATTTCTCGGGAAATTGTCGGTTGTTTATATCTCTCCTTGCGCCCTTTCGGTTTATTACTACGAATGAGGACCTTCGATCCTTTAGAATGTACGCGAGCATAGCAATTACTTTGTCCTGGTACCAAACCAGGTCACTATTATGACTATTTCGCGGGAAATTGCCGGATCTTTATTTATGTACTTGCGCCCTTTCGGTTTATTACTATGAATCTACGGTATCAGAATATACGCGACCATGACAATTACTTGTCCTGGAATAAAACCAGGCTACCATTATGACTATCTATTTCCCGGAAAATTGGTGGTTCTTTTATCTCTCCGTGTGGCCTTTCGGTATATTGGCACAGTATGGAAATTCGGTGGTTTTCTGAATGTACGCGACCATGACAAATACTTTGCGCTGATACTAAACCAATCTGGCCTGAGGGGATTGGGTGTTGGTAGCCCATATACAAGCGGCATCATGACCCCATGGGGTGGGGTAGTTTGATACACTGGATCTCTGTGTGTCCTGAATCGTTGGCTTTGAATTGTCAGAAGTGAATTTCGGCTACCAACTAGGCCCGAGGGCTGTTGGTAGCTGATGTAGATGCTGATGGATTGAGCATCATGAGGTGGGGGAATTTATACAGAGCGGTTCACTCAGTCGTTGGCTTTGGATTTTCTAATTGGTTTAGATTTCTTTCTTCTTACCATGACATGATGTCAGCCATTTTAATGGTGTGGTTATTTTTGGTAATTTTACTTTTACAAGTATTGTAATCATGTGGATCTTTTTCTTTCTTTTTCTCCAAGTCTTTATTATGTCCCTTACATATCTTTAAGACCATCTCAAGAAATGTTCGTCGTCTGTTGTCGTAGTAGAAGTGGGGAGGTCGCCAGAAGTGAATTTCGGTTACCAACTTGATTCGAGGGCATTATGTGTTGGTAGCTGATGTGGATGCAGCAAGATTAAGCATCATGGGATGGGAGAAATTGAAAAGTGTGGATCACTGTTCAGAAATGTTCCTCGTCTGTTGTCGTAGTAGAAATAGGGGTGTGGGAAGGGTCTTCAAGAGTTACCAACCTGGCTTGCGAGCATGTTGGTAGCTGATGTGGAGGCGGGAAGGTTGAGCATCATGGGTTGGGAGAATCTGGAAAGTGTGGATCACTGTTTGTTCAGAAATTTTCCTTGTCGGTTGTCGTAGTAGAAATAGGGGTGTGGGAAGGGTCTACCAACCTGGCTCGAGAGCATGTTGGTAGCTGATGTGGATACGGGAAGATTAAGCATCATGGGGTGGGAGAATTTTGACATATTGGAGCACTGTTTGTGTGTTTAATTTTCTTTCTTCTTGTGACATAATTTTAATGGTGTGGTTCCGTTTAGTAATTCTTACTTTATTATACGAAATATGGATAAAGTATTGTAATTGTGATACAAAAATCTATTTGCTCGCAAATCCTCATTATTTCTCTTGATTATTTTAAGGATCATCCTTGGAAAATGTCTGTCGTCCGTTGTCTGTGAGACATTTCATTACCTCGTGTACTTATCTCACATTTGTTTTTACGAATTTCAAACCGAACCTATAGTGAACTGACGCCGAAACTATAATACTCTTACGCCGAAACTATAATACTCTTACGCCGAAACTATAATACTCTTACGCCGAAACTATAATACTCTTACGCAGAAACTATAATACTTTTACGCTGAAACTATAATACTCTTACGTCGAAACTGTAATGCTCTTACGCCGAACATAAATTAGATCTATAGCTACGTGTTTCCTGATTTCGCGCAGCTCCTTACTCACACGCGCCAGTACTTTAGTTACTATTGCCTCGAAGCGAATAGTCTTAACGATCGGATAGCTTGTTATTTTTCGCGTTTTCAAATTCTACTTTGGCTCTACTACTCTTTTTACCTCAATCCATTTGTCCTGTTTCCTAACCGCCGTATGATTCAATTGCGCATTGTTTGAAAGTGGTATTCTTGCCTAACATCGTTCAGACTGTCTCTTGTAAGTGTGGCTTATTGTTATTTAGCTTTACAGTTCGCGGCTATTAAAGATCGTCGAAGCCTCTTCGTTTATCGTTCGGGTGCTGTTCTTGGCTGATCTTAGCTGGCTTAGAACAGCTCCCGAATGATAAACGAAAGTGGCTAATACAAGCACAACTAGTGCAAGGACTAACTCAAATGAATATATAAATATATTCTTATATATCCTTTTTTACAACTTTTTTCAAAGTTTTGCTAAAAATTGATTCATTTTCTCATTTACTTTTTATGATTTAACCATTGAATCACTTGGTCCGGGACATTTAGATGTATGTATGAACTATATCAGTGTTTCTTAAACTTTTTGGTCCTTAACACGGACCTCATAAATCGAATGAATGAAGTAGATCAGCGTTTTTTAAACAACTTGGTCCAGAACAGCGACCTCATCACTTTGATTTATGTATGAACTATATAAGGGTTTCTTAAACTTTATCGTCCTTTAAACGGACCTCATCACTCACATAAATGAAGTTTATCAACGTTGGTGAACAGGTCGTGACGTGAGTGTACCGCAAGGTGATCAGTCACGGCTTGGTGTCAGAGGGTCACTGGTATCCAGCGCTTGCGCTGGCCACACCCGGAAAAAAAGTAACATGTACACTTTGCATCCAGTACATAATACTAGTATAAGTTCATACCTCATCATTCAGATTAATGAAATATATCGGTGTTTATTAACATCTTGGTCCAAAACAGAGACCTCATCACTCAGATTTATATATGACCTATATCAGTGTTTCTTACACTTGTGGGTCCTTTAAACGAATCTCATCACTCAGATTATTGAAGTAGATCAGCGTTGGTGAACAGGTTGTGACGTGAGTGTACCGCAAGGTGATCCGTCACGGCTTGGTGTCAAGAGGGTCACTGGTATCCAGCGCCTGCGCTGGCCACACCCGAAAAAAAGTACCATGTACACTTTACATCCCGTACATAATATACTTACTAGTATAAGTTCCAGCCTCTTCGGCGATCTCTGATAGCTGCATTCGTTTATCATTAGTGTTTATCAAAGATGTGATAACTAAAGTAAGATAATCCGGAAACAGGTTCTAAATTGATTTTTGTAAAATATTCCTAGGAAACAACAATGAGAAAGTTAAAGGAGAGTATCTATGAGAGTGGCTAAAATATATAACATATTTTGGCTTAATTTTACATATGAAAATATATAATTGGAATCTTATTTTAAGGAAGTTGTGCTTTTTAGAAAAACTCTACCAACTCAAGCAACAGTCTTAAGGAAATATTTTATTTACTTAATGCTTACTTACTTACTTTACTTAAAAACATTTAATTTCTTGTAATTTATCATATATGCACTGAGGGAGCCAAGGATATGGTTGGTGTTATAAAGGGTTTAATAGCATGTATTTAAGTTGGTTTCGAAATCCTTTTAATGAGTAGTAATGGAAGGATACCCTGTCAATTAAGAAAAGGAAGCAACGGTATATGTATGGGCTCCACATTAAAATCTATATTTGGACAGGATGGCATTGGGCCATTTTGAATAAAATAGTTCAGTGGTAGTTTTTATGTATCAGAATTGATGTAGAATATTTTTTACGCTTTCTATATATTTAATATTTCGAATAAATGGGCCCGTATAAAAAAATGGTTTAGTAAATTTTCTGGACATTGTGTTCCCGATCTAGAAAGATTATATAGGACCTGAAACGTAACGAAGTGTCAAAATGTTTAAGGTGCATCAGTATTAGCTATAGTAGAAGTAGTAGACTACGTCCAGCTTTAAGAATAAACTTAATTTTAATAATAAACTAACAATATTTAACCAAATATCGAAAGTATATTTCAATTCATCTCTATATTTTACAATTTTTAAATATTTTTTCATAACATCTCATTGTAATGAAATGTATCATTGCTTATTAAATCATTTCATGAGTTCAGATGAATTATAAAAAGTCCTTTTTTCTCATTCTTAGTTCTGATGATTTTAAAATCATTTCGGAGATATATCTCCACAATTTTGAAATTCATCTGTATTAAATCTTCTCAATTTTTTATTTACAATTTTTGACTACATATATCTTGGTTATTAATATGGAAGGCAAATGAGATAGGTATAACATAAGTATTGTAACTGTGTGATGGCCTTCATAATAACAATGTTTTTTTATAATTGAATTATTATACATGCATAATTAGTAGAATATTCTAAGGATGTGAGTTGGTTCAGACAATATATGTAGATATCATAGAATATTGGTGGCATCTATAGACCTCCGGAAGGGTGGTGATTTGTAAGTAAGAACTCTTAACTACTGTACCATGTACAAAAAACAATAGCTTTGAATCCATCCATTGTATATTTGTTGAAAATGTTAGGCAAAATTGACCCCAAATGTCGATCGCCTAAAATGTGTTGTATATAAATTACATAAAACCTTGATGGCCTTATATTATTTATATGATGCTTTCACAGAAGTGGTTCTATTTCAATTAAATATGTATTCCGTCTGTTGTGGTCTGACAGTTCAATAACCTCAAATTCTGACGGCGGCAAAGTTTATTTCACATAGTAATAGAAGACCACGCTCGTTCACATAACAAAAGTGAAAGAGATAGGGACAACATCGCATTTACAGGAATATATGTCTTTTATATTCTAGTAAACGCATAATTTACGAACAATGTCTACAAAATTAAACGATACAAAAGTCAAGAACTGGAATACACCAATAATTCAGGCAAAATGTTTGCGCTTGGCGAGAATTATATTTAATTTGTATTTAGCGCCCTCTCTTTGGACATAGTCACAGTGCGGGCGGCTATTTTTATAAAGATTACCGACTATAGCTCACTGTAAATATTTATTAACCATTGCATTCGCATGTTGTGTATGGATACGCACCATTCATCTTAACGAAGCCTCTATCATTGTGGATTTCTATACTAATACTTCCTACAATACTTGTTACATGGATCCGTCTCAATATTAGGCTTTGAAATACACTGTACATTTTCAAAAACATTAATTTGTCGCGGATGTCTACAGAGGGTATTTATTTTTTTTTTACCGAAGGGACTATGGACATTCTCACCTAGACTACGGAATACGTGCATCATTATTCTTTTGCATACGTATTTTTGCAATTCAATTTATGTTCTAGTTAAAGAGAACGGTGCGTATTTCTTATACGCATTTCGCCTATGCTATTACATGTGCATCACAAGTTGCCTAAATTCAAAAACACCGACCTTAAGTATGTTCTGTGCTTTACATTCTTTTATTGACTGCATCGTTAGTTGCATATATTACTACATTGTACATAGGTTAGCCTACAACATAGTATAAAAAAACATATTTCTAGAATTTTGAAGGACTTTAGTTTCAAACGAACCAATAAATCTAGATAGTGTTATAATATCACTGTCTAAATTTAGTTATTACTCATGAGTAAAAGCTTCTAAATATAGCAGAAATAAAGCTGTTTGTACCTTAAAAATCCCCGGAATAAGAAAATATTCAGCTATCCTGCAACCCCGTATACAGCATTGTTGCTAGATCACCACGCTCGTGTCGACACACTCGTTGATCTTCGGACGCGCATCTTCTTCTGTCGAATCACGTGCGAGCATCTAGCCAGTAAAAAATATAGGATCTAGCCAACGACATTTTAACAGTTGAGCTCCGGCATTGTTGCTGTTTGTGAAACAAATGAAGCGCAGTGCCCCGGCGCAAATCTAGCCATTTGGAATTGGCTGGTTTGTGCGTGCAATATGATGAAAATGGAAGGCACGCTGACGGTGAAGGCGGTTGCAGCGGTGCCGACGACTGTAGCGGTTGCAGCGGTCCCGGCGGCGGCAAGCGGGCAGCGCGCGCCGGCAGTTCCTCCGGATAAGGAGAAAAAAGGTAGGCGCAATGATTTTATAACCTTGAATTGTTATAATCGGGTTTGTGCGGTGTGCGCAATTTACAAATCGCCCATTTTGTTGCCATATCCTTAACGTTTTAATTGACATTGCAATATTTGTAATAGTTTATTGTTTTTAGGTTATGTTTAAAATGGTGGGAGTTGTGTTGGTACACTTACCCCCACCACGCCAATTCATTTTGTTTGGAATACAGGCGAGCTCCTGATTCTAATCAAAAATATTTACTAAATTATGTTTGGTGCATTCATGAATGAATCAGCACAAGGTTAATTACTTTATTTCGTCTAGTTTAGGTTTAGCGAGGATTTTATTTATTTATTTAAGGATTACATGTTGGTAAGAGGGAGGATGGGAGGACAGTATAGTCAACAGGAGAAGTGTCCTCTGAAAACGAGGACGGCTGGCAGCTCTACTTGCTATAACCAATCACGTACTGCGCATGTCTTTTATTATTATATAGTACGAGCTGACCAATCGTGTCTAGAATACTGTTTCTTAACTTCTGTGATATCCAACCAGTTCTGTCTCTTCTCTAAAACATCTGTACCTCCTCTTCCAGTTTCTCCACATTCCCTTATTTAGTCAGTATTTTTTTTTAGAGTTTTGTGTTGTTTGGGCACTATTTCTTTAGTAGGTTTAAAATTAATTTATGATTTCTTTATTTTAGCGGTAATACTGAAGTTAATCCAACCGAAATTGCTCGTGCCGCATGGCTTCGACATGCGTTCGCAGCGCGGCCAATTCGGCTGGACCACCCTCGGCACCATCCACCTGCCCTACATCTTTCGCAACGAGAACACACGTTACGTATCATTGCGCATTGTCAATCAGCAGCTGTTTCCAATGTTCTTCAACAAGTTTCGACAGAGCCTGTTTGACATGTTCCGATTGCGTTCGAATCAGATGACCGAGCCGGAGCGGCGTTTATATAACGAGATTAATGCGCAGCACTGCGATCGCCAGTTCGGGCTCAACAGCTTCCAGCGTGACGAGCGCCTGTTGGTGCTGAACGACGTCGAGCAACTCCACGCATTCCTGGACTTCATCCACAAGCGGCTGATCCTAAAGAACTGCGAGGTGCACCCGAATTATGGTTATATAAACCTAAACCTCCCGGTGCTATCGGTGGTGCCGTTTTGTTTGATCGACGGGGTGCGCTACGTGCCCATGATGTACTTCGAGGGCGACCTTATGTACTTGAACCGGTACACGCGTCCACTGGATATGTTTCACGAGGCGGTTATGCGTTTTCTTATGCGGCTGCAGTATGTTAGCGAACCCAATCAGAAGGTTTTCGTGATTAGTTTGGACGAGGTGCGGAAATACATGGCGCCGGGCAAGAATTACGATCAGGTGTGGATTGACAACGAGAACGATGTCTTTAGTAGTAAGCTTTCGGGCACCAGTGCAATTCTGCGCGTGATTAACAGTGATGCCATATTTTGCAACAGAAGTGCTACTTGAATGGAATGTTTAACTAATCAGATTTTTAAAGTGCAATTCGGAAGTGTCTCAATAGATACAAAAGTATCGGCAGACTGTTAGCAAATCGTCATGCAAGTTATAGAATGATGAAGAGTAGCCATTTTCGCTAGGATTAAAGCTGGCACTTGTAATTACTTTCGTGTTTGTTTGATTCGTTTTTTGGATGGAACAAAATCGATATGCAATTTAAGATGAATGACTAAAACTATTTAAACCTAGCGGAAACGAACGTAAATACACGAAGTGACTATTATAACTTTAAAATGGCTACCCTTGATTTCTGAACTGACTTCATTATAAGCCGCTTTCGTTTGTCGTTAGGGACCTATTCTGGGCTGGTCTTAGCTGGCTGAGAACACCCCGGAACAGCTCCGGAATGATAAACGAATATATAAAAATTCGGTTCACCGTTTTTTTTTGCATAAATCTAATTTATTTTCAATATATAATAAATGTTACGATTGTTTATGAATAAAAGAAAATGCTTGACCCTTCTACAGGAAAACGAATGAATGAATGGACGAAATAATCAGGGAAGAGAGGCAGAACGACAAGGGCAGCAGCGCCATGGCGGTGCGGACTAGCTGCGAGAAAATCCCGGTCAGGCTTGAAGTAATGCGCGTGCGCTCTAGGGCCTTGCACGTGGACAGAAAAAAGTGCCTAAGCCTATCTAGGCACTGAAATACTCTACATTTTGATACATAAATCATCTCTCTAGCGTTTGAAATAAAAACGCTACCGAGTTTAAACTTGAAAATTCCATGAAATTTCAAGATTTTCACATCTGCTGGTGGTTGTAGCGGGTAAACGGTAAGAGCTAAAGAAAAGTGCCTAAGCCTCAATTTGTAGGCACTGAAATACTCTACATTTTGATACATAAATCATCTATCTAGCATTTGAAATAAAGACGCTACCGAGTTTAAACTGGAAAATTCCATGAAATTTCATGATTTTCACATTTGCTGGCGGTTGTAGCGTGTAAACGGTAAGAGCTAGAGAAAAGTGCCTAAGCCTCAATTTGTAGGCACTGAAATACTCTGCATTTTGATACATAAATCATCTCTCTAGCATTTGAAATAAAAACGCTACCGAGTTTAAACTGGAAAATTTCATGAAATTTCATGATTTTCACATTTGCTGGCGGTTGTAGCGGCTAAACGGTAAGAGCTAGAGAAAAGTGCCTAAGCCTCAATTTGTAGGCACTGAAATACTCTACATTTTGATACATAAATCATCTCTCTAGCATTTGAAATAAAAACGCTACCGAGTTTAAACTGGAAAATTCCATGAAATTTCATGATTTTCACATTTGTTGGCGGTGGTAGCGGGTAAACGGTAAGAGCTAAAGAAAAGTGCCTAAGCCTCAATTTGTAGGCACTGAAATACTCTACATTTTGATACATAAATCATCTCTCTAGCATTTGAAATAAAAACGCTACCGAGTTTAAACTGGAAAATTCCATGAAATTTCATGATTTTCACATTTGTTGGCGGTTGTAGCCTGTAAACGGTAAGAGCTAGAGAAAAGTGCCTAAGCCTCAATTTGTAGGCACTGAAATACTCTACATTTTGATACATAAATCATCTCTCTAGCAGTTGAAATAAAAACGCTACCGAGTTTAAACTGGAAAATTCCATGAAATTTCAAGATTTTTACATCTGCTGGCGGTTATAGCGTGTAAACGGTAAGAGCTAGAGAAAAGTGCCTAAGTCTCAATTTGTAGGCACTGAAATACTCTACATTTTGATACATAAATCATCTCTCTAGCATTTGAAATAAAAACGCTACCGAGTTTAAACTGGAAAATTCCATGAAATTTCATGATTTTCACATTTGCTGGCGGTTGTAGCGGCTAACCGGAAAGAGCTAGAGAAAAGTGCCTAAGCCTCAATTTGTACGCACTGAAATACTCTACATTTTGATACATAAATCATCTCTCTAGCATTTGAAATAAAAACGCTACCGAGTTTAAACTGGAAAATTTCATGAAATTTCATGATTTTCACATTTGCTGGCGGTTGTAGCGGCTAAACGGTAAGAGCTAGAGAAAAGTGCCTAAGCCTCAATTTGTAGGCACTGAAATACTCTACATTTTGATATATAAATCATCTCTCTAGCATTTGAAATAAAAACGCTACCGAGTTTAAACTGGAAAATTCCATGAAATTTCATGATTTTCACATTTGTTGGCAGTTGTAGCGTGTAAACGGTAAGAGCTAGAGAAAAGTGCCTAAGCCTCAATTTGTAGGCACTGAAATACTCCACATTTTGATTCATAAATCATCTCTCTAGCATTTGAAATAAAAACGCTACCTAGTTTAAACTGGAAAATTCCATAAAATTTCAAGATTTTCACATCTGCAGGCGGTTGTAGCGTGTAAGCGGTAAGAGCTAGAGAAAAGTGCCTAAGCCTCAATTTGTAGGCACTGAAATACTCCACATTTTGGTACATAAATCATCTCTCTAGCATTTGAAATAAAAACGCTACCGAGTTTAAACATTTAAAATTCCATGAAATTTCAAGATTTTCACAGTTGCTGGCGGTTGTAGCGGGTAAACGGTTAGAGCTAGAGAAAAGTGCCTAAGCCTCAATTTGTAGGCACTGAAATACTCCACATTTTCATACATAAATCATCTTTCTAGCATTTGAAATAAAAACGCTACCGAGTTTAAACTGGAAAATTCCATGAAATTTCATGATTTTCACATTTGTTGGCGGTTGTAGCGTGTAACCGGTTAGAGCTAGAGAAACGTGCCTAAGCCTCAATTTGTAGGCACTGAAATACTCTACATTTTGATACATAAATCATCTCTCTAGCATTTGAAATAAAAACGCTACCGAGTTTAAACTGGAAAATTCCATGAAATTTCATGATTTTCACATTTGCTGGCGGTTGTAGCGTGTAAACGGTTAGAGCTAGAGAAAAGTGCCTAAGCCTCAATTTGTAAGCACTGAAATACTCTACATTTTAATACATAAATCATCTCTCTAGCATTTGAAATAAAAACGCTACCGAGTTTAAACTGGAAAATTCCATGAAATTTCATGATTTTCACATTTGCTGGCGGTTGTAGCGTGTAAACGGTTAGAGCTAGAGAAAAGTGCCTAAGCCTCAATTTGTAAGCACTGAAATACTCTACATTTTAATACATAAATCATCTCTCTAGCATTTGAAATAAAAACGCTACCGAGTTTAAACTGGAAAATTCCATGAAATTT
Organism: Lordithon lunulatus; assembly: GCA_963942505.1. Lineage (NCBI taxonomy): Eukaryota > Metazoa > Arthropoda > Insecta > Coleoptera > Staphylinidae > Lordithon > Lordithon lunulatus. The sequence goes on from OZ012675.1 coordinate 5,241,185, forward strand.
CATGATTTTCACATTTGCTGGCGGTTGTAGCGTGTAAACGGTTAGAGCTAGAGAAAAGTGCCTAAGCCTCAATTTGTAGGCACTGAAATACTCTACATTTTGATACATAAATCATCTCTCTAGCATTTGAAATAAAAACGCTACCGCGTTTAAACTGGAAAATTCCATGAAATTTCATGATTTTCACAGTTGCTGGCGGTTGTAGCGGGTAAACGGTTAGAGCTAGAGAAAAGTGCTTAAGCCTCAATTTGTAGGCACTGAAATACTCTACATTTTGATACATAAATCATCTCTCTAGCATTTGAAATAAAAACGCTACCGAGTTTAAACTGGAAAATTCCATGAAATTTCATGATTTTCACATTTGCTGGCGGTTGTAGCGTGTAAACGGTAAGAGCTAGAGAAAAGTGCCTAAGCCTCAATTTGTAGGCACTGAAATACTCTACATTTTGATACATAAATCATCTCTCTAGCATTTGAAATAAAAACGCTACCGAGTTTAAACTGGAAAATTCCATGAAATTTCATGATTTTCACATTTGCTGGCGGTTGTAGCGTGTAAACGGTAAGAGCTAGAGAAAAGTGCCTAAGCCTCAATTTGTAGGCACTGAAATACTCTACATTTTGATACATAAATCATCTCTCTAGCATTTGAAATAAAAACGCTACCGAGTTTAAACTGGAAAATTCCATGAAATTTCATGATTTTCACATTTTCTGGCGGTTGTAGCGTGTAAACGGTAAGAGCTAGAGAAAAGTGCCTAAGCCTCAATTTGTAGGCACTGAAATACTCTACATTTTGATACATAAATCATCTCTCTAGCATTTGAAATAAAAACGCTACCGCGTTTAAACTGGAAAATTCCATGAAATTTCATGATTTTCACAGTTGCTGGCGGTTGTAGCGGGTAAACGGTTAGAGCTAGAGAAAAGTGCCTAAGCCTCAATTTGTAGGCACTGAAATACTCTACATTTTGATACATAAATCATCTCTCTAGCATTTGAAATAAAAACGCTACCGCGTTTAAACTGGAAAATTCCATGAAATTTCATGATTTTCACATTTGCTGGCGGTTGTAGCGTGTAAACGGTAAGAGCTAGAGAAAAGTGCCTAAGCCTCAATTTGTAGGCACTGAAATACTCTACATTTTGATACATAAATCATCTCTCTAGCATTTGAAATAAAAACGCTACCGAGTTTAAACTGGAAAATTCCATGAAATTTCATGATTTTCACATTTGCTGGCGGTTGTAGCGTGTAAACGGTAAGAGCTAGAGAAAAGTGCCTAAGCCTCAATTTGTAGGCACTGAAATACTCTACATTTTGATACATAAATCATCTCTCTAGCATTTGAAATAAAAACGCTACCGAGTTTAAACTGGAAAATTCTATGAAATTTCATGATTTTCACATTTGCTGGCGGTTGTAGCGTGTAAACGGTTAGAGCTAGAGAAAAGTGCCTAAGCCTCAATTTGTAAGCACTGAAATACTCTACATTTTGAAACATAAATCATCTCTCTAGCATTTGAAATAAAAACGCTACCGAGTTTAAACTGGAAAATTCCATGAAATTTCATGATTTTCACAGTTGCTGGCGGTTCTAGCGTGTAAACGGTTAGAGCTAGAGAAAAGTGCCTAAGCCTCAATTTGTAGGCACTGAAATACTCTACATTTTGATACATAAATCATCTCTCTAGCATTTGAAATAAAAACGCTACCGAGTTTAAACTGGAAAATTCCATGAAATTTCATGATTTTCACATTTTCTGGCGGTTGTAGCGTCTAAACGGTAAGAGCTAGAGAAAAGTGCCTAAGCCTCAATTTGTAGGCACTGAAATACTCTACATTTTGATACATAAATCATCTCTCTAGCATTTGAAATAAAAACACTACCGAGTTTAAACTGGAAAATTCCATGAAATTTCATGATTTTCACAGTTGCTGGCGGTTGTAGCGTGTAAACGGTAAGAGCTAGAGAAAAGCGCCTAACCCTCAATTTGTAGGCACTGAAATACTCTACATTTTGATACATAAATCATCTCTCTAGCATTTGAAATAAGAACGCTACCGAGTTTAAACTGGAAAATTCCATGAAATTTCATGATTGTCACATTTGCTGGCGGTTGTAGCGTGTAAACGGTAATAGCTAGAGAAAAGTGCCTAAGCCTCAATTTGTAGGCACTGAAATACTCTACACTTTGATACATAAATCATCTCTCTAGCAGTTGAAATAAAAACGCTACCGAGTTTAAACTGGAAAATTCCATGAAATTTCATGATTTTCACATTTGCTGGCGGTTGTAGCGTGTAAACGGTTAGAGCTAGAGAAAAGTGCCTAAGCCTCAATTTGTAAGCACTGAAATACTCTACATTTTAATACATAAATCATCTCTCTAGCATTTGAAATAAAAACGCTACCGAGTTTAAACTGGAAAATTCCATGAAATTTCATGATTTTCACATTTGCTGGCGGTTGTAGCGTGTAAACGGTTAGAGCTAGAGAAAAGTGCCTAAGCCTCAATTTGTAAGCACTGAAATACTCTACATTTTAATACATAAATCATCTCTCTAGCATTTGAAATAAAAACGCTACCGAGTTTAAACTGGAAAATTCCATGAAATTTCATGATTTTCACATTTGCTGGCGGTTGTAGCGTGTAAACGGTTAGAGCTAGAGAAAAGTGCCTAAGCCTCAATTTGTAAGCACTGAAATACTCTACATTTTAATACATAAATAATCTCTCTAGCATTTGAAATAAAAACGCTACCGAGTTTAAACTGGAAAATTCCATGAAATTTCAAGATTTTCACATCTGCTGGTGGTTGTAGCGTGTAAACGGTTAGAGCTAGAGAAAAGTGCCTAAGCCTCAATTTGTAGGCACTGAAATACTCTACATTTTGATACATAAATCATCTCTCTAGCATTTGAAATAAAAACGCTACCGAGTTTAAACTGGAAAATTCCATGAAATTTCATGATTTTCACATTTGCTGGCGGTTGTAGCGGGCAAACGGTTAGAGCTAGAGAAAAGTGCCTAAGCCTCAATTTGTAGGCACTGAAATACTCTACATTTTGATACATAAATCATCTCTCTAGCATTTGAAATAAAAACGCTACCGAGTTTAAACTGGAAAATTCCATGAAATTTCATGATTTTCACATTTGCTAGCGGTTGTAGCGGCTAAACGGTAAGAGCTAGAGAAAAGTGCCTAAGCCTCAATTTGTAGGCACTGAAATACTCTACATTTTGATACATAAATCATCTCTCTAGCATTTGAAATAAAAACACTACCGAGTTTAAACTGGAAAATTCCATGAAATTTCATGATTTTCACAGTTGCTGGCGGTTGTAGCGTGTAAACGGTAAGAGCTAGAGAAAAGCGCCTAACCCTCAATTTGTAGGCACTGAAATACTCTACATTTTGATACATAAATCATCTCTCTAGCATTTGAAATAAGAACGCTACCGAGTTTAAACTGGAAAATTCCATGAAATTTCATGATTGTCACATTTGCTGGCGGTTGTAGCGTGTAAACGGTAATAGCTAGAGAAAAGTGCCTAAGCCTCAATTTGTAGGCACTGAAATACTCTACACTTTGATACATAAATCATCTCTCTAGCAGTTGAAATAAAAACGCTACCGAGTTTAAACTGGAAAATTCCATGAAATTTCATGATTTTCACATTTGCTGGCGGTTGTAGCGTGTAAACGGTTAGAGCTAGAGAAAAGTGCCTAAGCCTCAATTTGTAAGCACTGAAATACTCTACATTTTAATACATAAATCATCTCTCTAGCATTTGAAATAAAAACGCTACCGAGTTTAAACTGGAAAATTCCATGAAATTTCATGATTTTCACATTTGCTGGCGGTTGTAGCGTGTAAACGGTTAGAGCTAGAGAAAAGTGCCTAAGCCTCAATTTGTAAGCACTGAAATACTCTACATTTTAATACATAAATAATCTCTCTAGCATTTGAAATAAAAACGCTACCGAGTTTAAACTGGAAAATTCCATGAAATTTCAAGATTTTCACATATGCTGGTGGTTGTAGCGTGTAAACGGTTAGAGCTAGAGAAAAGTGCCTAAGCCTCAATTTGTAGGCACTGAAATACTCTACATTTTGATACATAAATCATCTCTCTAGCATTTGAAATAAAAACGCTACCGAGTTTAAACTGGAAAATTCCATGAAATTTCATGATTTTCACATTTGCTGGCGGTTGTAGCGGGCAAACGGTTAGAGCTAGAGAAAAGTGCCTAAGCCTCAATTTGTAGGCACTGAAATACTCTACATTTTGATACATAAATCATCTCTCTAGCATTTGAAATAAAAACGCTACCGAGTTTAAACTGGAAAATTCCATGAAATTTCATGATTTTCACATTTGCTAGCGGTTGTAGCGGCTAAACGGTAAGAGCTAGAGAAAAGTGCCTAAGCCTCAATTTGTAGGCACTGAAATACTCTACATTTTGATACATAAATCATCTCTCTAGCATTTGAAATAAAAACGCTACCGAGTTTAAACTGGAAAATTCCATGAAATTTCATGATTTTCACAGTTGCTGGCGGTTGTAACGGGTAAACGGTTAGAGCTAGAGAAAAGTACCTAAGCCTCAATTTGTAGGCACTGAAATACTCTACATTTTGATACATAAATCATCTCTCTAGCATTTGAAATAAAAATACTACCGAGTTTAAACTGGAAAATTCCATGAAATTTCATGATTTTCACATTTGTTGGCGGTTGTAGCGTCTAAACGGTTAGAGCTAGACAAAAGTGCCTAAGCCTCAATTTGTAGGCACTGAAATACTCTACATTTTGATACAAAAATCATCTCTCTAGCATTTGAAATAAAAACGCTACCGAGTTTAAACTGGAAAATTCCATGAAATTTCATGATTTTCACATTTGTTGGCGGTTGTCGCGTCTAAACCGTTAGAGCTAGAGAAAAGTGCCTAAGCCTCAATTTGTAGGCACTGAAATACTCTACATTTTGATACATAAATCATCTCTCTAGCATTTGAAATAAAAATACTACCGAGTTTAAACTGGAAAATTCCATGAAATTTCATGATTTTCACATTTGTTGGCGGTTGTCGCGTCTAAACCGTTAGAGCTAGAGAAAAGTGCCTAAGCCTCAATTTGTAGGCACTGAAATACTCTACATTTTGATACATAAATCATCTCTCTAGCATTTGAAATAAAAACGCTACCGAGTTTAAACTGGAAAATTCCATGAAATTTCATGATTTTCACATTTGTTGGCGGTTGTAGCGTTTAAACGGTTAGAGCTAGAGAAAAGTGCCTAACCCTCAATTTGTAGGCACTGCAATACTCTACATTTTGATACATAAATCATCTCTCTAACATTTGAAATAAAAACGCTACCGAGTTTAAACTGGAAAATTTCATGATTTTCACATTTGCTGGCGGTTGTAGCGGCTAAACGGTTAGAGCTAGAGAAAAGTGCCTAAGCCTCAATTTGTAGGCACTGAAATACTCTACATTTTGATACATAAATCATCTCTCTAGCATTTGAAATAAAAACGCTACGGAGTTTAAACTGGAAAAATCCATGAAATTTCATGATTTTCACATTTGCTGGCGTTTGTAGCGGCTAAACGGTAAGAGCTAGAGAAAAGTGCCTAAGCCTCAATTTGTAGGCACTGAAATACTCTACATTTTGATACATAAATCATCTCTCTAGCGTTTGAAATAAAAACGCTACCGAGTTTAAACTGGAAAATTCCATGAAATTTCATGATTTTCACAGTTGCTGGCGGTTGTAGCGTGTAAACGGTTAGAGCTAGAGAAAAGTGCCTAAGCCTCAATTTGTAGGCACTGAAATACTCTACATTTTGATACATAAATCATCTCTCTAGCATTTGAAATAAAAACGCTACCGAGTTTAAACTGGAAAATTCCATGAAATTTCAAGATTTTCACATTTGCTGGCGTTTGTAGCGGGTAAACGGTAAGAGCTAGAGAAAAGTGCCTAAGCCTCAATTTGTAGGCACTGAAATACTCTACATTTTGATACATAAATCATCTCTCTAGCATTTGAAATAAAAACGCTACCGAGTTTAAACTGGAAAATTCCATGAAATTTCATGATTTTCACATTTGTTGGCGGTTGTAGCGTCTAAACCGTTAGAGCTAGAGAAAAGTGCCTAAGCCTCAATTTGTAGGCACTGAAATACTCTACATTTTGATACATAAATCATCTCTCTAGCATTTGAAATAAAAACGCTACCGAGTTTAAACTGGAAAATTCCATGAAATTTCATGATTTTCACAGTTGCTGGTGGTTGTAGCGGGCAAACGGTTAGAGCTAGAGAAAAGTGCCTAAGCCTCAATTTGTAGGCACTGAAATACTCTACATTTTGATACATAAATCATCTCTCTAGCATTTGAAATAAAAACGCTACCGCGTTTAAACTGGAAAATTCCATGAAATTTCATGATTTTCACATTTGTTGGCGGTTGTAGCCTGTAAACGGTAAGAGCTAGAGAAAAGTGCCTAAGCCTCAATTTGTAGGCACTGAAATACTCTACATTTTGATACATAAATCATCTCTCTAGCATTTGAAATAAAAACGCTACCGAGTTTAAACTGGAAAATTCCATGAAATTTCATGATTTTCACAGTTGCTGGCGGTTGTAGCGTATAAACGGTTAGAGCTAGAGAAAAGTGCCTAAGCCTCAATTTGTAGGCACTGAAATACTCTACATTTTGATACATAAATCATCTCTCTAGCATTTGAAATAAAAACGCTACCGAGTTTAAACTGGAAAATTCCATGATATTTCATGATTTTCACAGTTGCTGGCGGTTGTAACGTGTAAACGGTTAGAGCTAGAGAAAAGTGCCTAAGCCTCAATTTGTAGGCACTGAAATACTCCACATTTTGATACATAAATCATCTCTCTAGCATTTGAAATAAAAACGCTACCGAGTTTAAACTGGAAAATTCCATGAAATTTCATGATTTTCACATTTGCTGGGGGTTGTAGCGTGTAAACGGTAAGAGCTAGAGAAAAGTGCCTAAGCCTCAATTTGTAGGCACTGAAATACTCTACATTTTGATACATAAATCATCTCTCTAGCATTTGAAATAAAAACGCTACCGAGTTTAAACTGGAAAATTCCATGAAATTTCAAGATTTTCACAGTTGCTGGCGGTTGTAGCGTGTAAACGGTAAGAGCTAGAGAGAAGTGCCTAAGCCTCAATTTGTAGGCACTGAAATACTCTACATTTTGATACATAAATCATCTCTCTAGCATTTGAAATAAAAACGCTACCGAGTTTAAACTGGAAAATTCTATGAAATTTCATGATTTTCACATTTGTTGGCGGTTGTAGCCTGTAAACGGTAAGAGCTAGAGAAAAGTGCCTAAACCTCAATTTGTAGGCACTGAAATACTCTACATTTTGATACATAAATCATCTCTCTAGCATTTGAAATAAAAACGCTACCGAGTTTAAACTGGAAAATTCCATGAAATTTCATGATTTTCACATTTGCTGGCGGTTGTAGCGTGTAAACGGTTAGAGCTAGAGAAAAGTGCCTAAGCCTCAATTTGTAGGCACTGAAATACTCCACATTTTGATACATAAATCATCTCTCTAGCATTTGAAATAAAAACGCTACCGAATTTAAAGTGGAAAATTCCATGAAATATCATATTTTTGGGCGCGCTTGCGTTGATGATTATAATTCTATAATAAATAAAACACAGGTATATAAAACAAATTCGTTGTTTTTTATTCAGTTAATTAATTTGTGAATCGTGCCATAAATCACCTTCCTGGTGTACAAATGAAACGTACAAATGTATAAAAAGATCAAAAAGGCGAGGAAGAGCAAGAATTTCAGTCGCAGGTGGTACATCTTCCAATCATCCAGCTCATCCATATACAGAAACCTATTACGGTATTCTGATTGCAACTCAAACTTACTCTGGTGCGGAAACAGACTCAAATAGAAATCGTAGAGCACCGACTTCACCAACTCGTTCTCCTCATCGCGGCCACTCTCCAAATTGTCATTCAAACAGATAAATTTACTAAAAATGTACAACATACTTACTTAAATTCAAATATTGTGAGTAAAATATATACAGAAAAAAGATTATCATCACAGGGCAACAATTGAAAAATTGAAAATCTAACTCAACGAGTCCGTGCGAGTTTGCCCACATACGGTCAGATGTTGGCTTGGCCATTTGGACTGATGGATCGCTCGTGTATAGGGGGCTTTACAACTCACCTAGCCTTCTTTCTAATTTCATCCAGATTCCGCACGACATCGCTCACATTGGATGTGAGCATTTTAAAGGTGGCGTCCTTGGAGTGGGCATTGCTGACTGGTTGAAACTTGTAGCGGTGCTGCTCACCAAAGTTGCCCAGCAGAATATCACCCAACGACGCGCAGTTGGTGACGAGTTGGCGAGAAATGGTGGGCTGAAAATACTTTCGATAGTAATGCGAATTTGCTACAGACAACCAAGATACCAAATGCGAGTCAATGTAGCGTTCAAACTCCGGCGTGGCTACGTCGGGGATCTTCTGGTTGATCGAACAGTTCGTCAGGACCATCTCGAAGTGGTCGACGGTGGCATAACTCAGCGGCAGATCATAGAGTTTTGTCAGAAGGGTGCGAATTTCACGATCAGACCAAGTACTAACGCACAATTTATTTTTGTTATTTCAAAACTTATTACTATTCGGTGTTTAAAGTAGAATAACTCGTGTTTTCGTAGTGCTAAGTTCATCAAATTAATGCTGGATGTGAAAAATATGTTTACAAAGCGTAATATAAAATTACAAATCATTAGCACTACAATTGAATTATTGATGAATTTTATTAACAGCAAGTTGTATATTTTTCATCTCAATTTCGGTGTTTAAAGTAGAATAACTCGTGTTTTCGTAGTGCTAAGTCCACCAAATTAATGCTGGATGTGATAAATATGTTTACAATACGTAATATAAAATTACAAATCGTTAGCACTACAATTGAATTATTGACGAATTTTATTTACAGCAAGTTGTATATTTTTCAAATCAATTTCGGTGTTTAAAGTAGAATAACTTGTGTTTTCGTAGGGCTAAGTCCACCAAATTAATGCTTGATGTGAAAAATATGTTTACAAAACGTAATATAAAATTACAAATCGTTAGCACTACAATTGAATTATTGACGAATTTTATTAACAGCAAGTTGTATATTTTTCATATCAATTTCGGTGTTTAAAGTAGAATAACTCGTGTTTTCGTAGTGCTAAGTTCACCAAATTAATGCTGGATGTGGAAAATATGTTTACAAAGCGTAATATAAAATTACTAATCGTTAGCACTACAATTGAATTATTGACGAATTTTATTAACAGCAAGTTGTATATTTTTCATCTCAATTTCGGTGTTTAAAGTAGAATAACTCGTGTTTTCGTAGTGCTAAGTCCACCAAATTAATGCTGGATGTGGAAAATATGTTTACAAAACGTAATATAAAATTACAAATCGTTAGCACTACAATTGAATTATTGACGAATTTTATTTACAGCAAGTTGTATATTTTTCAAATCAATTTTGGTGTTTAAAGTAGAATAACTTGTGTTTTCGTAGTGCTAAGTCCACCAAATTAATACTGGATGTGAAAAATATGTTTACAAAACGTAATATAAAATTACAAATCGTTAGCACTACAATTGAATTATTGACGAATTTTATTAACAGCAAGTTGTATATTGTTCAAATCAATTTCGGTGTTTAAAGTAGAATAACTCGTGTTTTCGTAGTGCTAAGTCCACCAAATTAATGCTGGATGTGAAAAATATGTTTACAAAGCGTAATATAAAATTACAAATCGTTAGCACTACAATTGAATTATTGACGAATTTTATTTACAGCAAGTTGTATATTTTTCAAATCAATTTCGGTGTTTAAAGTAGAATAACTTCTGTTTTCGTAGTGCTAAGTCCACCAAATTAATGCTGGATGTGAAAAATATGTTTACAAATCGTAATATAAAATTACAAATCGTTAGCATTACAACTGAATTATTGATGAATTTTATTTACAGCAAGTTGTATATTTTTCAAATCAATTTCGGTGTTTAAAGTAGAATAACTTGTGTTTTCGTAGTGCTAAGTCCACCAAATTAATGCTGGATGTGAAAAATATGTTTACAAAACGTAATATAAAATTACAAATCGTTAGCACTACAATTGAATTATTGACGAATTTTATTTACAGCAAGTTGTATATTTTTCATATCAATTTCGGTGTTTAAAGTAGAATAACTCGTGTTTTCGTAGTGCTAAGTCCACCAAATTAATGCTGGATGTGAAGAATATGTTTACAAAACGTAATATAAAATTACAAATAGTTAGCACTACAATTGAATTATTGATGAATTTTATTAACAGCAAGTTGTATATTTTTCAAATCAATTTCGGCGTTTAAAGTAGAATAACTTGTGTTTTCGTAGTGCTAAGTCCACCAAATTAATGCTGGATGTGAAAAATATGTTTACAAAACGTAATATAAAATTACAAATCGTTAGCACTAGAATAGAATTATTGATGAATTTTATTAACAGCAAGTTGTATATTGTTCAAATCAATTTCGGTGTTTAAAGTAGAATAACTCGTGTTTTCGTAGTGCTAAGTCCACCAAATTAATGCTGGATGTGAAAAATATGTTTACAAAGCGTAATATAAAATTACAAATCGTTAGCACTACAATTGAATTATTGACGAATTTTATTTACAGCAAGTTGTATATTTTTCAAATCAATTTCGGTGTTTAAAGTAGAATAACTCGTGTTTTCGTAGTGCTAAGTCCATCAAATTAATGCTGGATGTGAAGAATATGTTTACAAAACGTAATATAAAATTACAAATCGTTAGCACTATAATTGAATTATTGACGAATTTTATTAACAGCAAGTTGTATATTTTTCAAATCAATTTCGGTGTTTAAAGTAGAATAACTTGTGTTTTCGTAGTGCTAAGTCCACCAAATTAATGCTGGATGTGAAAAATATGTTTACAAATCGTAATATAAAATTACAAATCGTTAGCACTACAATTGAATTATTGACGAATTTTATTTACAGCAAGTTGTATATTTTTCAAATCAATTTCGGTGTTTGAAGTAGAATAACACGTGTTTTCGTAGTGCTAAGTCCATCAAATTAATGCTGGATGTGAAGAATATGTTTACAAAACGTAATATAAAATTACAAATCGTTAGCACTACAATTGAATTATTGACGAATTTTATTAACAGCAAGTTGTATATTGTTCAAATCAATTTCGGTGTTTAAAGTAGAATAACTCGTGTTTTCGTAGTGCTAAGTCCACCAAATTAATGCTGGATGTGAAAAATATGTTTACAAAACGTAATATAAAATTACAAATCGTTAGCATTACAACTGAATTATTGACGAATTTTATTTACAGCAAGTTGTATATTTTTCAAATCAATTTCGGTGTTTAAAGTAGAATAACACGTGTTTTCGTAGTGCTAAGTCCACCAAATTAATGCTGGATGTGAAAAATATGTTTACAAAACGTAATATAAAATTACAAATCGTTAGCACTACAATTGAATTATTGACGAATTTTATTAACAGCAAGTTATATATTTTTCAAATCAATTTCGGTGTTTGAAGTAGAATAACTTGTGTTTTCGTAGGGCTAAGTCCACCAAATTAATGCTGGATGTGAAAAATATGTTTACAAAATGTAATATAAAATTACAAATCGTTAGCACTACAATTGAATTATTGACGAATTTTATTTACAGCAAGTTGTATATTTTTCAAATCAATTTCGGTGTTTAAAGTAGAATAACTCGTGTTTTCGTAGTGCTAAGTCCACCAAATTAATGCTGGATGTGAAATATATGTTTACAAAACGTAATATAAAATTACAAATCGTTAGCACTACAATTGAATTATTGATGAATTTTATTTACAGCAAGTTGTATATTTTTCAAATCAATTTCGTTGTTTAAAGTAGAATAACTTGTGTGTTCGTAGTGCTAAGTCCACCAAATTAATGCTGGATGTGAAAAATATGTTTACAAAACGTAATATAAAATTACAAATCGTTAGCACTACAATTGAATTATTGACGAATTTTATTTACAGCAAGTTGTATATTTTTCAAAACAATTTCGATGTTTAAAGTATAATAACTTGTGTTTTCGTAGTGCTAAGTCCACCAAATTAATGCTGGATGTGAAAAATATGTTTACAAAACGTAATATAAAATTACAAATCGTTAGCACTACAATTGAATTATTGACGAATTTTATTAACAGCAAGTTGTATATTTTTCAAATCAATTTCGGTGTTTAAAGTGGAATAACACGTGTTTTCGTAGTGCTAAGTCCACCAAATTAATACTGGATGTGAAAAATATGTTTAGAAAACGTAATATAGAATTACAAATCGTTAGCACTACAATTGAATGATTGACGAATTTTATTAACAGCAAGTTGTATATTTTTCATATCAATTTCGGTGTTTAAAGTAGAATAACTCGTGTTTTCGTAGTGCTAAGTCCACCAAATTAATGCTGGATGTGAAAAATATGTTTACAAAACGTAATATAAAATTACAAATCGTTAGCACTACAATTGAATGATTGACGAATTTTATTAACAGCAAGTTGTATATTTTTCATATCAATTTCGTTGTTTAAAGTAGAATAACTTGTGTTTTCGTAGTGCTAAGTCCACCAAATTAATGCTGGATGTGAAAAATATGTTTACAAAACGTAATATAAAATTACAAATCGTTAGCACTACAATTGAATTATTGACGAATTTTATTTACAGCAAGTTGTATATTTTTCAAAACAATTTCGATGTTTAAAGTATAATAACTTGTGTTTTCGTAGTGCTAAGTCCACCAAATTAATGCTGGATGTGAAAAATATGTTTACAAAACGTAATATAAAATTACAAATCGTTAGCACTACAATTGAATTATTGGCGAATTTTATTAACAGCATATATCATGAGCTATTATACATACCCAGACTTATCAGTATCAAAACCATCAAAAATCGTCCCGACATCCAACTTGCGGCGTTCTTGCATCAAAAAATAGTAGTACCCAAAAGCAAATTGCATATCATTACTACTCCTGAGCTTATTCCGGGATGTTGCTTTAAACTCATCCTCAAAAACACCCTGCATTTCCGCAATAATTTCTTGATCAACCATTATAGGCGCATGCGCGGCCACATGTCTGGCTTTGAAACCATAGCGTTTGTTCAAAACCCTGTTAGTGAACTGCAGTGATTCACTAAACGCATTAACAATTTTCGTCCGTCTTAGACGATCCACATACTTTAGTAGAGGATCGGCGTTGTGTCGTTGCAATTTTTGTTTAAGTTTCGCTCGCCGCATCCTGTTCGAATGCATTATTTTGTTATTGTGCTCTTTGATGAGATTTGTTAGATTCGTAGCTCCTCTCATTAGATGGACTAAATTTGTTGTCTTAGGTATTGGTATCGTTTGGTTTACGTTGTGACTAGAAACGTTCAGTTGAGTATTTGTGGGCTCGATTGGTTTTCGGGCAGTCTTATCGATTATTCGACCATGTTCGTCCTAAAATAGACAAACATGAAAGTTTTTTTCCCCAACAACTGTTTTTAGAAAGTTATTTAGTGAAGATTATTACTTTTTCTTCATTATCACAGTCCTCTCCATCCATCTGGCAATCATTATTGTAACATTGCACATCACACTGGCCATCATTCACATACATCCAAGGACAGTCAGGTGCACATGCGGGTACAGACCACGTTAAGTACACCAAGAAACCGTGATTGTTTGAATAAAAGTCATCGGGGTACACCGGAGCGCCCAAAAAAATGTCATCGTTGAAATAGATGAAGCGCTTTGAAATGCCAGGAATCCTTAAACGGATTATTATTAATAATATAAAGTAATATGCCACTTGTTACTTTTGAGGATGAAATATTTACCTGTGCAGATGAGATTCAATAGCTGGACTAGAAAATGTAGGTAGATCATTGGAGTTTACAAAAATTTCCTCATGTGTTACAAGAGTAACTCTTTCGTAATCTAAATTTAGCCAATAGGGAATCTGTCCATTCGTCACGATGTACACGTGGCGTACCCATGGTGCATATTTTTCCAAGGATCTAGAAATGAAATTATTTGGAAGGATCTTGAAGTATCATCAAAAATGGAAAGTTTCTTGAAGTACCACCTATATGAAAATGACCTCAAAGTACCTCCGATAATGTTAAAAAACCACCGCAGTGGAAAGTAGATTGAAATATCACCACAAATCGAAAGTACTTCGAAGTACTATCAATAATGGAAAGTATCTTGAAGTATCATCAAAAATGGAAAGTATCTTGAAGTACCACCTATATGAAAATGACCTTAAAGTACCTCCGATAATGTGAAAATACCACCGCAGTGGAAAGTGGATCGAAATATCACCACAAATCGAAAGTACTTCGAAGTACTATCAATAATGGAAAGTATCTTGAAGTATTATCAAAAATGGAAAGTATCTTGAAGTACCACCTATATGAAAATGACCTCAAAGTACCACCGATAATGTAAAAATACCACCGCAGTGGAAAGTAGATCGAAATATCACCACAAATCGAAAGTACTTCGAAGTGCTATCAATAATGGAAAGTATCTTGAAGTATTATAAAAAATGGAAAGTATCTTGAAGTACCACCTATATGAAAATGACATCAAAGTACCTCCGATAATGTCAAAATACCACCGCAGTGGAAAGTAGATCGAAATATCACCACAAATTGAAAGTACCTCGAAGTACTATCAATAATGGAAAGTATCTTGAAGTATCATCAAAAATGGAAAGTATCTTGAAGTACCACCTATATGAAAATGACCTTAAAGTACCTCCGATAATGTGAAAATACCACTGCAGTGGAAAGTAGATCGAAATATCACCACAAATCGAAAGTACTTCGAAGTACTATCAATAATGGAAAGTATCATGAAGTATCATCAAAAATGGAAAGTATCTTGAAGTACCACCTATAATGAAAATGACCTCAAAGTATCTCCGATAATGTAAAAATACCACCGCCGTGGAAAGTAGATTGAAATAACACCACAAATCGAAAGTACTTCGAAGTACTATCAATAATGGAAAGTATCTTGAAGTATCATCAAAAATGGAAAGTATCTTGAAGTACCACCTATATGAAAATGACCTAAAAGTACCACAGATAATGTAAAAATACCACCGCAGTGGAAAGTAGATCGAAATATCACCACAAATCGAATGTACTTCGAAGTACTATCAACAATGGAAAGTATCTTGAAGTATCATCAAGAATGGAAAGTATCTTGAAGTACCACCTATATTAAAATGACCTCAACGTACTTCCGATAATGTGAAAATACCACCGCAGTGGAAAGTAGATCGAAATATCACCACAAATCGAAAGTACCTCGAAGTACTATTAATAATGGAGAGTATCTTGAAGTATCATCGAAAATGGAAAGTATCTTGAAGTACCACCTATATGAAAATGACCTCAAAGTACCACCGATAATGTAAAAATACCACCGCAGTGGAAAGTGGATCGAAATATCACCACAAATCAAAAGTACCTCGAAGTACTATCAATAATGGAAAGTATCTTGAAGTATCATCAAAAATGGAAAGTATCTTGAAGTATCACTTATATGAAAATGACCTCAAAGTACCTCCGATAATGTGAAAATACCACCGCACTGGAAAGTAGATCGAAATATCACCACAAATCGAAAGTACTTCGAAGTACTATTAATAATGGAAAGTATCCTGAAGTATCATCAAAAATGGAAAGTATCTTGAAGTACCACCTATATTAAAATGACCTCAAAGTGCCACCGATAATGTAAAAATACCACCGCAGTGGAAAGTAGATCGAAATATCACCACAAATCGAAAGTACCTCGAAGTACTATTAATAATGGAGAGTATCTTGAAGTATCATCGAAAATGGAAAGTATCTTGAAGTACCACATATATGATAATGACCTCAAAGTACCTCCGATAATGTAAAAATACCACCGCAGTGGAAAGTGGATCGAAATATCACCACAAATTGAAAGTACTTCGAAGTACTATCAATAATGGAAAGTATCACCTATATAAAAATTACCTCAAAGTACCTCCGATAATGTATATATATATATATATATCGCCAAGAACGGTGAGTACCTCGAAGTACCAATAAGAATGGAACGTATCACGAAGTTGCACCACTAATGGAAAGTACCTCGAAGTTCCACCAACAATGGAAAGTATATCAAAATATCACCAGAAATCGAAAGTTCCGCTAATTATGTAAAGTACTTCGAAGTACCAACAAGAAATAATCGAAGTACTAGTGATGTACTAGAACGTGCCACAAAATATTTTTTGAAGTACCTCCAGTAATAAAAATTAGCTCGAGAAACCACTACAATGGAAAGTATCTCGAAGTACCACCAATAATATAAAGTATCTCGAAGTACTACCAATAATATAAGGTATTTCGAAGTGCCACGAAAAATGAAAATTACCTCGAAATACCACCAATAATTGAACATACCTCAAAATACTACCACAATGAAAAGTTCCTCGAAGTACCAATAAGAGTGGAACGTACATCGAAATTGCAGCAATAATGGAAAGTACCTCGAAGTACCACCGAAAATGTACATCGAATTATTACCACGAATCAAAAGTATCTAGAAGCACCGCCAACTACGCAGTGTACCTCGAAGCACCACCAACAATGTAAAGTACCTCAAAGCACTAACAAGAATGGAACGTACCTCGAAGTTGCAGCAATAATGGAAAGTACCTCGAAGTACCACCAACAATGGAAAGTATATCTAAATATCACTACAAATCGAAAGTCCCCCTAACTATGCAAAGTGCCTCGAAGTATCAAAAACAATGGATCGAAGTACTAGTAATGTACATACAAATATCACCACGAGTCAACAGTATCTAGAATCACCGCCAACTACGTAGTGTACCTCGAAGCACCACCAAAAATGTAAAGTACCTCGAAGTACCAAGGATAATGGTTCGAAGTACTACTAATATACTACAATATGCTAAAAAATACCACTACGGATGAAATATCTTACAAAATACCACCTTGAATGGAAGGTACCTCAAAGTACCACAATTATGGAATGTACCTCGAAATACCAACAAGAATAGGAAGCACCTCACAGTACCACTAAGAATGGAAAGCACCACCTATAATAGAAAGTATCTCGAAGTACCACCAATATTGAAGATTACCTCGGAGTACCACTAAGAATGGAAAATCCATCGAAATATCAGCACAAAATGCAAGTACCACGAAGTACCGCCAAAACTGGTGAATACCTCAAAGCACCAACAAGAATGGAACGTACCACGAAGTTGCAGCAATAATGGAAAGTACCTAAAACTTTGACCAGCAATGGAAAGTATATCGAAATATCACTACAAATCCAAAGTCCCCCTAACTATGCAAAGTGCCTCGAAGTACCAAAAAGAATGGATCGAAGTACTACTAATGTATTACAAAATGCCACAAAATACCACCAAGACTGGAATATCCTACAAAATACCACCAATACTTGTGAAAGTACCATCATTAATGGAAAATATCTCGAAATACCACTAATAATTGTGAAAGTATCTCGAAGTACCACTAATAATGGAAAGTACCACCAATAATGGAAAGTATTTCGAAGTAACACTAATAATGGAAAGTATTTCGAAGTACCACTAATAATGGAAAGTATCTCAAAGTACCACCAATAATGGAAAGTATCTCGAAGTACCACTAATAATAGAAAGTATTTCGAAGTAACACTAATAATGGAAAGTATTTCGAAGTACCGCTAATAATGGAAAGTATCTCGAAGTACCACCAATAATGGAAAGTATCTCGAAGTACCACCAATAATAGAAAGTATTTCGAAGTAACACTAATAATGGAAAGTATTTCGAAGTACCACTAATAATGGAAAGTATCTCGAAGTACCACCAATAATAGAAAGTATCTCGAATAATAAAAATTACCTAAATATCACTAAAATGGAAAGTACCGCAAATAATAGAAATTATCTCGAAGTACCAATAAAAATAAAAAATTATCACAAAGTACCACTAATAGATGAAATTACCTCAAAGTACTACCAAAATTAAAAGTTCATCGAAGTACCTACAAGAATGGAACGTACCTCGAAGTATCTCTAATAATGTAAAGTACCTTGAAGCACCAGAAAGAACGTACATCGAAATATCACCACGAATCGAAAGTATCTCGAATCACCGTCAACTATGTAATGTGCCACTAACAATGTAGAGTACTTTGAAGTACCTAAAATAACTGTTCAAAGTACTTATAAGTACCAAAATAACGATCCGAAGTACTTATAAGTACCAAAATAACGATCCGAAGTACTTATAAGTATCAAAATAACGATCCGAAGTACTACTTACAAGTACCAAAATAACGATCCGAAGTACTTATAAGTACCAAAATAACGATCCGAAGTATTACTTACAAGTACCAAAATAACGATCCGAAGTACTTACAAGTACCAGCAATAACAGTTCGAAGTAATACTAATATAGTACAAAATACCACTAGGGATGAAATATTTTACAAAATACGACCATGAATGGAAGGTACTTAAAAGTACCAACAGTCATGGAAAGTACCTCGAAATATCAATATCTAGAATAGAAAGCAACTCGCAGTACCACCAAGAATTGAAAGCACCACCAATAATAGAAAGTATGTCGAAGTACTACCAATAATGAAAATTACCTCTGAGTACCGCCTAGAAGTGAAAGTTCTTCCAAATATGACATATTGAAAGTACTCAAAGTACCACCAATATTGAAGATTGCCTCGGAGTACCGCTAAGAAAGGAAAATCCTTCGAAATATCACCACAAAACGAAAGTACCTCGAACTAACGCCAAACTGGTGAGTATCTCGAAGCACCAACAAGAATGGAGCGTACTACAAAGTTGCAGCAATAATGGAAAGTATCTAGATGCTCCACCAACAATGGAAAGTATATAGAAATATCACTACAAATTGAAAGTCCCCCTAACTATGCAAAGTACCAAAAAGAATGGATCGAAGTACTACTAATGTATTATAAAATGCCACCAAATACCACCAAGTTAGGAATATCCTACAAAATGCCACCAATAGTGGAAAGTATCTAGAAGTACCACTAATAATGGAAAGTATCTCAAAGTACCACCAATAATGGAACGTATTACCAAGTACCACTAATAATGGAAAATATCTTGAACAACAAAAATTACCTCGAAATATCACTAAAATGGAAAGTATCTTGAAGTAGGTATCACCAATAATAGAAAGTATGTTGAAGTACCAGCAAAAATAAAAATTACCACTATAAAAAGAAGGTACCGCAAAGTACCAACAATCATGAAAAGTGCCTCGAATTATCAATATCAAGAATAGAAAGCACGTCGCAGTACCACTAAGAATGAAAAGCACCACCAATAATAGGAAGTATGTCGAAGTACTATATTACCACAAAACGAAAGTACCTCGAAGTACCGCCAAAACTGATGAGTAACTCGAAGCACCAACAAGAATGAAATGTACCTCGAAGTTGCACCAACAATAATGCTAATGCAATATGCTCCAAAAAAGACTGGAAAATCCTACAAAATACCTCAAAGAACAGCCAATTATCTAAGTACCACAAAGAAAGCACCTTGAAGTACCACCAAGAATGATAACTACCTCAAAGTAGGAATTGGGAGCACCTTGAAATGCCATTAAGAATGAAAACTACCTCGATTGGTGGTGCTTGGTGATAAGGTATGATACCAACCAATAGTATAAAGCATCTCGAAGTACCAATAAGCATACTAAGTACCCAGATTTATCGCCAAGAAATCAAAGTATTTCGATCTATTACCAAGAAATCAAAGTACCTTGAAGTACTATATAATACTATTAAGCACTCTACTACAACATTCGAGGTAGATATACTTCAAAGTCTGCAGTGGTGTCAGTTTAATACCATTAAATATAACAATATTAAAAGTACCTAAAAGAATGGAACGTACGTTGAAGTAGCATCAATAATGAACTATTTAATTCGTAAATATTTAACATTAATTTGAGTTCCCAAAAATGTGAAAGTTTGGCAGGCTAGTTTTGTGGGTGAAACCCAACTGCAGTTTCAAAATACTCTTGTTATTGAATTTGCAGTGGAATATGGTTCGCGTCTGAGCTTATTAGCTCAGACGCGAACCATATGTTTCAAGTGCCCTACGTAAGATGGCACCAGAGCCTAATTATTTGACTTTCCCATCTATAGTTGTCTATGGGTGAAACGTACTACAGTGCCAGCAGTGTGTTCACAACTTAACACAGCTGACAGTAGTTCAAATACACCACTTTATGAAATAATTTTTAGGTTATATTATTGTTTATGCCAGGAAACCAACTTTCACAGACAAACTTACCTCAAAGAAAACTTTAGCTCGTACTTGTCATCAAACCGCTGCACAGACGAATCCACTGCTTGGCTAGCATTCTGCTGCAACAGCCTATTTAAATTCTCCAAAAATCTTGAATCAGACCCATTCACCCATGTATAAACAACATCAATGGGCTCCACTGTACAATTTGGACTGATGTAATAATTTTTACCAGTCTACAATATAACAAACAATTGTTACACATATTATAGCCAACCCGTTTTTTTTTTATTGTCAAACCTGTGTGAATATTAGAATTAAAACCACGACGATTAGCGCAATCAGCGCCTTGTAACGTAAGACGAAATGGAACAGATAGAATTTTGGGGTCATATTAGGGGAGGATAACGTACTCCGATCACATTTTTGTTGAGTGTTTTGAACTCCACTTTCCACAACACGGATGCGAAACGAACATATGATTTTAAAGAGCGAATCACACAACTTAAAAAATACACGGGTGTATATTGGGTTGCAGTTTTAGAAAATTTCCATAGTAAGTTAATCCTAACATAAAGATTATGTTCTTAAATATGTTTGAAGTATCCATACTATTTATTAATTGATATTCTTAAACATAACACATGTTATGCGACCTTGAATAAATCTGTACAGATTCCAACGAAATAGAATTCTATTTCGTGCACAGATTCGCAGTTTTAGAAAATTTCCATAGTAAGTTAATTCTAACATAAAGATTATGTTCTTAAATATGTTTGAAATATCCATACTACTTATTAATTAATATTCTTAAACATTACACATGTTATGCGATCTTGAATAAATCTGTACAGATTCCAACGAAATAGAATTCTATTTCGTTGACAGATTCCTAGAAATCTCGCCTGTCAACTGTCAATTTCATGTTTATTGCTGCTGATGCAAGTATCAAAACAATACAAAACTTAACCATAAATGTGTCAAGTGTCTGTTTTGTTATTGAATAATGGATAAAAAGACGCCGTCTTTATTCTTAATGAGCGTGAACGAGCGCGGGCAGAACGTGTATATTAACCCGGAAGATCCTACTCGGAGGTAACACAGTGGTTTGCTGCTGACAGCTGGTTTTCTATTGTTAACCTCAAAATGTGTTCTAGTTTTATTTTTGACGAGGAAAACATCACTGATTTCGCAACTGATAGTGTAGTGCCTAATATTAAGTTGGAGGAGAATGGCACGGACACACAGGATAGTAATAGCAATGATGATATTATGCAGGGGCATGAGATTGTTGCCAGTTTAGAGGACCCTACACAACTAAGTAAGTACATTTGTATATAGTTACATAAACCAATAATTGGTTTATATATTATATAAACCAGATGTGGTCAACTTTTATGTACATAAACATCTTAAAAAATGTATCTAAATACAATCAACTTATTCGTCATTAGTGCTCTATTTATGAAGTAGTCTAATCGGTTTCTAAATTAAAACATTACGAGTGATTGACCAATATAAGCTCATGATCAACTTCACAATCGACTTGATGGCCCCCCCTGATAAAAACCAATGAATCATATTTTCGATCCTCTGCTAACAATTGTTATTATCAAGACAATTCACCAATTGTCTTTGATGGCCATTGTCTCAATTTAAATTAATTTTTAAACTTTGTCTACACCAATTTTAAAACATAAAAAGACAAAATTGTGCTTATAGTTCAAGCATTAAAAGAATTTAATTACTTTGTTGACCACTGCTTTGAAGAGAGTGGTTGTTACTGGTCTGAACCATTGCTCATGGTCTTTTAAGCATGAAGTTTTTGTGCTTCCTGATCCTTGTTACTCCATCAATTATTCCCTGATTAACCTGGTGTAGTGTATTATATATTACTGACTATATATCTATATATATATATATATTTCAGGCATGATAAATAGTCTGGACGAAGTGGCAAGCTTCGAGGATTCACTGATGAAGGAGCTCGATTCTGGTTTGATGAATATGCATGGCACCCTGGAAAGCAATTGTGTTATGCAACATATGGACATAAGGGCGCCCCTTACAAAATTAAGGCGACTGCTAGAGGTGCGCCTCAGCTTGGACCTAGCCGGATACCATTTCATGCTGCAAGGAAATACGCTGGTATGTATGCATGCTATAAACTAATTATTAAGTGTCAAAAAAAGTCAAAAATGTCAAAAAGTGAAAAAAAGTTAAAAAAAATTGTATAATAACCCATGTATTTTTAGTAATTATTTTATTTATTTAATTTATGACATTTTTGACATTTGGTATATACTTTTTTTTGACATTTTTGATTTTTTGACATATGTGACTTTTGAAATGTTTGACATTTTTTACAAAAATGTGAACAAAATGCCAAAATATCAAAATGCTAAAATGTCAGAATGCCAAAAAGTTAAAGTTCAAAACGTAAAAATGTCAAAATCGCAAGTGTCAAAAAAGGTAAAGAGTCAAAAATGTCAAAAAGTCAAAAAAAGTAAAAAAAAAATGTATAATAACCCATGTATTTTTAGTTATTATTTTATTTATAAAATTTATGACATTTTTGACATTTTTTATATACTTTTTTTGACATTTTTGACATCTTTGACATTTGTGACTTTTGAAATATGTGACATTTTTGACGAAAATGTGAATAAAATGCCAAAAGGTCAGAATGCTGTCAAAATGCCAAAAAGTTAAAAAGTCAAACTTTAAAACGTGAAAATGTCAAAATCTCAAGTGTCAAAAAAAGTAAAGTGTCAAAAATGTCAAAAAGTCAAAAAAAAGTTAAAAAAATTGTATAATAACCCATGCATTTTTAGTTATTATTTTATTTATCAAATTTATGACATTTTTGACATTTTTTATATACTTTTTTGACATTTTTGACTTTTTTGACATTTTTGACATTTGTGACTATTGAAATATCTGACATTTTTGACGAAAATGTGAACAAAATGCCAAAATGTCAGAATGCTGTCAGAATGCCAAAAAGTTAAAAAGTCAAACTTTAAAACGTGAAAATGTCAAAATCTCAAGTCTCAAAAAAAGTAAAGTGTCAAAAATGTCAAAAAGTAAAAAAAATTGTATAATAACCCATGCATTTTTAGTTATTATTTTATTTATCAAATTTATGACATTTTTGACATTTTTTATATACTTTTTTTGACATTTTTTATATACTTTTTTTTTGACATTTTTGACATCTTTGACATTTGACTTTTGAAATATTTGACTTTTTTTACAAAAATGTGAACAAAATGCCAAAATATCAAAATGCTAAAATGTCAGAATGCCATAAAGTTAAAAAGTCAAACTTCAAAACGTGGAAATATCAAAATCTCAAGTGCCAAAAAAAGTAAAGTGTCAAAAATGTCAAAAAGTAATAAAAAATGTATAATAACCCATGCATTTTTAGTTATTATTTTATTTATAAAATTTATGAAATTTTTGACATTTTTTATATACTTTTTTTGACATTTTTGACATCTTTGACATTTGTGACTTTTGAAATGTTTGACAATTTTTACGAAAATGTGAACAAAAGCCAAAATATCAAAATGCTAAAATGTCAGAATGCCAAAAAGTTAAAAAGTCAAACTTCAAAACGTGAAAATGTCAAAATCTCAAGTGCCAAAAAAAGTAAAGTGTCAAAAATGTCAAAAAGTTAAAAAAAAGTAAAAAAGAATTGTATAATAACCCATGCATTTTTAGTTATTATTTTATTTATCAAATTTATGACATTTTTGACATTTTTTATATACTTTTTTTGACATTTTTGACATATTTGACATTTGAAATATTAGACATTTTTTACAAAAATGTGAACAAAATGCCAAAATATCAAAATGCTAAAATGTCAGAATGCTAAAAAGTTAAAAAGTCAAACTTCAAAACGTGAAAATCTCAAAATGTGCCAAAAAAGTAGTCAAAAATGTCAAAAAAGTCAAAAAATAAATGTAAAACAGCCCATGCATTTTTAGTTATTTTTTTTTTATAAAATGTATGACATGTTTGACATTTTTCATATACTTTTTTTTGACATTTTTAACATTTGTGACTTTTGAAATGTTTGACATTTTTGACGAAGATGTGAACAAAATACCAAGATGTCAAAATGCTATAATGTCAGAATGCCAAAATGTCAAAATGCTATAATGTCAGAATGCCAAAAAGTTGAAAAGTTACACTTCAAAACGTAAATTGTCAAAAAAAGTAGAGTCAAAAATGTCCAAAAAGTCAAAAAAAGAAAAAAAAATGTATAATAACCCATGCATTTTTAGTTATTATTTTATTTATAAAATTTATAAAATTTGTGACAGTATAGACCTTTTTTTGCCTTTTTTGATATTTGTTATTTTACTTTTGAAATTTTTGACATTTTTGACGAAAATATGAACAAAATGCTAAAATGTTAAAATGTCAGAATGTCAAAATGTTAAAATGTCAGAATGCCAAAAAGTTAAAAAGTCAAACTTGAAAAACGTGAAAATCTCAAAAGTGTACAATTTCAAAAACAGTTAAAAATGTCAAAAATGTCAAAAAAGTAAAAAAAAAATGGTATAATAACCCATGCATTTTTAGTAATTATTTTATTTATAAAATTTTTGACATTTTTGACATTTCTGAAATTTTTTCATTTCTGACATTTTGGACATTTATCACAATATTTGAAAATATTTGACAATGTTTCGCAATATTTGACGATATTTTACTATATTTATATAGTCAAATATCGTCTACAATTCACTATATTTGATTATATTTGACTATATTTTACTATTTTTGACATTTTGAAAATATTTGACAATGTTTCACAATATTTGACGATATTTGACTATATTTGACTACATTTATATAGTCAAATATCGTCTATAGTTGACTATATTTGAGTATATTTGAGTATATTTGACTACATTTGAGTATATTTGAGTATATTTGAGTATATTTGAGTGTATTTGAGTATATTTGAGTGTATTTGAGTATATTTGAGTATATTTGAGTATATTTGACTATATTTGAGTATATTTGAGTATATTTTACTATATTTGACGATATTTGACAATATTTGAATATATATTGATCTACTAGGCAACCCAAGTTACACCAGCGGTTGTTTTTGGCGCGCATATTTATGTTGGCATTCAAATTGGCGGGAAATTATAAATTTTATAAGACCAGCAAGTCACTTTCCCGCCAATTTGAATGCCAACATTAATATGCGCGCCAAAAACAACTTGGGTTGCCTAGTAGTTCAATATATATTGTCAAATATTGTCTATAGTTGACTATATTTGAGTATATTTGACTATGTTTGACTATATTTGAGTATATTTTACTATAGTTGACTATATTTGACTATATTTGACTATATTTGGCAATATATATGAACTACTAGGCAACCCAAGTTACACCACCAGCGGTTGTTTTTGGCGCGCATATTTATGTTGCCATTCAAATTGGCGGGAAAGTGACTTGCTGGTGTTATAAAATTTATAATTTCCCGCCAATTTGAATGCCAACAAATATGCGCCAAAAACAACCGCTGGTGTAACTTTGGTTGATTGGTAGTTTAATTTTATATATTTTAAAATTTAATTACGCACATACGACTGAAAATTAAATGAAACAAAAAGACAAATATTGTCAAATATCATCAAATATTGTTAAATATCGTCAAAATTGTCAAACAATATAAAATATTGTCATATATCGTCAAATATTGACAAAAATTGTCAAATATCGTCAAATATCGTCAAATATCGTCAAATATAGTCAAATATAGTCAAATATAGTCAAATATATAGACTATATTTGACTATATTTTTGACATTTCTATAATTTTTAAATTTCTGTCATGTTTGACATTTATGACATGACATTTATGACTATATTTGAAAATATTTCACAATATTTGACGATATCTGACTATATTTGACTATATTTATATGGTCAAATATCGTCTATATTTGACTATATTTGACTATATTTGACTATATTTGACTATATTTGACTATATTTGACTATATTTGACTATATTTGACTATATTTGACTATATTTGACTATATTTGACTATTTGACTATATTTGACTATATTTGACTATATTTGACTATATTTGACGATATTTGACTATATTTCAAATATTGACAAACATTGTCAAATATCGTCAAATATAGTCAAATATATAGACTATATTTGACTATATTTTTAACATTTTTGACATTTCTGAAATTTTTAAATTTCTGTCATGTTTGACATTTATGTCAAATATAGTCAAATATAGTCAAATATAGTCAAATATAGTCAAATATAGTCAAATATAGCCAAATATAGTCAAATATAGTCAAAAATAGTCAATTATAGTCAAATATATAGACTATACTTGACTATATTTGACTATATTTTTGACATTTCTGAAATTTTTAAATTTCTGTCATGTTTGACATTTATCACAATATTTGACGATATTTGACTATATTTATATAGTCAAATATCGTTTATAGTTGACTATATTTGACTATATTTGAGTATATTTGACTATAGTTGACTATATTTCACTATATTTGACTATATTTTACTATAGTTGACTATATTTGACTATATTTGAAGATATTTGACAATATTTGATGATATTTGACAATATTTGATGATATTTGATAATATTTGATGATATTTGATAATATTTGATGATATTTGACTATATTTGACAATATATATTGAACTACTAGGCAACTCAAGTTACATCAGTGGTTGTTTTTGGCGCGCATATTTATGTTGGCATCCAAATTGGCGGGAAGGTGACTTGCTGGTTTTATAAAATTTATAATTTCCCGCCAATTTGAATGCCAACATAAATATGCGCGCCAAAAACAACCGCTGGTGTAACTTGGGTTGACTAGTAGTTTAAGCTTATATATTTTAAAATGTAATTACGCACATACGACTGAAAATTAAATGAAATAAAAAGGCAAATATTGTCAAATATCGTCAAATATTGTCAAATATCGTCAAAAATTGTCAAACAATATCAAATATTGTCATATATCGTCAAATATTGACAAACATTGTCAAATATCGTCAAATATAGTCAAAAATAGTCAATTATAGTCAAATATAGTCAAATATATAGACTATACTTGACTATATTTGACTATATTTATGACATTTCTGAAATTTTTGACATTTCTGAAATTTTTAAATTTCTGTCATGTTTACCATTTATAACAATATTTGACTATATTTGAATATATTTGACAATGTTTCACAATATTTGACGAAATTTGACTATATTTATATAGTCAAATATCGTCTATAGTTGACTATATTTGACTATATTTGACTATATTTGACTATATTTGACTATATTTGACTATATTTGACTATATTTGAGTATATTTGAGTATATTTGAGTATATTTGAGTATATTTGAGTATATTTGAGTATATTTGAGTATATTTGAGTATATTTGAGTATATTTGAGTATATTTGAGTATATTTGAGTATATTTGAGTATATTTGACTATATTTGACTATATTTAACTATATTTGATTATATTTGACTATATTTGACTATATTTGACTATATTTGACTATATTTGAAGATATTTGACAATATTAGATTATATTTGACAATATTTGATGATATTTGACAATATTTGATGATATTTGACAATATTTGACAATATATATTGAACTACTAGGCAACCCAAGTTACACCAGCGGTTGTTTTTGGCGCGCATATTTATGTTGGCATTCAAATTGGCGGGAAATTATAAATTTTATAAAACCAGCAAGTCACTTTCCCGCCAATTTGAATGCCAACATAAATATGCGCGCCAAAACCAACTTGGGTTGCCTAGTAGTTCAATATATATATATATTGTCAAATATTGTCTATAGTTGAGTATATTTGACTATGTTTGACTATATTTGAGTATATTTTACTATAGTTGACTATATTTGACTATATTTATATAGTCAAATATCGTCTATAGTTGACTATATTTGACTATATTTGACTATATTTGAGTATATTTGAGTATATTTGAGTATATTTGACTATATTTGAGTATATTTGAGTATATTTGAGTATATTTGATGATATTTGATGATATTTGACAATATTAGACATTATTTGATAATACAAAGTTTGAAAATATTTGTATTTTTGTGACATTTTCATTTTCATTCGTCTGTGCGTAATTAAATTTTAAACTATATATAAAATTTGACAATTTTTGACAATATTTGACGATATTTGACAATATCTGATGATATTTGACAATATTTGATGATATTTTGTTTATATTTGACGATATATATTGAACTACTAGGCAACCCAAATCACACCAGATTGTTTTTGGCGCGCATATTTATGTTGGCATTCAAATTGGCGGGAAAGTGACTTGCTGGTTTTATAAAATTTATAATTTCCCGCCAATTTGAATGCCAACATAAATATGCGCGCCAAAAACAACCGCTGGTGTAACTTGGGTTGCCTAGTAGTTTAATTTTATATATTTTAAAATGTAATTACGCACATACGACTGAAAATTAAATTGTCAAATATTGTCATATATCGCAAATATTGTCAAACATTGTCAAATATAGTAAAAAAAAGTCAAATATAGTCAAATATAGTCAAATATAGTCAAATGTAGTCAAATATAGTCACATATAGCCAAATATAGTCAAATATAGTCAACTATAGTCGATATTTGACTATATAAATATAGTCAAATATCGTTAAATATTGTGAAACATTATGAAATATTTTCAAATATAGTCAAACATCGTCAAATATTGTCAAATATTGTGATAAATGTCAAAAATGTCAGAAATGTCAGAAATGTAAAAAAATGTTAAAAAGGTCAAAATATAAAAAATATTCAAAAATTTCGAAAATGTAATTCGGAAATTCGTGTACCAGATATTTTTGTTTGAAAAGACACGCTGTTAATGATAAGAAGGACAAGGTGCGATCTTTATTCCTGTCGAGAGACTACAATATTACATAATTACTGTGAGGGACGGGATGGTTTTAACGTTTACGTAGTTTTTTGAGTTTGCGTAGGAGTTGCGTGAGGCGGTCGGATCGAGGGCCCTTGCCGCTTGTTTTCCTCTTAACGTTCCGCGTACCGCTTTTCCGGCGGCCGGCCGGTGCTTTTCGCCTGCCTGCCGCCCTCTTCCGCACTTGTGGCTGCGAGGGGCGTCCCTGTTTCACTTGCTTGTTCGACGCGACCGATTGCCGCGAACACGTTTTTTCGGCTTGGTGATTCGAGGACGCTGGGAACACGTGGACGGTACTGGGGGCGGACGCGGGCCCGTTTTTGCGCACTCTACGTTTTTTCGCCGGAATACGTTTCCTGCGTGTGCTCATGCTGCGGCGTCCTTTGTTTGAATTGGAACGTCGACGTTTTCTACTGTCTATATCGGAATTCGCTTTGGAGGGTTTCGAACTGGCAACGCTGCTCTTGCTGGGGGTTTTTGTTGAGGCGCGACTCTTGCTTTTCGACCTACTCGCACTGGTACGGTTTTTTTCGGTTTTACTTCCACTGCTGTTACTTTTGCTGCTATTACTACCACTACGCGACTTATTCAACATCATATTCTTCCTATTTCCTGATTTCGAGTTCTTCCTCGGCCACGGTGAGGCCGATTTGTACCTACTAGTAAGCGACCCATTGCTCGGCATCTCCTCCTTATACCTAGCACGCCCTGTAGTCTCTCTCTTCTTCTTAGTCCGTCGCAACGGGGCGCCTTCTTGTCTACTCATGTACCTACGTTTCTCCTCGTGAGATAACGCCTGCCACCTTTTGCTCGCCTCCAACGCCGTCTGCACATCGGGCATATCTTGGTGCGTGTTGCGGTATAAATTCAAATAGTTGAAAAAGGGGTTTCTGCTTGGGCTGCCACCGGATTCGCCATACTTCCACGAGCCGCCGTTGGCCTTCTTTCTGCTACCCATGTCACTTCGAATTTACGGCTGGCGGTGAGGGGGCGAAAATACTCTTCAATTTACGTAACTACGGCGCGTGAACGTCAGCCCATTCATCACATTCCAATGGAAAACCACCCACGTTTAAGAAAATTTTGACTTTTATCTGACAGGCTTAATTTGTTGCTGTTGTTTCACTGCCAGGGCGACCGAATTGCGCACTCTAAATTAAATATATTCCGCTTCCAGCTGGAGGGCCACAAGAATCTGGTCGACCAGTGCGTCCAGGGCGAGGGCTTGGTGCAGATCAATGTGCAGGTGCAGTCGCACCTGAAGCGGATCAATATTGTGGACGTTTTGAAACCGGCTGAGGATTATATTCACACAGGTAATTTTGACAACTGGGGTGCGAGCGGTTTGACACATTCAAATTGGGTGGTGTGATTTTAGAGGAGCAGGAGCAGGTGAAGGAGAAGACACCGGATAAAAATGATGCCGAGGAGGTGGGTGAACGTGATGTGGAAATGACGCCCGAGAAGGAGAAGGAAAAGGAGAAGAAAATGGTACACCAGTGGCAGTTGGATTCCAATTTCAAAAGCGAACAAGAACGGCTGAAGATACCGATAAATCCAATGGAATGGTAAGTTTTAACACACTTTTTCTAATATGGTATCGATTTTTTTTTACACTAAAATCACGGAAAATCATTTTGTGGTATACTACTACAATACAATTTTGTGATATAATATAATCATCTCTAATATGTGAAATATATTTAAAATATATCCATATAAATAATTAAAATATGAAAAGATAAAAATTAAAGATATATCTATAAAATATATCTTTATTATAGCTCTAATATATCTCTAATATATGTGAAATATATCTAAAATATATCCATATAAAAAATTGAAAATACGAAAAGATAAAAATTATAGATATATCTCTAAAATATATCTTTATTATAGCTCTAATATATCTCTAATATATGTAAAATATATCTTAAATATAATCTATAAAAAAATTAAAAAATAAAAAGATAAAAATTAAAGTTATATCTTTAAAATATATCTCTATTATAGCTCTAATCTCTCTAAAATATATCTTTGTTGTAGCTCTAATATATCTCAACTACATCCATATAAAATGTTGAAAATATGAAATGATAAAAATTAAAGATATATCTCTAAAATATATCTTTATTATAGCTCTAATATATCTCTAATATGTGTGAAATATATCTAAAATATATCCATATAAAAAATTGAAAATACGAAAAGATAAAAATTATAGATATATCTCTAAAATATATATTTATTATAGCTCTAATATATCTCTAATATATGTGAAATATATCTTAAATATAATCTATAAAAAAATGAAAAAATAAAAAGATAAAAATTAAAGTTAAAATATATCTCTATTATAGCTCTAATATCTCTAAAATATATCTTTGTTGTAGCTCTAATATATCTCGACTACATCCATATAAAATGTTGAAAATATGAAATATAAAAATTAAAGATATATCTCTAAAATATATCTTTATTATAGCTCTAATATATCTCTAATATATGTAAAATATATCTTAAATATAATCTATAAAAAAATGAAAAAATAAAAAGGTAAAAATTAAAGTTATATCTTTAAAATATATCTCTATTATAGCTCTAATCTCTCTAAAATATATCTTTGTTGTAGCTCTAATATATCTCAACTACATCCATATAAAAGTTTGAAAATAAGAAAAGATAAAAATTAAAGATATATCTCTAAAATATATCTTTATTATAGCTCTAATATATCTCTAATATATGTAAAATATATCTTAAATATAATCTATAAAAAAATGAAAAAATAAAAAGATAAAAATTAAAGTTATATCTTTAAAATATTTCTCTATTATAGCTCTAATATATCTCTAAAATATAGCTCTAATATGTGAAATATATTTAAAATATATCCATATAAAAAATTGAAAATATGAAAAGATAATAATTAAAGATATATCTATAAAATATATCTTTATTATAGCTCTAATGTATCTCTAATATATGTGAAATATATCTAAAATATATCCATATAAAAAATTGAAAATACGAAGAGATAAAAATTATAGCTATATCTCTAAAATATATCTTTATTATAGCTCTAATATATCTCTAATATATGTAAAATATATCTTAAATATAATCTATAAAAAAAAAATGAAAAAATAAAAAGATAAAAATTAAAGTTATATCTTTAAAATATATCTCTATTATAGCTCTAATCTCTCTAAAATATATCTTTGTTATAGCTCTAATATATCTCAACTACATCCATATAAAATGTTGAAAATATGAAAAGATAAAAATTAAAGATATATCTCTAAAATATATCTTTATTATAGCTCTAATATATGTGAAAATATCTAAAATATATCCATATAAAAAATTGAAAATACGAAAAGATAAAAATTATAGATAAATCTCTAAAATAGATCTTTATTATAGCTCTAATATATCTCTAATATATGTAAAATATATCTTAAATATAATCTATAAAAAAATGAAAAAATAAAAAGATAAAAAGATAAAACTTAAAGTTATATCTTTAAAATATATCTCTATTATAGCTCTAATCTCTCTAAAATATATCTTTGTTGTAGCTCTAATATATCTCAACTACATCCATATAAAATGTTGAAAATATGAAAAGAAAAATTAAAGATATATCTGTAAAATACATCTTTATTATAACTCTAATATATCTCTAATATATGTGAAATATATCTAAAATATATCCATATAAAAAATTTAAAATACGAAGAGATAAAAATTATAGATATATCTCTAAAATATATCTTAAATATAATCCATAAAAAAAATGAAAAAATAAAAAGATAAAAATTAAAGTTATATTTTAAAAATATATCTCTATTATAGCTCTAATCTCTCTAAAATATATCTTTGTTGTAGCTCTAATATATCTCAACTACATCCATATAAAATGTTGAAAATATGAAAAGATAAAAATTAAAGATATATCTCTAAAATATATCTTTATTATATCTCTAATATATCTCTAATATATGTGAAATATATCTAAAATATATCCATATAAAATGTTGAAAATATGAAAAGATAAAAATTAAAGATATATCTCTAAAATATATCTTTATTTATAGCTCTAATATATCTCTAAAATATGTAAAATATATCTTAAATATAATCTATAAAAAAATGAAAAATGAAAAGATAAAAATTAAAGTTATATCTTTAAAATATATCTCTATTATAGCTCTAATCTCTCTAAAATATATCTTTATTGTAACTCTAATATATCTCAACTACATACATATAAAATGTTGAAAATATGAGAAAATTAAAATTAAAGATATATTTCTAAAATATATCTTTATTATAGCTCTAATATATCTCTAATATATGTGAAATATATCTAAAATATATCCATATAAAAAATTGAAAATACGAAGAGATAAAAATTAAAGATATATCTCTGAAATATATCTTTATTATAGCTCTAATATATCTCTAATATATGTAAAATATATCTTAAATATAATCTATAAAAAAATGAAAATATAAAAAGATAAAAATTAAAGTTATATCTTTAAAATATATCTCTATTATAGCTCTAATCTCTCTAAAATATATCTTTGTTGTAGCTCTAATATATCTCAACTACATCCATACAAAATGTTGAAAATATGAAAAGATAAAAATTAAAGATATATCTCTAAAATATATCTTTATTATAGCTCTAATATATCTCTAATATATGTGAAATATATCTAAAATATATCCATATAAAAATTGAAAATAAGAAGAGATAAAAATTAAAGATATATCTCTAAAATATATCTTTATTATAGCTCTAATATATCTCTAATATATGTAAAATATATCTTAAATATAATCTATAAAAAAATGAAAAAATAAAAAGATAAAAATTAAAGTTATATTTTTAAAATATATCTCTATTATAGCTCTAATCTCTCTAAAATATATTTTTGTTGTAGCTCTAATATATCTCAACTACATCCATATAAAAGTTTGAAAATATGAAAAGATAAAAATTAAAGATATATCTCTAAAATATATCTTTATTATAGCTTTAATATATCTCTAATATATGTGAAATATATCTAAAATATATCCATATAAAAAATTGAAAATACGAAAAGATAAAAATTATAGATATATCTCTAAAATATATCTCTATTATAGCTCTAATCTCTCTAAAATATATGTTTGTTGTAGCTCTAATATATCTCAACTACATCCATATAAAAGTTTGAAAATATTAAAAGATAAAAATTAAAGATATATCTCTAAAATATATCTTTATTATAGCTCTAATATATCTCTAATATATGTGAAATATATCTAAAATATATCCATATAAAAATTGAAAATACGAAGAGATAAAAATTAAAGATATATCTCTGAAATATATCTTTATTATAGCTCTAATATATCTCTAATATATGTAAAATATATCTTAAATATAATCTATAAAAAAAATAAAAAATAAAAAGATAAAAATTAAAGTTATATCTTTAAAATATATCTCTATTATAGCTCTAATCTCTCTAAAATATATCTTAGTTGTAGCTCTAATATATCTCAACTACATCCATACAAAATGTTGAAAATATGAAAAGATAAAAATTAAAGATATATCTCTAAAATATATCTTTATTATAGCTCTAATATATCTCTAATATATGTGAAATATATCTAAAATATATCCATATAAAAATTGAAAATAAGAAGAGATAAAAATTAAAGATATATCGCTAAAATATATCTTTATTATAGCTCTAATATATCTCTAATATATGTAAAATATATCTTAAATATAATCTATAAAAAAAATGAAAAAATAAAAAGATAAAAATTAAAGATATATTTTTAAAATATATCTCTATTATAGCTCTAATCTCTCTAAAATATATCTTTGTGGTAGCTCTAATATATCTCAACTACATCCATATAAAAGTTTGAAAATACGAAAAGATAAAAATTAAAGATATATCTCTAAAATATATCTTTATTATAGCTCTAATATATCTCTAATATATGTGAAATATATCTAACATATATCCATATAAAAAATTGAAAATACGAAGAGATAAAAATTAAAGATATATCTCTAAAATATATCTTTATTATAGCTCTAATATATCTCTAATATATGTGAAATATATCTAAAATATATCCATATAAAAAAATTGAAAATACGAAGAGATAAAAATTATAGATATATCTCTAAAATATATCTTAAATATAATCTATAAAAAAAATGAAAAAATAAAAAGATAAAAATTAAAGTTATATTTTTAAAATATATCTCTATTATAGCTCTAATCTCTCTAAAATATATCTTTGTTGTAGCTCTAATATATCTCAACTACATCCATATAAAATGTTGAAAATATGAAAAGATAAAAATTAAAGATATATCTCTAAAATATATCTTTATTATAGCTCTAATATATCTCTAATATATGTGAAATATATCTAAAATATATCCATATAAAAATTGAAAATACGAAGAGACAAAACTTAAAGATATATCTCTAAAATATATCTTTATTATAGCTCTAATATATCTCTAATATATGTGAAATATATCTAAAATATATCCATATAAAAAATTGAAAATACGAAGAGATAAAAATTAAAGATATATCTCTAAAATATATCTTTATTATAGCTCTAATATATCTCTAATATATGTGAAATATATCTAAAATATATCCATATAAAAATTGAAAATACGAAGAGACAAAACTTAAAGATATATCTCTAAAATATATCTTTATTATAGCTCTAATATATCTCTAATATATGTGAAATATATCTAAAATATATCCATATAAAAAATTGAAAATACGAAAAGATAAAAATTATAGATATATCTCTAAAATATATCTTAAATATAATCTATAAAAAAAATGAAAAAATAAAAAGATAAAAATTAAAGTTATATTTTTAAAATATATCTCTATTATAGCTCTAATCTCTCTAAAATATATCTTTGTTGTAGCTCTAATATATCTCAACTACATCCATATAAAATGTTGAAAATATGAAAAGATAAAAATTAAAGATATATCTCTAAAATATATCTTTATTATAGCTCTAATATATCTCTAATATATGTGAAATATATCTCAAATATATCCATATAAAAAATTGTAAATATGAAAAGATAAAAACTAAATAATATCTTTAAAATATATCTCTAGTGATCTTTAACAGGTCTGACAGATCACAACAAACTTCTATGCCACATTATATTCAAAAGAAAATTCAGAACCTTGTCGTTGTGGGCGGGCGATCTAAACGCCAAAAAAAAAATTTAATTTATTTATTGCCTTCAGTACATTCATACAATATATACAAGATAACAATAAACATATGGGAGGTAATGATTAGGTTTTGAATTTCTGAATTAAATTAATTTAGGAGCGTGATGCACGTACGGCATTGGCTACAATGGGCCGTGCGGCAGTTCAACCTGCCCAACATTAAGCTGACGGATTGGTCCAAAACGGGCGAGGAGTTGTTCGAGATGACCATACACGATTTTCAGAAAGTCGTGCCGAACGACCCGCTGAACATTTTTTGGACCCACTTCGAACTGCTCAGACAGATGAAAGTTGTCGGTAGGTCATTGACTGCCCAACTTTGTCATCATGTACTTCTTATCTTTAAATGTCTTTTTCAGCTACGATACGTGATGAAAAAGCTGATAGAAGGCCTCCAAAACTAATGAAGCATACAAAGGTACGTTTAAATTCTACTTATGTTAATTTATAGTCTAAAATTGGATTCCGAATCACTTAAAAAAAAACAATCGAAAAATTAGAATTAAAATTATTATTCAATTCAATCTATCTCCGTGGCGCGGTGATCTAAGGCCCAATTCACACATAAACGGCGTCGGGCGCAGGCGCGGTGTAGGCGAGGCGCCGGCGCGACGTCTCACAGACGATTGTGATGTCCATATGAAGTGAAGGGGTGGACATTGCACTTTATGTTTACATAGAGGCGGCGTGGAAGAGTTAGAATCCACCGCTAGTCGGGAAACTTTTCTACAAAGAGTTGACCCGGTTAGCATATGGATGTTGTATGAGGCACAATAGGCCGCAGTGCACACAACCTAGGAGCGAGGGCTGTACTCACCGTAGACACAAACAAATCTATATTCACCACAAACAGTATCAATGTCTCTTTTATTACATTAACATCCCCAGTAGTAGGTTTAATAACATTTCAAGGTAATATTATGAATATGTAGGTTAACAAAATGTTGAAAACATACGTCTCAACCCGTTACTACGACGCGATGAACCTCAACAAAGTAGGCGGCAACAACGGCCAAATCCAGCTGTGGCAGTTCCTTCTTGAACTACTCACCAGTCGCAACTACAAATCAGTCATCCACTGGCTGGGCACGGAGGGTGAGTTCAAGCTGAGTCAGCCGGAAATCGTGGCGCAACTGTGGGGTGAGCGCAAGAACAAGCCCACGATGAACTACGAGAAGTTATCGCGCGCCTTACGATACTACTACGATGGAGATATGATTTCGAAAGTGCATGGCAAACGTTTTGTTTATAAATTCGTGTGCGATTTGAAACAGTTGCTCGGTTATAGCGCCATCGAGCTGGCGCGGTTGGTGAATTTTGGGAATCCTTATAGAGAGGAGGTGCTTGTTACAATTCAATAAGGTTTAATAGTTCTTTTGAGGCATTAGTTCTCAATGCCTCAAAAGAGGTGTGGACGTCAAACGAATCAAATCACAATAGGCACTTCGTGTATTTACGCTCGTGTTAGATTACGAGCGTAAATACACGAAATGCCTATTGCGCTTTGATTCGTTTGAC
Organism: Lordithon lunulatus; assembly: GCA_963942505.1. Taxonomy (NCBI): domain Eukaryota; kingdom Metazoa; phylum Arthropoda; class Insecta; order Coleoptera; family Staphylinidae; genus Lordithon; species Lordithon lunulatus. The sequence goes on from OZ012675.1 coordinate 5,279,549, forward strand.
GAGACGAGGCGGAGTCAATACACGATATACTGATTTCGCCTCGTGTATTTTCTCAAACATGAATAATCAAAAATGGCTACCCTTGATTAACGAATTATTCTATGTTGAATTAATAACACTGACTACCCTTATTTCTCGAGAAATAATGACTACCCTTATTTCTGGAGAAATAATTTAAAATCATATTCTTAAGGCTACAAGCCGTTATTGGTTTCAATCATGGTGTTATATCAATTGTTTAAACAAGCCAACCCACCAATTGAGGGTAATATGTTTTCAATAGTTATGTAAGTAATTCTGTGATAATCTATTTTTGGTATACAAGTTTCTGTAGCTGTAGGGTTGAAAATAAAGATATATTTTTTAAATTTAGTTTAGCTAAAGCTAAACCAGTGGACACAATCAATGGCTCGCTGTGTGGATACGAATGGTGAGAGGTGCTAAGGATGGTTTGTATATAAAAATAAATTAATTTCATTCCAGTCAATTTTTAATCCATGATTCAAGCTGACGAAAACAAAAAAATGAGTGGCCGATCAAAAAATGGCGTAGCGGCCAAATTAGTGGAGCTAGAGGGAAATGGGCACAGTTTTGGAAAGCTCATGAAAAGCGGAATAAGCTGGTGTCAATGAAAAAAATCAAAAAAATATTTTGAGAAAAATGTCATGTTTTGAAAATTTTCGACTTTCTTAGAAATTTTTTTAGAATTTTTCTACTAGCATATTCGGATTCCTTGAAGTTTTCTGATCAAGATTCGGGTCTCAGTTTTCCTGCAGCTCAGCTGGTTTGCCCGTAATGACTTTGTGTGGTCCGAGTGACACCGCGGTCGGGCTATCTACGCCGGGCTCATTTTTGGGTCCAAAATTGAAAGTGACTCAAAATAAGAACCAAGCACAGTTTTGGAAAGCTCTGGAAAAGCGGAATTAGCTGATGGAAACGAAAAATATGAAAAAAAATATTTGAAACAAATATCAAGTTTTGAAAAATTTCGACTTTTTTATAATTTTTTTTAGAAATTTTCCAATAGCATTTTCGTATTCCTTGAAGTTTTCTGATTAAGATTCTGGTCTCGGTTTCTCTTTAGCCCCGCTGGTTTAGCCGATATGCTTGTTTTTCGCCGAGACGAGCCGACCGTGTTTTTCGACGGCGGCCACTCTCAGAGTAGCTGATCAAAAAAAGGCTTGGCAGTCAAACCAGTGGAGCTAGAGGAAAACTAGCACAGTTTTGGAAAGCTCATGAAAAGCGGAATAAGCAGAAGGCAATGAAAAAAAAACAAAAAATATTTTGAGAAAAATATCATGTTTTGGAAATTTTCGACTTTCTTAGAAATATTTTTAGAATTTTTCGAATAGCATATTCTGATTCCTTGGAGTTTTCTGATCAAGATTCTGGTTTCAGTATTCCTGTAGCTTAGCTGGTTTGCCCGTAGTGATTTTTTGTAGTCCGAGTGACACCGCGGCCGGGCTATCGCAGCGCTCGGGTCCTTAAACCATCTATCACTTGGCTCATTTTTGGGCCAAAAATTGAAAGTGACTCAAAATAAGAACCAAGCACAGTTTTGGAAAGCTCTGGAAAAGTGGAATTAACTGACGGCAACGAAAAATATGAACAAAAATATTTGAAACAAATATTAAGTTTTGAAAAATTTCGACTTTCTTATAATTTTGTTTAGAAATTTTCCAATAGCATTTTCGTATTCCTTGAAGTTTTCTGATTAAGATTCTGGTCTCGGTTTCCCTTTAGCTCAGCTGGTTTGGCCGATATGCTAGTTTTTCGCCGAGACGTGCCGACCGTGTTTTTCGACGGCGGCCACTCTCAGAGTGGCCGATCAAAAAAAGGCGTAGCAGTGAAACCAGTGGAGCTAGACGGAAACTAGCACAGTTTTGGAAAGCTCATGAAAAGCGGAATAAGCTGGTGTCAATGAAAGAAATCAAAAAAATATTTTGAGAAAAATGTCATGTTTTGAAAATTTTCGACTTTCTTAGAAACATTTTTAGAATTTTTCGAATAGCATATTCGGATTCCTTGGAGTTTTCTGATCAAGATTCTGATCTCAGTTTTGGTGTAGCTCAGCTGGTTTGCCCGTAGTGACTTTGTGTAGTCCGAGCAACATCGCGGCCGGGCTATCGCGGCGCTAAACCATCGCTTGGCTAATTTTTGGGTCAAAAATTGAAAGTGACTCAAAATCAGAACCAAGCACAGTTTTGGAAAGCTCTGGAAAAGCGGAATTAGCTGACGGCAACGAAAAATATGAAAAAAAATATTTGAAACAAATATCAAGTTTTGAAAAATTTCGACTTTCTTATAATGTTGTTTAGAAATTTTCCAATAGCATTTTCGTATTGCTTGAAGTTTTCTGATTAAGATTCTGGTCTCGGTTTCCCTTTAGCTCAGCTGGTTTGGCCGATATGCTTGTTTTTCACCGAGACGTGACGACCGTGTTTTTCGACGGCGACCACTCTCATAGTGGCCGATCAAAAAAAGACGTGGCGGCCAAACCAGTGGAGCTAGAGTAAAACGAGCACAGTTTTGGAAAGCTTATGCAAAGCGGAATAAGCAGGTGGCAATGAAAAAAATCAAAAAAATATTTGGAGAAAAATGTCATGTTTTGAAAATTTTCAACTTTCTTAGAAATTTTTTTAGAATTTTTCGAATAGCATATTCAGATTCCTTGGAGTTTTCTGATCAAGATTCTGGTCTCAGTTTTTCTGTAGCTTAGCTGGTTTGCCCGTAGTGACTTTTTGTAGTCCGAGTGACACCGCGGCCGGGCTATCGCAGCGCTCGGGCCCTTAAACCATCGCTTGGCTCATTTTTGGGTCAAAAATTGAAAGTGACTCAAAATAAGAACCAAGCACAGTTTTGGAAAGCTCTAGAAAAGCGGAATTAGCTGATGACAACGAAAAATATGAAAAAAAATATTTGAAACAAATATCAAGTTTTGAAAAATTTCGACTTTTTTATAATTTTTTTTAGAAAATTTTCAATAGCATTTTCGTATTCCTTGAAGTTTTTTGATTAAGATTCTGGTCTCGGTTTCCCTTTAGCTCAGCTGGTTTGGCCGATATGCTTGTTTTTCACCGAGACGTGCCGACCGTGTTTTTCGACGGCGACCACTCTCAGAGTGGCCGATCAAAAAAAGGCGTAGCAGTCAAACCAGTGGAGCTAGACGAAAACTAGCACAGTTTTGGAAAGCTCATGAAAAGCAGAATGAGCAGGTGACAATGAAAAAAATCAAAAAAATATTTGAAGAAAAATGTCATGTTTTGAAAATTTTTGACTTTCTTAGAAATATTTTTAGAATTTTTCGAATAGCATATTCAGATTCCTTGGAGTTTTCTGATGAAGATTCTGATCTCAGTTTTCCTGTAGCTTAGCTGGTTTGCCCGTAGTGACTTTTTGTAGTCCGAGTGACCCGCGGCCGGGCTATCGCAGCGCTCGGGCCCTTAAACCATCGCTTGGCTCATTTTTGGGTTAATAATTGAAAGTGACTCAAAATAAGAACCAAGCACAGTTTTGGAAAGCTCTGGAAAAGCGGAATAAGCTGATGGCAACGAAAAATATGAAAAAAAATATTTGAAACAAATATCAAGTTTTGAAAAATTTCGACTTTCTTATAATTTTGTTTAAAAATTTTTCAAAAGCATTTTCGTATTCCTTGAAGTTTTCTGATTAAGATTCTGGTCTCGGTTTCTCTTTAGCCCCGCTGGTTTAGCCGATATGCTTGTTTTTCGCCGAGACGAGCCGACCGTGTTTTTCGACAGCGACCACTCTCAGAGTGGCTGATCAAAAAAAAGCGTGGCAGTCAAACCAGTGGAGCTAGAGGAAAACTAGCACAGTTTTGGAAAGCTTATGCAAAGCGGAATAAGCAGGTGGCAATGAAAAAAAATCAAAAAAATATTTGGAGAAAAATGTCATGTTTTGAAAATTTTCGACTTTCTTAGAAATATTTTTAGAATTTTTCGAATAGCATATTCTGATTCCTTGGAGTTTTCTGATCAAGATTCTGATCTCAGTTTTGCTGTAGCTCAGCTGGTTTGCCCGTAGTGACTTTTTGTAGTCCGAGCGACACCGCGGCCGGGCTATCGCGGCGCTCGGTCCCTTAATAAGAATTTTCAGAGTGTCCTTAATATTATATAATTTTTTTAGACCAAAATTCAAAATGGAACAGGTTCAAAAAAATATAAAAATTCAATACTGTCTATTTTGTCGTCCTAGAAAAAATAATTATAATCAAAAATTTTTAATTTCCTTCCGGTATCTAATACACGAATATATTTTGAATAATAATCAGTAAGAAAATTAAACAACTAGTACTTTTTTATAGCCGATTCCCTAAAATGAGAATGTCGAGTTATGAGCGTAAAATTTTAAAATCGACAAATAAAATAAAATCGTCTCGTCGCAAATGTGCAACTTTTAGTAAGAATTTTCAGAGTGTTCCTAATATTATATAATTTTTTGAAATCAAAATTCAAAATAGAACAGGTACAAAAATAATAAAAAATTCAATACTGTCTACTTTGTCGTCCAAGAAAAAATAGTTATGATCAATATTTTCCAATTTCCTTCCGGAATCGGATACACTGATAAATTATGAATAAGGATCAGTAAAAATTAAACAAAATTTTCCAATTTTCTTCGGGCATCTGATACACTGATATGTTATGAATAAAGATCAGTAAGAAAATTAAACAAAAGACGTACTTTTTTGATAGCCGATCCCCTAAAATCAGAATATCGAGTTATGAGCGTAAAACTTAAAAATCGACAAAAAATAAAAATCGTCTCGTCGCAAGCGTGAAACTTTTTAATAAGAATTTTCAGTGTTCTTAATATTATATAATTCTTTGAAATCAAAATTCAAAATGTAACAGGCACAAAAAAATTAAATTTCAATTAGACAGTATTGAAATTTAATTTTTTTGTGCCTGTTACATTTTGAATTTTGATTTCAAAAAATTATATAATATTAAGAACACTCTGAAAATTCTTATTAAAAAGTTTTGACGCCTAAGAAAAAAAAAAAATAGAATAATTTGTTAATTTATTGAATCAAATCCGAACCAAATCGACCGATGTAATTAATTGTTTTGTTATTGACTGTATTGAATGCATTTAGATCAAAGCTGTCTGCTGTCAAAACATCAAATTTAGGATCAATAAAGATTTCTTTTTCGTCTCAAACATGAAATTGTCGGCCTCGACAAGAAATGGGTTACCGGACCAGGTGTGTCTGGATCGTTGCCAAAAAAACGCTCTTCGCCCTAAAATTGTCTGATTTTGCTCTAGTAAATAGAGCGTCCAAATTACTTGAACGAACACAAAAAAAAACACACGAATAGTCGAAATTTCACTGTCAACAGCGCTCAACGGCGAGCGCCAACGCGGATTATTTATAAATGTCACACATTATTCCCACGATAATTGGTTGGAACGAGTCACGTTACGTTCAGAAACTCATACTCAAAATGATTCAATCAACTAGAAATATTAGGTTCGATTTTTGTAAAACAATATTTAACAAAATATACTATTATTATACAAAAGTGTCTTTCGTTTATCACTCTGGGCTGGTACGGGCTTAATGTTTCTTGTTCTATTTGCCGCTTCCGATGCGCATAATTCTGCGCCCTTACAACCGGCGACGCACGATCGCGATACTACACGAAACGGGGCGACTAGTAATGCTTAAACCATGCTAAACGAAAGCGCCTAAAGACCACATACTAGTTGCTAGTGAGCTGCATTTTGCCGACCTCGGAGCCCTCAACACCAGGGACCACAACCATCCACGGAAATGGCCACCGAATGCTAAATATTTTTATTTATATTTTTTTTATATAATATATATTTTATTTTATTAAAGCATTACATATTCAATCAACATTATTACAATTTAATTTAATTTAATACATATGTTGGTGTCCATGCTCCAACTGGTCATCAGCCGTAGTCCTTCAGTCGAGGATACACACACACACACACACACACACACACACACACACACACACACACACACACACACACACACACACACACACACACACACGCACATATATATATATATATATATATATATATATATATAAAACTTTGCCTGGTTCTTATTTTGAGTCACTTTCAATTTTGGACCCAAAAGTGAGCCCGGCGATTGATATCAGAAACGCAATTTCCTGGGGCCTAAGGCCGCGGTGTCGCTCGGACTACACAAAATCACTACGGTCAAACCAGCTGAGATACAGGAAAACTAAGATCAGAACCTTGATCAGAAAACTCCAAGGAATCCGAATATGTTATTCGAAAAATTCTAAAAAAAATTCTAAGAAAGTCGAAAATTTTCAAAACTTGACATTTTTCTCCAAATATTTTTTTGATTTTTTTCATTGCCACCTGCTTATTCCGCTTTTCATGAGCTTTCCAAAACGGTGCCCGTTTCCCTCTAGCTCCACTGGTTTGGCCGCTACGCCTTTTTTTGATCGGCCACTCTGAGAGCGGCCGCCGTCGTAAAACACGGTCGGCTCCTCTCGGCGACAAACAAGCTTGTTGGCTAAACCAGCGGAGCTAGAGGGAAACCGAGACCAGAATCTTAATCAGAAAACTTCAAGGAATCCGAAAATGCTATTGGAAAATTTCTAAAAAAAATGATAAAAAAGTTGAAATTATTCAAAACTTGATATTTGTCTCAAATTTTTTTTTTCATATTTTTCGTTGCCGTCAGCTAATTCCGCTTTTGTAGAGCTTTCCAAAACTGTGCTTGGTTCTTATTTTGAGTCATTTTCAATTTTGGACCCAAAAATGAGCCCGGCGATAGATATCAGGAACACAGTTTTAAGGACCTCAGCGCCGCGTTGTCGCTCGGAATACACAAAGTCACTACGGACAAACCAGCTGAGCTACAGGAAAACTGAGACCAGAATCTTGATCAGAAAACTCCAAGGAATCCAAATATGGTGTTCGAAAAATTCTAAAAAAATTTCTAAGAAAGTCGAAAATTTTCAAAACATGTCATTTTTCTTCAAATATTTTTTTGATTTTTTTCATTTTCACCTGCTTAATCCGCTTTTCATCAGCTTTCCAAAACTGTGCTTGGTTCTTATTTTGAGTCACTTTCAATATTCGACCCCGACGATAGATGTCAGAAACACAGCTTTAAGGGCCCGAGCGTCGCGATAGCCCGGCCGCGGAGTCGCTCGGACTACACAAAGTCACTACGGGCAAACCAGTTGAGCTACAGGAAAACTGAGACCAGAATCTTGATCAGAAAACTCCAAAGAATCCAAATATGATATTCAAAAAATTCTAAAAAAAATTGTAAGAAAGTCGAAAATTTTCAAAACTTGTCATTTTTCTTCAAATATTTTTTTGAATGTTTTCATTTTCACCTGCTTATTCCGCTTTTCATCAGCTTTCCAAAACTGTGCTTGGTTCTTATTTTGAGTCACTTTCAATATTGGACCCAAAATGAGCCCGGCGATAGATGTCAGAAACACAGTTTTAAGGACCCGAGCGTCGCGATAGCCCGGCCGCGGTGTCTTTCGGACTATACAAAATCACTAAGGGCAAACCAGCTGAGTTACAGGAAAACTGAGACCAGAATCTTGATCAGAAGACTCCAAAGAATCCAAATATGGTATTCGAAAAATTCTAAAAAAAAATTGTAAGAAAGTCGAAAATTTTCAAAACTTTTCATTTTTCTCCAATTTTTTTTTTGATTTTTTTCATTGCCACCCGCTTATTCCGCTTTTCATGAGTTTTCCAAAACTGTGCTTGGTTCTTATTTTGAGTCACTTTTAATATTGGACCCCAAATGAGCCCGGCGATAGATGCCCGAGCGTCGCGATAGTCTGGGTGTCGTTCGGATTATACAAAATCACTACGGGCAAACCAGCTGAGCTACAGGAAAACTGAGACCAGAATCTTGATCAGAAAACTCCAGAGAATCCAAATATGATATTCAAAAAAATCTAAAAAAATTTGTAAGAAAGTCGAAAATTTTCAAAACTTTTCATTTTTCTCCAAATATTTTTTTGAATTTTTTCATTTTCACCTGCTTATTCCGCTTTTCATCAGCTTTCCAAAACTGTGCTTGGTTCTTATTTTGAGTCATTTTCAATATTGGACCCAAAAATGAGCCCGGCGGTAGATATCAGAAAAATGCGTTTCATTGCTGCACCACCCCAAGGAGCTAGAAACCTCGATTTCTGTTTTCATCTATCCATATACACCATAAATCAAAATTTAATTATATATATATATATATATATATATATATATAACATATAACATTTTATATACATTTACATACATATATATATATATATATATATAACATATAACATTTTATATACATTTACATACATATATATATATATATATATAAAATGTTAGGCATACAATTTGACTGTTTAACATTTTTTGATTTTTTGCAGGCACGGGCGCATCTCTCATATGTCTATGCTATGATCCTGCCCCTGACATATACTATAAGGGCCGCAACTAGCTCTTTTAGAGCCCTGTGCATGACCTCATCAGTGCCCCCCCCCCTCCACTTTTATGAATTAAATAAAGCTACGTATTTCCCCAAAATAATAGTTTTAACCAGACACATTTTTGGAAGGCGCTATTTTTTTTAGCTAGGTATGTTTTAGGGTAGGTTTTTAATTAGCCTTTGATTTTTCTGGGGCCACCCTTCCGTCTGGGCCCTGGGCACGTGCCCCTATTTCCCCTAAATATGGCCCTGACCATAGGTATTAGTAACTTAGTCATATAAAAACATAGCAGTTTAATTTATCTCTTTCTAATAATAATAACGATAGTTTATTACAGTACACCGTACATAGTTAAATGAAAATTATTAAAAACGTCACGCAAAAGACCATTAACTCTTATTAAGTAATAAATAACTGTAGTTATTACATATGATTTTTTTTATTTCGAGAAGCCTACGTTTTAGGCTGTTTATTTGTGTGCAAAAATAAGTCTCGCTCTCGTGTATTGTCAGTTGAATTTGTTTCTTTTCGAAGATAATTTCTAATTGTATTTTTAAATTTTAAATTCGTTACGAAATTTCGGATGCGTCGCGCGACCCAATTCGACCTCGGCCTTTTTTTAGCCGCCTCAGGTAATTGCGGAAACGCTGCAGTTCGGCCGATGCGCTCGACCCAAATATTTTTTGACGAGTCTTTTATTCCCACATAATATAATTCATAATCCAGCTCCGTGGCCGAGTGGTTAGAGGCGTCGTCCGTCTCGTGTTGGTGAGCCTGAGTTCGAACCCCAGCAGGGCGAATCACCTTTCACAGTTTTTCAGAGGTTTAAACACCTCTGAGCTTCTCCCTTGACCGGCGGAAAAGCCTCACGGCTGATAGCCCAATAAGGATAGAAGTTTTTTTATAATACATATGATTTAAGTGCAATTGTCACTCATATTAGGATTGAACTTTGAAGATTTGAAGCTCCTAATGGGTAGTACTTTTTTAAAGATTTAAACAGAAATTTTTGTACAACTGTCTGTGTTTTCTAGTACAGTAACCTAGTACATCATAAGTTGCATCAAGTGGCGGTGATTAGTTGCGTTCTTTTTCTCTCTGAGGATTTGACTGACATTATTTTGTTGTTAATTATTGTTACAATGTACTATTTTTTCATATTGTTTTTATTTAGTTGCACTGTAATTGGACAATAAACATTATTATTATTATCCATGCCACTATCCTCATCATCCAGCCCCTGCCTTTTGTCCCTGAAGAGCGGATTTTCGGTTGCATCTAAGTACTCGGATTGTTTTTCGATGCCAGGACTCTAGACCATTCGCAACGGATACTAGACCCACCTATGACCACCCGAGATGGATGCGAAATTACTTAACACTACATTGGAAGGAATGTTAACTCACGAGACCGACTGAGGCTGAAGCCACCTACGTGCCTGATTGCAATCCCGTCAAGACTAGCAACGACAAGACGGCGCGCAACCTACTGGTTGTGTCAGGAAGTTGCGGACGCAAGAGCAGCAGTTGACAGAGCAAGGAGGAAGGGCCAAAGGGTGCCCCGACTGATCACTTCCAGGACCACATTCGTACGAAGCGAGACAAGTACAGGCCATTGAACGTAGTCAGCTGGCGCAAGCTATGTGGAGATGTCGAAGACGACTCTACTGAGTCGTGGTGATGAAGAATATTGGTGCCCGCTGACTATAGGAGGTGTGATGGCGGTGCTAATGGCCCTCTTTCCACCAAGCCCAAACACGACCGATATATGGTAGACTCACGAGGAAGAAGATGAACCTGCAACAGTAAATAGAAGTACTGTCGGTCATACAGAAGCTCCAAGGCAGAAAGCCGCCGGGCCCAACCAGGGTGCCCAATGAGGTTTTGAGGGCAGCCAAGACTGCCCAACAGATGTCTAGAAATAAGCAATGTTAATCATGCATTAAAAACATTCAAGATATTGAGCTCAAAGTTTATTTACTTTTCGCCTATATTTTCGCCCAATTTTATTGTTCTCGTCAAAATAAATCCAGCGATTTCACCGTAAATTGTTTACACTAGTAAATTATATAATGCAAAGAGAGTCGTCGGGATCGCCGTCGTCGGGGCTAAATATAAAGTGGTTGGCCCCCACCGGGCCGCTTTTTCTGCGGATCGCTCGCTCGGCCGCAGATTGTTCGATTGTGTTGCGCGGTGCGGTTTCAGTGATCGTCCCCGCGCGTTTTGTTTGGTGAAGTTGCGTTTGTTTGGTGATGGTGCGTGCCTACTGTCGGCCGGTCGCATTATGGTGATGGTGAAGATGATTCAGTTTGACGGCGTGTCGGAGAAGGAGAGATTAAAAGAGTGAGTCATTTGTTATACACACAGAAATATATAAAATATATAAATGTTTTTCACTATCATATATATCATGTGTCTAGCTGAGTAAAAACGATTTAACGCGTTATGTGAGTTAAAAAATAAAATAAAAATATATTATTATTATACATACACTTTTTTGTCGATAAAAGCTTTTTGTTTAAAAAATCGTAATTAATTCAATTCTTGAAATTAAAACTATGTGATAATATAATTATATTTATTACTTAATTAGCTTTAAAATGAGGTGTTGTTTGATTATTTTTATTAATTAATAACGTCTCAATACGGGAAAATTCAAGATACATTAATTTTCGTTAAGAACTTTTTGTTTAAAAAATCCTAATAAATTAAATTCTTGAAGTTACAAATATAAAATAACATACTAATATATGGCTTTTATATAGCTTCAAAATAATGTATTATTTGTTTATTTTTGTTAATTAATAAAGTTTCAATGCGGGAAATTTCAAGACACATAACTTGTCGATAAAACTTTTTGTTTAAAAAATCGTAATTAATTCAATTCTTGAAAATAAAACTATGTGATGATATAATTATATTTATTACTTAATTAGCTTTAAAATGAGGTGTTGTTTGATTATTTTTATTAATTAATAACGTCTCAATGCGGAAAAATTCAAGACACATTAAATTTCGTTAAAAACTTTTTGTTTAAAAAATCCTAATAAATTAAATTCTTGAAGTTACAAATATAAAATAACACACTAATATATGGCTTTAATATAGTTTCAAAATAATGTATTATTTGTTTATTTTTGTTAATTAATAAAGTTTGTATGCGGGAAAATACAAGACACATAACTTGTCTATAAAAACTTTTTGTTTAAAAAATCGTAATTAATTCAATTCTTGAAATTAAAACTATGTAATAATATAATTATATTTATTACTTAATTAGCTTTAAAATGAGGTATTGTTTGATTATTTTTATTAATTAATAACGTATCAATGCGGGAAAATTCAAGACACATTAATTTTCGTTAAAAACTTTTTGTTTAAAAAATCCTAATGAATTAAATTCTTGAAGTCACAAATATAAAATAACATACTAATATATGGCTTTTATATAGCTACCAAATAATGTATTATTTGTTTATTTTTGTCAATTAATAAAGTTTCAATGCGGGTAATTTCAAGACATATAATTTGTCTATAAAAACTTTTTGTTTAAAAAATCGTAATTAATTCAATTCTTGAAAATAAAACTATGTGATAATATAATTATATTTGTTACTTAACTAGCTTTAAAATGAGGCATTGTTTGATTATTTTTATTAATTAATAACGTCTCAATGCGGGAAAATTCAAGACACATTAATTTTCGTTAAAAACTTTTTGTTTAAAAAATCCTAATAAATTAAATTCTTGAAGTTACAAATATAAAATAACATACTAATACATGGCTTTTATATAGCTTCAAAATAATGTATTATTTGTTTATTTCTGTCAATTAATAAAGTTTCAATGCGGGAAATTTCAAGACACATAACTTGTCTATAAAAACTTTTTGTTTAAAAAATCGTAATTAATTCAATTCTTGAAATTAAAACTATGTGATAATATAATTATATTTATTACTTAATTAGCTTTAAAATGAGGCGCTGTTTGATTATTTTTATTAATTAATAACGTCTTAATGCGGGAAAATTCAAAACACATTAGTTTTCGTTAAAAACTTTTTGTTTAGAAAATCCTAATAAATTAAATTCTTGAAGTTACAAATATAAAATAACATACTAATATATAGCTTTTATATAGCTTCAAAATAATGTATTATTTGTTTATTTCTGTCAATTAATAAAGTTTCAATGCGGGAAATTTCAAGACACATAACTTGTCGATAAAAACTTTTTGTGTAAAAAATCGTAATTAATTCAATTCTTGAAAATAAAACTATGTGATGATAATTATATTTATTACTTAATTAGCTTTAAAATGAGGCGTTGTTTGATTATTTTTATTAATTAATAACGTCTCAATGCGGGAAAATTCAAGACACATTAATTTTCGTTAAAAACTTTTTGTTTAAAAAATCCTAATAAATTAAATTCTTGAAGTTACAAATATAAAATAACATACTAATATATGGCTTTAATATAGCTTCAAAATAATGTATTATTTGTTTATTTTTGTCAATTAATGAAGTTTTAATGCGGGAAATTTCAAGACACATAACTTGTCTTCAAAAACTTTTTGTTTAAAAAATCGTAATTAATTCAATTTTTGAAATTAAAACTATGTGATAATATAATTATATTTATGACAAAATGAGGCGTTGCTTGATTATTTTTATTAATTAATAACGTCTCAATGCGGGAAAATTCAAGACACATTAATTTTCGTTAAAAACTTTTTGTTTAAAAAATCCTAATAAATTAAATTCTTGAAGTTACAAATATAAAATAACATACTAATATATGGCTTTTATATAGCTTCAAAATAATGTATTATTTGTTTATTTTTGTCAATTAATAAAGTTTGAATGCGGGAAAATTCAAGACACATAACTTGTCTATAAGAACTTTTTGTTTAAAAAATCGTAATTAATTCAATTCTTGAAATTAAAACTATGCGATGATATAATTATATTTATTACTTAATTAGCTTTAAAATGAGGCGTTGTTTGATTATTTTTATTAATTAATAACGTCTCAATGCGGGAAAATTCAAGACACATTAGTTTTCGTTAAAAACTTTTTGTTTAAAAAATCCTAATAAATTAAATTCTTGAAGTTACAAATATAAAATAACATAATAATATATGGCTTTTATATAGCTTCAAAATAATGTATTATTTGTTTATTTTTGTTAATTAATAAAGTTTGTATGCGGGAAATTTCAAGACATATAACTTGTCGATAAAAACTTTTTGTTTCAAAAATCGTAATTAATTCAATTCTTGAAAATAAAACTATGTGATGATATAATTATATTTATTACTTAATTAGCTTTAAAATGAGGTGTTGTTTGATTATTTTTATTAATTAATAACGTCTCAATGCGGGAAAATTGAAGACACATTAATTTTCGTTAAGAACTTTTTGTTTAAAAAATCCTAATAAATTAAATTCTTGAAGTTGCAAATATAAAATAACATACTAATATATGGCTTTAATATAGCTTCAAAATAATGTATTATTTGTTAATTTTTGTTAATTAATAAAGTTTCAATGCGGGAAATTTCAAGACACATAACTTGTCGATAAAAACTTTTTGTTTAAAAAATCGTAATTAATTCAATTCTTGAAAATAAAACTATGTGATGATATAATTATATTTATTACTTAATTAGCTTTAAAATGAGGCGTTGTTTGATTATTTTTATTAATTAATAACGTCTCAATGCGGGAAAATTCAAGACACAATAATTTTCGTTAAAAACTTTTTGTTTTGTTTTGTTTTTTATTAATTAATAACGTGTCAATGCGGGAAAATTCAAGACGCATTAATTTTCGTTAAAAACTTTTTGTTTAAAAAATCCTAATAAATTAAATTCTTGAAGTTACAAATATAAAATAACATACTAATATATGGCTTTTATATAGCTTCAAAATAATGTATTATTTGTTTATTTTTGTCAATTAATAAAGTTTCAATGCGGGAAATTTCAAGACACATAACTTGTCGATAAAAACTTTTTGTTTCAAAAATCGTAATTAATTCAATTCTTGAAAATAAAACTATGTGATAATATAATTATATTTATTACTTAATTAGCTTTAAAATGAGGCGTTGTTTGATTATTTTTATTAATTAATAACGTCTCAATGCGGGAAAATTCAAGACACATTAATTTTCGTTAAAAACTTTTTGTTTAAAAAATCCTAATAAATTAAATTCTTGAAGTTACAAATATAAAATAACATGCTAATATATGGCTTTTATATAGCTTCAAAATAATGTATTATTTATTTATTTTTGTTAATTAATAAAGTTTGAATGCGGGGAAATTCAAGACACATAACTTGTCGATAAAAACTTTCTGTTTAAAAAATCGTAATTAATTCAATTCTTGAAAATAAAACTATGTGATGATATAATTATATTTATTACTTAATTGGCTTTAAAATGAGGCGTTGCTTGATTATTTTTATTAATTAATAACGTCTCAATGCGGGAAAATTCAAGACACATTAATTTTCGTTAAAAACTTTTTGTTTAAAAAATCCTAATAAATTAAATTCTTGAAGTTACAAATATAAAATAACATACTAATATATGGCTTTTATATAGCTTCAAAATAATGTATTATTTGTTTATTTTTGTTAATTAATAAAGTTTGTATGCTGGAAATTTCAAGACACATAACTTGTCGATAAAAACTTTTTGTTTCAAAAATCGTAATTAATTCAATTCTTGAAATTAAAACTATGTGATGATATAATTATATTTATTACTTAATTAGATTTAAAATGAGGTGTTGTTTGATTATTTTTATTAATTAATAACGTCTCAATGCGGGAAAATTCAAGACACATTAATTTTCGTTCAAAACTTTTTGTTTAAAAAATCATAATAAATTATATTCTTGAAGTTACAAATATAAAATAACATACTAATATATGGCTTTTATATAGCTTCAAAATAATGTATTATTTATTTATTTTTGTTAATTAATAAAGTTTGAATGCGGGGAAATTCAAGACACATAACTTGTCGATAAAAACTTTTTGTTTAAAAAATCGTAATTAATTCAATTCTTGAAAATAAAACTATGTGATGATATAATTATATTTATTACTTAATTGGCTTTAAAATGAGGCGTTGTTTGATTATTTTTATTAATTAATAACGTCTCAATGCGGGAAAATTCAAGACACATTAATTTTCGTTAAAAACTTTTTGTTTAAAAAATCCTAATAAATTAAATTCTTGAAGTTACAAATATAAAATAACATAATAATATATGGCTTTTATATAGCTTCAAAATAATGTATTATTTGTTTATTTTTGTTAATTAATAAAGTTTGTATGCGGGAAATTTCAAGACACATAACTTGTCTATAAAAACTTTTTGTTTAAAAAATCGTAATTAATTCAATTCTTGAAATTAAAACTATGTGATAATATATTTATATTTATTACTTAATTAGCTTTAAAATCAGGCGTTGTTTGATTATTTTTATTAATTAATAACGTCTCAATGCGGGAAAATTCAAGACACATTAGTTTTCGTTAAAAACTTTTTGTTTAAAAAATCCTAATAAATTAAATTCTTGAAGTTACAAATATAAAATAACATACTAATATATGGCTTTAATATAGCTTCAAAATAATGTATTATTTGTTTATTTTTGTCAATTAATAAAGTTTCAATGCGGGAAAATTCAAGACACATAACTTGCCGATAAAAACTTTCTGTTTAAAAAATCGTAATTAATTCAATTCTTGAAAATAAAACTATGTGATGATATAATTATATTTATTACTTAATTAGCTTTAAAATGAGGCGCTGTTTGATTATTTTTATTAATTAATAACGTCTTAATGCGGGAAAATTCAAGACACATTAGTTTTCGTTTAAAACTTTTTGTTTAAAAAATCCTAATAAATTAAATTCTTGAAGTTACAAATATAAAATAACACACTAATATATGGCTTTAATATAGTTTCAAAATAATGTATTATTTGTTTATTTTTGTCAATTAATAAAGTTTGAATGCGGGAAATTTCAAGACACATAACTTGTCTATAAAAACTTTTTGTTTAAAAAATCGTAATTAATTCAATTCTTGAAATTAAAACTATGTGATAATATAATTATATTTATTACTTAATTAGCTTTAAAATGAGGTGTTGTTTGATTATTTTTATTAATTAATAACGTATCAATGCGGAAAAATTCAAGACACATTAATTTTCGTTTAAAACTGTTTGTTTAAAAAATCCTAATAAATTAAATTCTTGAAGTTACACATATAAAATAATATACTAATACATGGCTTTTATATAGCTTCAAAATGATGTATTATTTGTTTATTTTTGTTAATTAATAAAGTTTGTATGCGGGAAAATACAAGACACATAACTTGTCTATAAAAACTTTTTGTTTAAAAAATCGTAATTAATTCAATTCTTGAAATTAAAACTATGTAATAATATAATTATATTTATTACTTAATTAGCTTTAAAATGAGGCGTTGTTTGATTATTTTTATTAATTAATAACGTCTCAATGCGGGAAATACAAGACACATTAATTTTCGTTAAAAACTTTTTGTTTAAAAAATCCTAATAAATTAAATTCTTGAAGTTACAAATATAAAATAACATGCTAATATATGGCTTTTATATAGCTTCAAAATAATGTATTATTTGTTTATTTTTGTCAATTAATAAAGTTTGAATGCGGGGAAATTCAAGACACATAACTTGTCGATAAAAACTTTTTGTTTAAAAAATCGTAATTAATTCAATTCTTGATAATAAAACTACGTGATGATATAATTATATTTATTACTTAATTAGCTTTAAAATGAGGTGTTGTTTGATTATTTTTATTAATTAATAACGTCTCAATGCGGAAAAATTCAAGACACATTAAATTTCGTTAAAAACTTTTTGTTTAAAAAATCCTAATAAATTAAATTCTTGAAGTTACAAATATAAAATAACACACTAATATATGGCTTTAATATAGTTTCAAAATAATGTATTATTTGTTTATTTTTGTCAATTAATAAAGTTTGAATGCGGGAAATTTCAAGACACATAACTTGTCTATAAAAACTTTTTGTTTAAAAAATCGTAATTAATTCAATTCTTGAAATTAAAACTATGTGATAATATAATTATATTTATTACTTAATTAGCTTTAAAATGAGGTGTTGTTTGATTATTTTTATTAATTAATAACGTATCAATGCGGAAAAATTCAAGACACATTAATTTTCGTTTAAAACTGTTTGTTTAAAAAATCCTAATAAATTAAATTCTTGAAGTTACACATATAAAATAATATACTAATACATGGCTTTTATATAGCTTCAAAATGATGTATTATTTGTTTATTTTTGTTAATTAATAAAGTTTGTATGCGGGAAAATACAAGACACATAACTTGTCTATAAAAACTTTTTGTTTAAAAAATCGTAATTAATTCAATTCTTGAAATTAAAACTATGTAATAATATAATTATATTTATTACTTAATTAGCTTTAAAATGAGGCGTTGTTTGATTATTTTTATTAATTAATAACGTCTCAATGCGGGAAATACAAGACACATTAATTTTCGTTAAAAACTTTTTGTTTAAAAAATCCTAATAAATTAAATTCTTGAAGTTACAAATATAAAATAACATGCTAATATATGGCTTTTATATAGCTTCAAAATAATGTATTATTTGTTTATTTTTGTCAATTAATAAAGTTTGAATGCGGGGAAATTCAAGACACATAACTTGTCGATAAAAACTTTTTGTTTAAAAAATCGTAATTAATTCAATTCTTGATAATAAAACTACGTGATGATATAATTATATTTATTACTTAATTAGCTTTAAAATGAGGTGTTGTTTGATTATTTTTATTAATTAATAACGTCTCAATGCGGAAAAATTCAAGACACATTAAATTTCGTTAAAAACTTTTTGTTTAAAAAATCCTAATAAATTAAATTCTTGAAGTTACAAATATAAAATAACACACTAATATATGGCTTTAATATAGCTTTAAAATAATGTATTATTTGTTTATTTTTGTTAATTAATCAAGTTTCAACGCGGGAAATTTCAAGACACATAACTTGTCGAAAAAAACTGTTTGTTTAAAAAATCGTAATTAATTCAATTCTTGAAATTAAAACTATGTGATAATATAATTATATTTATTACTTAATTAGCTTTAAAATGAGGTGTTGTTTGATTATTTTTATTAATTAATAACGTCTCAATGCGGGAAAATTCAAGACACATTAAATTTCGTTAAAAACTTTTTGTTTAAAAAATCCTAATAAATTAAATTCTTTAAGTTACAAATATGACAACAAAGCATACATTATAATAACCTTTTAAAATAATAAAAATAACATGAGTATTTAATTTAAAGTTAAAACGAACAAATCGCCATCTAGATAAAAATATTAATTGGCCAGCAACCAAAGTAGTACGTAGTGAAAAACACGCACGAAAAAAAAAGAGTGTTTATTTTGATCTGGGCCATTACATTTAACAACAAATTTAATTACGTGACTATTAAACCTTGAGTATTTCCTTCAATTTGATGGAAATAGCTACGTATAGCTGCATTCTTACTGTCAGTGTTTTGATGGCCGTTTATTTTTTTGAATAAATGGACGTATGCTAAAGTAATTTGCAGGTTTATTCACGTTTGTTCTGATTCTTTCTCTTGATAGAAGGACCTATCAAGTGATCGTGTGGAATTTTCATACCTTTATCTGCTCTCCACTAATAGTAATGGATGAATTGTAGGCATTTTAATTAAAAAATATATACATTTGTTATAATCATTAATTCTTTATTTAAATTTTCGTCTATTAAATTTTTTATAATTCCAATATTATTCGTAAAAACTTCATGATTTTATTAAACATACGATATATAAGGCGATGCGTATGTCAGAGGGGCGGCATGAGCGTACGCGTACGGCGACGCGTATGCAGCATTCAGAACAGCATCGGAGTACGTCAAGGGGGCGGCGTACTCTGCAGGATACGCCAACGCTTCAGTCGCTAACAAAGGATCAGCCACCACAAAGTCTGGCTTGGCCTTAGGTGCAGCGAAGACAACAGCGAACATAACGACGAAAACAAACTAAAATAATAATAAATTATTTTTTTTTTTTTAATTTTTACATTTTCGAAATTTTTGTCATTTTAAACATTTTTTACTTTTTTGATATTTCTTACTTTCTTAGACTTTTTTTACTTTTTTGATATTTTTTACTTTCTTAGACTTTTTTTACTTTCTTAGACTTTTTTTACTTTCTTAGAATTTTTTTACTTTCTTAGACTTTTTTTGAAAATGTTGACAGTTTTTACATTTTGATTTTTTCACGTTTTGACACATTAACTTTTTAACAAATTTATTGTCATGCAATAAATATTATTCTTAAAATTAAATTAAATATTTTTGAATAAGATATTAAAATAAATTTTATTATATTAGGTTTTATACTTACCAATTTGAACATCTTGTAGATTAATGTTTACAGTTGTGTTGTTTACAAACTCAAGAGACGTTGTGATGATGAATGAGCGTTACACAGACTATTTATACGCAAAAAATGTTTGTTATTGCCTGTCGAAAAGGGCATAGTGACCGTGACCGTGATTGTGACATAATCAACGAAGGTCTGTTGTTATTGTAATATGTACGAGGACAGAATATTGGAAATGAAGACATTGTAAATGCAATCAGAACTGTGATAGGAATAACAATTATGCAGAAAGTTCATACGAGTTTCATTAACATATCGGTGGAGAGATATATGACACAAAAAAGGACCTTTATTTTGCATAACGTCTCCAAAATACAATATTCCCCAACCAAACAATACTCAGAAATAAACAGAAATCCTTCCACCTCCCCCACCCTCACAATCTTCTTCCGTATCCAGTCCGTCGAGTTTTTGTTACAGTACACTGCTCCCATCCACACCGAACTTCAATGCATTTCCACCTTCCCTACTACGAGTCCTGTAGCTAGAGATATATGATATAACTTTATTTGGCATAACCCCTCAAAAAAATTACAAAAATCTTCCAATATACAATACTCATCAACATCAAGAATAACAACAAAAAAATACAAAAAAAAGTAGCAAAAAAAATATATAACTTTTATTTTTTTTTTAAACTAATTACAATATGTTCTGTAAATTTGCCAGAACATGTTGTAGTTGATTTAAAAAAAATAAATTAAATAGCGCGTCAGGATATATTTTTAGCACATTTGTCTATCGCAGACGTGCACAAATCCGTGTCTATGCGTATGTGTGTGTTCACCTGCGTGTGCACAATAGAGCCAAGTGGGTCAACTAAAAAATTAATAAACGGCGCTTGCGGATAATTTTCCATGTAAACCTCAAATTACGTGCAGCTCACAAATTGTTCTGCAGATTTTATCGGCATTGTTTGTATTTTAAACACACTAGTAGTGCGCAAACGACGCTAAGAATAGCCAAACAGCAAACGTCTGGCTCGTCGTTTTCCAAAAAAAAAAAAAAAAACTTTATCTAGCACACAAGAGTTGTAATATTTAAAACAAGAACTGTTATTAGATAGTAAACTTATGGATGGTTATAATTATCAGCGCTTGTTTCAAAATAAAATTGTCATTATTAATGGACACTATCGACTAACTAAAATAGTTAATTAGTTAGCTACAGCTTCTTAAATCTGAATCTTGGTATAAATCAGTAGAGACGCTGTAATTTTCTGAATATTCTAAATTTCACAGCATGGAAATTCCTGATAGTTCTGATATGGATGACTAATATGTACAGCTATCAGAAAATATCATATGACATTTTATGCTATAGCTAGTTAGTTAGCTACAGCTTCTTAAATTTGAATCTTGGTTTAAATCAGTAGATAGGCTGCAATTTGCTGAATATTCTAAATTTCGCAGCATGGAAATTCCTGATAGTTCTGATATGGATGACTAATATGTACAGCTATCAAAAAATATCATATGACATTTTATGCTATAGCTAGTTAGTTAGCTACAGCTTCTTAAATCTGAATCTTGGTATAAATCAGTAGATAGGTTGCAATATTCTGAATATTCTAAATTTCACAACATGGAAATTCCTGATAGTTCTGATATGGATGACTATTATGTACAGCTATCAGAAAATATCATATGACATTTTATGCTATAGCTAGTTAGTTAGCTACAGCTTCTTAAATCTGAATATTGGTATAAATCAGTAGATAGACTGCAATTTGCTGAATGTTCTAAATTTCACAGCATGGAAATTCCTGATAGTTCTAATATGGATGACTAATATGTACAGCTATCAAAAATATCATATGACATTTTATGCTATAGCTAGTTAGTTAGCTACAGCTTCTTAAATCTGAATCTTGGTATAAATCAGTAGATAGGCTGCAATTTGCTGAATATTCTAAATTTCGCAGCATGGAAGTTCCTGATAGTTCTGATATGGATGACTAATATGTACAGCTATCAGAAAATATCATATGACATTTTATGCTATAGCTAGTTAGTTAGCTACAGCTTCTTAAATCTGAAACATGGTATAAATCAGTAGATAGACTGCAATTTGCTGAATATTCTAAATTTCGCAGCATGGAAGTTCCTGATAGTTCTGATATGGATGACTAATATGTACAGCTATCAGAAAATATCATATGACATTTTATGCTATAGCTAGTTAGTTAGCTACAGCTTCTTAAATCTGAATATTGGTATAAATCAGTAGATAGACTGCAATTTGCTGAATATTCTAAATTTCGCAGCATGGAAGTTCCTGATAGTTCTGATATGGATGACTAATATGTACAGCTATCAGAAAATATCATATGACATTTTATGCTATAGCTAGTTAGTTAGCTACAGCTTCTTAAATCTGAATATTGGTATAAATCAGTAGATAGGCTGCAATTTGCTGAATATTCTAAATTTCGCAGCATGGAAATTCCTGATAGTTCTGAAATAGATGACTAATATGTACAGCTATCAGAAAATATCATATGACATTTTATGCACTAGCTAGTTAGTTAGTTACAGTTTCTTAAATCTGAAACTTGGTATAAATCAGTAGATAGGCTACAATTTGCTGAATATTCTAAATTTCGCAGCATGGAAATTCCTGATAGTTCTGATATGGATGACTAATATGTATAGCTATCAGAAAATATATGACATTTTATGCTATAGCTAGTTAGTTAGCTACAGCTTCTTAAATTTGAATCTTGGTTTAAATCAGTAGATAGGTTGCAATTTGCTGAATATTCTAAATTTCGCTCGATGGAAATTCCTGATAGTTCTGATATGGATGACTAATATGTACAGCTATCAGAAAATATCATATGACATTTTATGCTATAGCTAGTTAGTTAGCTACAGCTTCTTAAATCTGAATCTTGGTATAAATCAGTGGATAGGTTGCAATTTACTGAATATTCTAAATTTCACAGCATGGAAATTCCTAATAGTTCTGATATGAATGACTAATATGTACAGCTATCAGAAAATATCATATGAAATTTTATGCTACAGCTAGTTAGTTAGCTATAGCTTCTTAAATCTGAATCTTGGTATAAATCAGTAGATAGGTTGCAATTTGCTGAATATTCTAAATTTCGCAGCATGAAAATTCCTGATAGTTCTTATATGGATGACTAATATGTACAGCTATCAGAAAATATCATATGACATTTTATGCTATAGCTAGTTAGTTAGCTACAGCTTCTTAAATCTGAATCTTGGTATAAATCAGTGGATAGGTTGCAATTTACTGAATATTCTAAATTTCACAGCATGGAAATTCCTAATAGTTCTGATATGAATGACTAATATGTACAGCTATCAGAAAATATCATATGAAATTTTATGCTACAGCTAGTTAGTTAGCTATAGCTTCTTAAATCTGAATCTTGGTATAAATCAGTAGATAGGTTGCAATTTGCTGAATATTCTAAATTTCGCAGCATGAAAATTCCTGATAGTTCTTATATGGATGACTAATATGTACAGCTATCAGAAAATATCATATGACATTTTATGCTATAGCTAGTTAGTTAGCTACAGCTTCTTAAATCTGAATCTTGGTATAAATCAGTGGATAGGTTGCAATTTACTGAATATTCTAAATTTCACAGCATGGAAATTCCTAATAGTTCTGATATGAATGACTAATATGTACAGCTATCAGAAAATATCATATGAAATTTTATGCTACAGCTAGTTAGTTAGCTATAGCTTCTTAAATCTGAATCTTGGTATAAATCAGTAGATAGGTTGCAATTTGCTGAATATTCTAAATTTCGCAGCATGAAAATTCCTGATAGTT
Organism: Lordithon lunulatus; assembly: GCA_963942505.1. NCBI lineage: Eukaryota > Metazoa > Arthropoda > Insecta > Coleoptera > Staphylinidae > Lordithon > Lordithon lunulatus. The sequence continues at coordinate 5,303,421 of OZ012675.1, forward strand.
CTTATATGGATGACTAATATGTACAGCTATCAGAAAATATCATATGACATTTTATGCTATAGCTAGTTAGTTAGCTACAGCTTCTTAAATCTGAATCTTGGTATAAATCAGTGGATAGGTTGCAATTTACTGAATATTCTAAATTTCACAGCATGGAAATTCCTAATAGTTCTGATATGAATGACTAATATGTACAGCTATCAGAAAATATCATATGAAATTTTATGCTACAGCTAGTTAGTTAGCTATAGCTTCTTAAATCTGAATCTTGGTATAAATCAGTAGATAGGTTGCAATTTGCTGAATATTCTAAATTTCGCAGCATGAAAATTCCTGATAGTTCTTATATGGATGACTAATATGTACAGCTATCAGAAAATATCATATGACATTTTATGCTATAGCTAGTTAGTTAGCTACAGCTTCTTAAATCTGAAACTTGGTATAAATCAGTAGATAGGCTGCAATTTGCTGAATATTCTAAATTTCGCAGCATGGAAATTCCTGATAGTTCTGATATGGATGACAAATATGTACAGCTATCAGAAAATATCATATGGTATATTATGCTATAGCTAGTTAGTTAGCTACAGCTTCTTAAATTTGAATCTTGGTTTAAATCAGTAGATAGGCTGCAATTTGCTGAATGTTCTAAATTTCACTGCATGAAAATTCCTTAAAATTCTGATATGGATGACTAATATGTACAGCTATCAGAAAATATTATATGACATTTTATGCTATAGCTAGTTAGTTAGCTACAGCTTCTTAAATCTGAATCTTGCTATAAATCAGTAGATAGGCTGCAATTTGCTGAATATTCTAAATTTCGCAGCATGGAAATTCCTGATAGTTCTGATATGGATGACTAATATGTACAGCTATCAGAAAATATCATATGACATTTTATGCTATAGCTAGTTAGTTAGCTACAGCTTCTTAAATCTGAAACTTGGTATAAATCAGTAGATAGACTGCAATTTGCTGAATATTCTAAATTTCGCAGCATGGAAATTCCTGATAGTTCTGATATGGATGACCAATATGTACAGCTATCAGAAAATATCATATGACATTTTATGCTATAGCTAGTTAGTTAGCTACAGCTTCTTAAATCTGAAACTTGGTAGAAATCAGTAGAGAGTCTGCAATTTGCTGAATATTCTAAATTTCGCAGCATGGAAATTCCTGATAGTTCTAATATGGATGACTAATATGTACAACTATCAGAAAATATCATATGACATTTTATGCTATAGCTAGTTAGTTAGCTACAGCTTCTTAAAACTGAATCTTGATATAAATCAGTAGATAGGTTGCAATTTGCTGAAAATTCCAAATTTCGCAGCATGGAAATTCCTGATAGTTCTGATATGGATGACTAATATGTACGGCTTTCAGAAAATATCATATGACATTTTATGCTATAGCTAGTTAGTTAGCTACAGCTTCTTAAATTTGAATCTTGGTATAAATCAGTAGATAGGTTGCAATTTGCTGAATGTTCTAAATTTCGCTGCATGGAAATTCCTGATAGTTCTGAAATGGATGACTAATATGTACAGCTATCAGAAAATATCATATGACATTTTATGCTATAGCTAGTTAGTTAGCTACAGCTTCTTAAATCTGAAACTTGGTAGAAATCAGTAGAGAGTCTGCAATTTGCTGAATATTCTAAATTTCGCAGCATGGAAATTCCTGATAGTTCTAATATGGATGACTAATATGTACAACTATCAGAAAATATCATATGACATTTTATGCTATAGCTAGTTAGTTAGCTACAGCTTCTTAAAACTGAATCTTGATATAAATCAGTAGATAGGTTGCAATTTGCTGAAAATTCCAAATTTCGCAGCATGGAAATTCCTGATAGTTCTGATATGGATGACTAATATGTACAGCTATCAGAAAATATCATGACATTTTATGCTATAGCTAGTTAGTTAGCTACAGCTTCTTAAATCTGAATCTTGGTATAAATCAGTAGATAGGCTGCAATTTGCTGAATATTCTAAATTTCGCAGCATGGAAATTCCTGATAGTTCTGATATGGATGACTAATATGTACAGCTATCAGAAAATATCATATGACATTTTATGCTATAGCTAGTTAGTTAGCTACAGCTTCTTAAATCTGAATCTTGGTATAAATCAGTAGATAGGCTGCAATTTGCTGAATATTCTAAATTTCGCTGAATGGAAATTCCTGATAGTTCTGATATGGATGACTAATATGTACTGCTATCAGAAAATATTATATGACATTTTATGCTATAGCTAGTTAGTTAGCTACAGCTTCTTAAATTTGAATCTTGGTATAAATCAGTAGATAGGTTACAATTTGCTGAATGTTCTAAATTTCGCTGCATGGAAATTCCTGATAGTTCTAATATGGATGACTAATATGTACAGCTATCAAAAAATATCATATGACATTTTATGCTATAGCTAGTTAGTTAGCTACAGCTTCTTAAATCTGAATATTGGTATAAATCAGTAGATAGACTGCAATTTGCTGAATATTCTAAATTTCGCAGCATGGAAGTTCCTGATAGTTCTGATATGGATGACTAATATGTACAGCTATCAGAAAATATCATATGACATTTTATGCTATAGCTAGTTAGTTAGCTACAGCTTCTTAAATCTGAATATTGGTATAAATCAGTAGATAGACTGCAATTTGCTCAATGTTCTAAATTTCACAGCATGGAAATTCCTGATAGTTCTAATATGGATGACTAATATGTACAGCTATCAAAAATATCATATGACATTTTATGCTATAGCTAGTTAGTTAGCTACAGCTTCTTAAATCTGAATCTTGGTATAAATCAGTTGATAGGCTGCAATTTGCTGAATATTCTAAATTTCGCTGAATGGAAATTCCTGATAGTTCTGATATGGATGACTAATATATACTGCTATCAGAAAATATTATATGACATTTTATGCTATAGCTAGTTAGTTAGCTACAGCTTCTTAAATCTGAATCTCGGTATAAATCAGTAGATAGGCTGCAATTTGCTGAATATTCTAAATTTCGCAGCATGGAAATTCCTGATAGTTCTGATATGGATGACTAATATGTACAGGTATCAGAAAATATCATATGACATTTTATGCTATAGCTAGTTAGTTAGCTACAGCTTCTTAAATTTGAATCTTGGTATAAATCAGTAGATAGGTTACAATTTGCTGAATGTTCTAAATTTCGCTGCATGGAAATTCCTGATAGTTCTAATATGGATGACTAATATGTACAGCTATCAAAAAATATCATATGACATTTTATGCTATAGCTAGTTAGTTAGCTACAGCTTCTTAAATTTGAATCTTGGTATAAATCAGTAGATAGACTGCAATTTGCTGAATATTCTAAATTTCGCAGCATGGAAGTTCCTGATAGTTATAATATGGATGACTAATATGTACGGCTATCAGAAAATATCATATGACATTTTATGCTATAGCTAGTTAGTTAGCTACAGCTTCTTAAATCTGAATCTTGGTATAAATCAGTAGATCGGCTGCAATGTGCTGAATGTTCTAAATTTCACTGCATGAAAATTCCTGATAGTTCTGAAATAGATGACTAATATGTACAGCTATCAGAAAATATCATATGACATTTTATGCTATAGCTAGTTAGTTAGCTACAGCTTCTTAAAACTGAATCTTGATATAAATCAGTAGATAGGTTGCAATTTGCTGAAAATTCCAAATTTCGCAGCATGGAAATTCCTGATAGTTCTGATATGGATGACTAATATGTACGGCTTTCAGAAAATATCATATGACATTTTATGCTATAGCTAGTTAGTTAGCTACAGCTTCTTAAATTTGAATCTTGGTATAAATCAGTAGATAGGTTGCAATTTGCTGAATGTTCTAAATTTCGCTGCATGGAAATTCCTGATAGTTCTGAAATGGATGACTAATATGTACAGCTATCAGAAAATATCATATGACATTTTATGCTATAGCTAGTTAGTTAGCTACAGCTTCTTAAATCTGAAACTTGGTAGAAATCAGTAGAGAGTCTGCAATTTGCTGAATATTCTAAATTTCGCAGCATGGAAATTCCTGATAGTTCTAATATGGATGACTAATATGTACAACTATCAGAAAATATCATATGACATTTTATGCTATAGCTAGTTAGTTAGCTACAGCTTCTTAAAACTGAATCTTGATATAAATCAGTAGATAGGTTGCAATTTGCTGAAAATTCCAAATTTCGCAGCATGGAAATTCCTGATAGTTCTGATATGGATGACTAATATGTACAGCTATCAGAAAATATCATGACATTTTATGCTATAGCTAGTTAGTTAGCTACAGCTTCTTAAATCTGAATCTTGGTATAAATCAGTAGATAGGCTGCAATTTGCTGAATATTCTAAATTTCGCAGCATGGAAATTCCTGATAGTTCTGATATGGATGACTAATATGTACAGCTATCAGAAAATATCATATGACATTTTATGCTATAGCTAGTTAGTTAGCTACAGCTTCTTAAATCTGAATCTTGGTATAAATCAGTAGATAGGCTGCAATTTGCTGAATATTCTAAATTTCGCTGAATGGAAATTCCTGATAGTTCTGATATGGATGACTAATATGTACTGCTATCAGAAAATATTATATGACATTTTATGCTATAGCTAGTTAGTTAGCTACAGCTTCTTAAATTTGAATCTTGGTATAAATCAGTAGATAGGTTACAATTTGCTGAATGTTCTAAATTTCGCTGCATGGAAATTCCTGATAGTTCTAATATGGATGACTAATATGTACAGCTATCAAAAAATATCATATGACATTTTATGCTATAGCTAGTTAGTTAGCTACAGCTTCTTAAATTTGAATCTTGGTTTAAATTAGTAGATAGGTTGCAATTTGCTGAATATTCTAAATTTCGCTGCATGGAAATTCCTGATAGTTCTGATATGGATGACTAATATATACAGCTATCAGAAAATATCATATGACATTTTATGCTATAGCTAGTTAGTTAGTTACAGTTTCTTAAATCTGAATCTTGGTATAAATCAGTACATAGGCTGCAATTTGCTGAATATTCTAAACTTCGATGCATGGAAATTCCTGATAGTTCTGAAATGGATGACTAATATGTACAGCTATCAGAAAATATCATATGACATTTTATGCTACAGCTATTTAGTTAGCTACAGCTTCTTAAATTTTAATCTTGGTTTAAATTAGTAGATAGGTTGCAATTTGCTGAATATTCCAAATTTCGCTGCATGGAAATTCCTGATAGTTCTGATATGGATGATTAATATGTGCAGCTATCAGAAAATATCATACAACATTTTATGCTACAGCTGGTTAGTTAGCTAGAGCTTCTTAAATCTGATGTGAAAACAAAACGAACACACGTCACTCCAACCATGCCAAAAGAAATGTCAAAAACACTATATATATTTAATTAAAAATCTTCTACGTAAATTCTCGAAAATAGTTTTTTTTTTGTATCGATAATTGGCGGCGGCAAGGTCGTTGGACTCGCGTTACATATGTCGTTTAAAAATAAAACGGTCGCAGCGCTGTTGCAAGCAAGCGTCGTTTCATAACGCGAAAAATTCGGCGGGCCGCCGAATGCGGAAGCGCCATAAGTTTTTACCGACTTCCGGCACACGGTCGGCCGCGGACGGGACGCAAATTGATCCCGAGGCCGGAACGGAAATAATCGCCACCGGCACAGGCAGTGTGGCGCGTTTTTGATGAATCGCCGCCTGTTGTTTGCGATGTTTTAAGCCAAAATAGATAGTTCTGGCGTGGAGTGTTTGCAAAACACACCGCACGTAGATGTATTTATGAAGATTTGTATGTTTTATTAGCGGACACGTGGCTGGTTTGATAGGTGCGAACAGCTCGGTGAAATCACGGGTGCGCGTTTGCGAGGTACTGGGAACTCAATGTTTTTGTACATTTGATGGGCTATTAAATGGAAAATTTAGAATTTACAGGTTCATTAATGTTTTCTCAGAAATATACGGTTTTTTTAATTTCATGAAATTTGTCAATAAAGTTGAGAATTAAAATATTACATTTTTAATTAGTTGCTTTCGTTTATCGCTCAGGAGCCGTTCTTGGCTGTTGAAGGACAGCCCTGAAGAACTCCCTAACGATAAACATCTACATCTGAATCATTAATTTAATGAATCTAGTTGATTTTTCAAATATATCTAACTAAATTCGGCTAATAGTAAAGATATCTTGGTTATTTATTCAATACAGCTCTAATACTCGAATCTACATCTGAATAAGAAAATTAATGGATAATTATGGTCTAGAATTGATCATTGTATAGTAAGATGAAAATAAATATCAAAAAATCTAGCTGATTTTTCAGTTATAACTAACCAAATTCGGTTATTAGTAAAGTTATCTTAGTTATTTATTCAATACAACTCTAATACTCGAATCTACATCTAAATAATTAAATTAATGGATAATTATGGTATAGAATTGATCATTGTATAGTAAGATGAAAATAAATATCAAAAAATCTAGCTGATTTTGCAGTTATAACTAACCAAATTCGGTTATTAGTAAAGTTATCTTAGTTATTTATTCAATACAACTCTAATACTCGAATCTACATCTAAATAATTAAATTAATAGATAATTATGGTATAGCATTGATCATTGTATAGTTAGATGAAAATAAATATCAAAAAATCTAGCTGATTTTTCAGTTATAGCTAACCAAATTCGGTTATTAGTAAAGTTATCTTAGTTATTTATTCAATACAACTCTAATACTCGAATCTACATCTAAATAATTAAATTAATGGATAATTATGGTATGGAATTGATCATTGTATACTTAAATGAAAATAAATATCAAAAAATCTAGCTGATTTTTCAGTTATAACTAACCAAATTCGGTTATTAGTAAAGTTATCTTAGTTATTTATTCAATACAACTCTAATACTCGAATCTACATCTAAATAATTAAATTAATGGATAATTATGGTATAGAATTGATCATTGTAAAGTTAGGTGAAAATAAATATCAAAAAATCTAGCTGATTTTTCAGTTATAACTAACCAAATTCGGTTATTAGTAAAGTTATCTTAGTTATTTATTCAATCCAACTCTAATACTCGAATCTACATCTAAATAATTAAATTAATGCATAATTATGGTATAGAATTGATCATTGTATAGTTAGATGAAAATAAATATAAAAAAATCTAGCTGATTTTTCAGTTATAGCTAACCAAATTTGGTTATTAGTAAAGTTATCTTAGTTATTTATTCAATACAACTCTAATACTCGAATCTACATCTAAATAATTAAATTAATGGATAATTATGGTATAGAATTGATCATTGTATAGTAAGATGAAAATAAATATCAAAAAATCTTTATAATATCACTCTTGTAATATTAGAGACATAAACATGATTAATACCTGGATATCGTATATTTTGCGTTCACTCTTAGAGCAGTTTAACGAAAGGCCGTTGAAAAAAAAAAATTATAATCGCACCTGCCAACGCACCTATTTCTGTTCCTTTCTGCGGATTTTCCCCTGACACTGTCGAATTTATTGCCCCGGTCGCTTTGATTTATCTCACAATGTCGCCCGCACTAAGATCACGAAGATGATACTCGGAATTTACGCGCGCGCGCCAAAACATGAACGCGCGCCAAACGGGCATGACGTGATTGGCAGAAGACAAAAACCGTCTTAAAACCAGCAGGGTCAATCGCGACAAAAAAAATTCTATTTTATACAGTATGATTAAAAAAAATTCCATACTCATTCCGAAATGAAAATTGTTTTAACGACTATTTCTAAATAATAAAAAACATGCAATATATTAGATCAGTGATTTTCATAGTGGAGTATATATTACACTATGGTGATTTCCAAAGTGGTGACAATATTTAAGGGGTCGCAGAAGCTGAATTGATTACAGCTCATTTCACATGATTTTTTTATTTGTCCCATACTACATAAATCATGGCTTTGAATTAAAATGCAGCGGCTAAAAAAAAATATATATATATTTAGATTTTCTACACATCACTCTTCAGGGAATCCTATGAAATTTATATGTCCAAAAGGGGGCCGCGGATCAAAAACTAAGAAAATTAAGCAAAACACGTTGAGTACTTTTTTTATTGCCCATCCCCTAAATTATGAATATCTAATTATGAGCGTCAAACTTAAAAATCGACCAAAAATAAAAATTACCCCATCGCGAGTGTGATGCTTTTTATATGTTGTGTATAATATTATACTAATTATGTACTTATATATTATAATAATATAATAATAATATATTATGTCCCTATATGTTTTTTTTTTGCAAAAGTGTACTAAAACAAAACAAAAATCACAGGTAAAATTTGTTAATTTTGGCCGTGCATAAAATAAAATATCCGTACATTTAAATATGTTTCACATGTTTTTAACAGCACTTAAGTGCATTATTTTAAACCTGTTGATACTTTCAAGAGCGCAATAAAAGTTTTATATGCCGCAAATGCGTGTTTCGCGCGGCCACCGGCTTTCGCGGAACGCGTCTATTTTCGGCAGGCCCGTGTAAATCGATCGTGCACGATAAAAACGCGGTGTCGACGAACCAGAACCCGAAAACGAAGAAAAGCTCTAAAAATAGCGAATGCATCGAGTGGGTGGATTTAAAAGTGTCTACCTATTCAATGTGTCGGCCATTAAACGCCATGTTAGTTGCATACGATCAACCACAAATATATTAAGAAATTCAAAATTAATATTAGGCGATGCATACAACATTTGTTTATGCCTAATTTCTAATTTTCCTAGTTCCTTTAAACGGCCCTTAAAGAAACTAGGATAATTAGAAATTATGCATAAACAAATGTTTTATTTTCTTAATAAAAATAAAGAAAATTATTATTATTATTATAATTATTATTATAATCAGGCAACTGTATAAAAGTTATATCCAGATATTTTTTAGCAGCTGCATTTTAATTCAAAGCCATGATTTATGTAGTATGGGACAAATAAAAACCGCACATCTGGTTTTCATGACATATATATATATATATATATATATATATATATATATATATAATATATATATATATATATATATATATATATATATATATATATATATATCCTGATGCATTCTGTAAAATAATTGGGATCGTATTTTTATTGTACACAGTATTTTATCCACAATTATTTTTGTCTTCTCATTAATTCACTGAAAGTAATCATTTTCACTCTACAGATCTATTTCTAGATGACATTCAAGAACTGCAAGCATTTTTTATATTCGCTGCAACTGCCAAGAAATGTAAAAATTATAGTAATTCTAAAAATATTCTTTTTGCTACTAATCGAAATTCAGAAAGATGGCATTTTCGTGTATTTGTTATAATTTTTTCATTTCGAATGATATCGAAAAACTAAAAGCACATTTTCATTGCCACTTTTCATGCTCTTTAATAATCTGAAAGAAAAAAATACATATCTTTCTTAGTCTATAAGATATGAGAGAACCAAAATTCAGAAAGATAGCATTTTCGTGTATTTGTTATAATTTTTTCATTTCAAATGATACCGAAAAACTAAAAGAACATTTTCATTGCCACTTTTCATACTCTTTAATAATCTAAAAGAAAAAAAATAGATATCTTTCTTAGTCTATAAGATATAAAAGAACCAAATTTAAGAAAGATAGAATGTTCGTGTATTTGTTATAATTTTTTCATTTTAAATGATACCGAAAAACTAAAAGCACATTTTCATTGCCACTTTTCATACTCTTTAATAATCTAAAAGAAAAAAATACATATCTTTCTTAGTCTATAAGATATGAGAGAACCAAAATTCAGAAAGATAGCATTTTCGTGTATTTGTTATAATTTTTTCATTTCAAATGATACCGAAAAACTAAAAGAACATTTTCATTGCCACTTTTCATACTCTTTAATAATCTAAAAGAAAAAAAATAGATATCTTTCTTAGTCTATAAGATATAAAAGAACCAAATTTAAGAAAGATAGAATGTTCGTGTATTTGTTATAATTTTTTCATTTTAAATGATACCGAAAAACTAAAAGCACATTTTCATTGCCACTTTTCATGCTCTTTAATAATCTAAAAGAAAAAAATACATATCTTTCTTAGTATATAAGATATGAGAGAACCAAAATTCAGAAAGATAGCATTTTCGTGTATTTGTTATAATTTTTTCATTTTAAATGATATCGAAAAACTAAAACCACATTTTCATTGCCACTTTTCATGCTCTTTAATATTCTGAGAAAAAAAAAATACATATCTTTCTTAGTATATAAGATATGAAAGAACCAAAATTCAGAAAGATAGCATTTTCGTGTATTTGTTATAATTTTTTCATTTCAAGTAATACCGAAAAACTAAAAGCACATTTTCATTGCCACTTTTCATACTCTTTAATAATCTAAAAGAAAAAAATACATATCTTTCTTAGTCTAGAAGATACGAAAGAACCAAAATTCAGAAAGATAGCATTTTCGTGTATTTGTTATAATTGTTTCATTTCAAATGATACCGAAAAACTAAAAGCACATTTTCATTGCCACTTTTCATGCTCTTTAATAATCTGAAAGAAAAAAATACATATCTTTCTTAGTCTATAAGATATGAGAGAACCAAAATTCAGAAAGATAGCATTTTCGTGTATTTGTTATAATTTTTTCATTTCAAATGATACCGAAAAACTAAAAGAACATTTTCATTGCCACTTTTCATACTCTTTAATAATCTAAAAGAAAAAAATAGATATCTTTCTTAGTTTATAAGATATGAAAGAACCAAATTTAAGAAAGATAAAATTTTCGTGTATTTGTTATAATTTTTTCATTTTAAATGATACCGAACTACTAAAAGCACATTTTCATTGCCACTTTTCATGCTCTTTAATAATCTAAAACAAAAAAATACATATCTTTCTTCGTCTATAAGATATGAGAGAACCAAAATTCAGAAAGATAGCATTTTCGTGTATTTGTTATAATTTTTTCATTTCAAATGATACCGAAAAACTAAAAGAACATTTTCATTGCCACTTTTCATACTCTTTAATAATCTAAAAGAAAAAAAATAGATATCTTTCTTAGTCTATAAGATATAAAAGAACCAAATTTAAGAAAGATAGAATGTTCGTGTATTTGTTATAATTTTTTCATTTTAAATGATACCGAAAAACTAAAAGCACATTTTCATTGCCACTTTTCATACTCTTTAATAATCTAAAAGAAAAAAATACATATCTTTCTTAGTCTATAAGATATGAGAGAACCAAAATTCAGAAAGATAGCAATTTCGTGTATTTGTTATAATTTTTTAATTTCAAATGATACCGAAAAACTAAAAGCACATTTTCATTGCCACTTTTCATGCTTTTTAATAATCTAAAAGAAAAAAATACATATCTTTCTTAGTCAATAAGATATGAAAGAACCAAAATTCAGAAAGATAGAATTTTCGTGTATTTGTTATAATTTTTTCATTTCAGATGATACCGAAAAACTAAAAGCACATTTTCATTGCCACTTTTCATCCTTTTTAATAATCTAAAAGAAAAAAATACATATCTTTCTTAGTCAATAAGATATGAAAGAACCAAAATTCAGAAAGATAGCATTTTCGTGTATTTGTTATAATTTTTTCATTTCAAATGATACCGAAAAACTAAAAGCACATTTTCATTGCCACTTTTCATACTCTTTAATAATCTAAAAGAAAAAAATACATATCTTTCTTAGTCTTTAAGATATGAGAGAACCAAAATTCAGAAAGATATAATTTTTGTATATTTGTTATAATTTTTTCATTTCAAATGATACCGAAAAACTAAAAGCACATTTTCATTGCCACTTTTCATACTCTTTAATAATCTAAAAGAAAAAAATACATATCTTTCTTAGTCTATAAGATATGAAAGAACCAAAATTTAGAAAGATAGCATTTTCGTGTATTTGTTATAATTTTTTCATTTCAAATGATACCGAAAAACTAAAAGCACATTTTCATTGCCACTTTTCATACTCTTTAATAATCTAAAAGAAACAAATACAAATCTTTCTTAGTCTATAAGATATAAGAGAACCAAAATTCAGAAAGATAGCATTTTCGTGTATTTGTTATAATTTTTTCATTTCAAATGATACCGAAAAACTAAAAGAACATTTTCATTGCCACTTTTCATACTCTTTAATAATCTAAAAGAAAAAAATACATATCTTTCTTAGTCTATAAGATATGATAGAACCAAAATTGAGAAAAATAGCATTTTCGTGTATTTGTTATAATTTTCTCATTTCAAATGATACCGAAAAACTAAAAGCACATTTTCATTGCCACTTTTCATACTCTTTAATAATCTAAAAGAAAAAAATAGATATCTTTCTTAGTCTATAAGATATGAAAGAACCAAATTTAAGAAAGATAGAATGTTCGTGTATTTGTTATAATTTTTTCATTTTAAATGATACCGAAAAACTAAAAGCACATTTTCATTGCCACTTTTCATACTCTTTAATAATCTAAAAGAAAAAAATACATATCTTTCTTAGTCTATAAGATATGATAGAACCAAAATTGAGAAAAATAGCATTTTCGTGTATTTGTTATAATTTTCTCATTTCAAATGATACCGAAAAACTAAAAGCACATTTTCATTGCCACTTTTCATACTCTTTAATAATCTAAAAGAAAAAAATACATATCTTTCTTAGTCTTTAAGATATGAGAGAACCAAAATTCAGAAAGATATAATTTTTGTATATTTGTTATAATTTTTTCATTTCAAATGATACCGAAAAACTAAAAGCACATTTTCATTGCCACTTTTCATACTCTTTAATAATCTAAAAGAAAAAAATACATATCTTTCTTAGTCTATAAGATATGAAAGAACCAAAATTTAGAAAGATAGCATTTTCGTGTATTTGTTATAATTTTTTCATTTCAAATGATACCGAAAAACTAAAAGCACATTTTCATTGCCACTTTTCATACTCTTTAATAATCTAAAAGAAACAAATACAAATCTTTCTTAGTCTATAAGATATAAGAGAACCAAAATTCAGAAAGATAGCATTTTCGTGTATTTGTTATAATTTTTTCATTTCAAATGATACCGAAAAACTAAAAGCACATTTTCATTGCCACTTTTCATGCTCTTTAATAATCTAAAAGAAAAAAATAGATATCTTTCTTAGTCTATAAGATATGAAAGAACCAAATTTAAGAAAGATAGAATGTTCGTGTATTTGTTATAATTTTTTCATTTTAAATGATACCGAAAAACTAAAAGCACATTTTCATTGCCACTTTTCATACTCTTTAATAATCTAAAAGAAAAAAATACATATCTTTCTTAGTCTATAAGATATGATAGAACCAAAATTGAGAAAAATAGCATTTTCGTGTATTTGTTATAATTTTCTCATTTCAAATGATACCGAAAAACTAAAAGCACATTTTCATTGCCACTTTTCATACTCTTTAATAATCTAAAAGAAAAAAATACATATCTTTCTTAGTCTTTAAGATATGAGAGAACCAAAATTCAGAAAGATATAATTTTTGTATATTTGTTATAATTTTTTCATTTCAAATGATACCGAAAAACTAAAAGCACATTTTCATTGCCACTTTTCATACTCTTTAATAATCTAAAAGAAAAAAATACATATCTTTCTTAGTCTATAAGATATGAAAGAACCAAAATTCAGAAAGATAGCATTTTCGTGTATTTGTTATAATTTTTTCATTTCAAATGATACCGAAAAACTAAAAGCACATTTTCATTGCCACTTTTCATACTCTTTAATAATCTGAAAGAAACAAATACAAATCTTTCTTAGTCTATAAGATATAAGAGAACCAAAATTCAGAAAGATAGCATTTTCGTGTATTTGTTATAATTTTTTCATTTCAAATGATACCGAAAAACTAAACGCACATTTTCATTGCCACTTTTCATGCTCTTTAATAATCTAAAAGAAAAAAATAGATATCTTTCTTAGTCTATAAGATATGAAAGAACCAAAATTCAGAAAGATAGCATTTTCGTATATTTGTTATAATTTGTTCATTTCAAATGATACCGAAAAACTAAAAGCACATTTTCATTGCCACTTTTCATACTCTTTAATAATCTAAAAGAAAAAAATACATATCTTTCTTAGTCTATAAGATATGAGAGAACCAAAATTCAGAAAGATAGCAATTTCGTGTATTTGGTATAATTTTTTCATTTCAAATGATACCGAAAAACTAAAAGCACATTTTCATTGCCACTTTTCATACTCTTTAATAATCTAAAAGAAAAAAATACATATCTTTCTTAGTCTTTAAGATATGAGAGAACCAAAATTCAGAAAGATAGCATTTTCGTGTATTTGTTATAATTTTTTCATTTCAAATGATACCGAAAAACTAAAAGCACATTTTCATTGCCACTTTTCATACTCTTTAATAATCTAAAAGAAAAAAATACATATCTTTCTTAGTCTAGAAGATATGAAAGAACCAAAATTCAGAAAGATATCATTTTCGTGTATTTGTTATAATTTTTTCATTTCAAATGATACCGAAAAACTAAAAGCACATTTTCATTGCCACTTTTCATACTCTTTAATAATCTGAAAGAAACAAATACAAATCTTTCTTAGTCTATAAGATATAAGAGAACCAAAATTCAGAAAGATAGCATTTTCGTGTATTTGTTATAATTTTTTCATTTCAAATGATACCGAAAAACTAAAAGCACATTTTCATTGCCACTTTTCATACTCTTTAATAATCTGAAAGAAACAAATACAAATCTTTCTTAGTCTATAAGATATAAGAGAACCAAAATTCAGAAAGATAGCATTTTCGTGTATTTGTTATAATTTTTTCATTTCAAATGATACCGAAAAACTAAACGCACATTTTCATTGCCACTTTTCATGCTCTTTAATAATCTAAAAGAAAAAAATAGATATCTTTCTTAGTCTATAAGATATGAAAGAACCAAAATTCAGAAAGATAGCATTTTCGTATATTTGTTATAATTTGTTCATTTCAAATGATACCGAAAAACTAAAAGCACATTTTCATTGCCACTTTTCATACTCTTTAATAATCTAAAAGAAAAAAATACATATCTTTCTTAGTCTATAAGATATGAGAGAACCAAAATTCAGAAAGATAGCAATTTCGTGTATTTGGTATAATTTTTTCATTTCAAATGATACCGAAAAACTAAAAGCACATTTTCATTGCCACTTTTCATACTCTTTAATAATCTAAAAGAAAAAAATACATATCTTTCTTAGTCTTTAAGATATGAGAGAACCAAAATTCAGAAAGATAGCATTTTCGTGTATTTGTTATAATTTTTTCATTTCAAATGATACCGAAAAACTAAAAGCACATTTTCATTGCCACTTTTCATACTCTTTAATAATCTGAAAGAAACAAATACAAATCTTTCTTAGTCTATAAGATATAAGAGAACCAAAATTCAGAAAGATAGCATTTTCGTGTATTTGTTATAATTTTTTCATTTCAAATGATACCGAAAAACTAAAAGCACATTTTCATTGCCACTTTTCATACTCTTTAATAATCTGAAAGAAACAAATACAAATCTTTCTTAGTCTATAAGATATAAGAGAACCAAAATTCAGAAAGATAGCATTTTCGTGTATTTGTTATAATTTTTTCATTTCAAATGATACCGAAAAACTAAACGCACATTTTCATTGCCACTTTTCATGCTCTTTAATAATCTAAAAGAAAAAAATAGATATCTTTCTTAGTCTATAAGATATGAAAGAACCAAAATTCAGAAAGATAGCATTTTCGTATATTTGTTATAATTTGTTCATTTCAAATGATACCGAAAAACTAAAAGCACATTTTCATTGCCACTTTTCATACTCTTTAATAATCTAAAAGAAAAAAATACATATCTTTCTTAGTCTATAAGATATGAGAGAACCAAAATTCAGAAAGATAGCAATTTCGTGTATTTGGTATAATTTTTTCATTTCAAATGATACCGAAAAACTAAAAGCACATTTTCATTGCCACTTTTCATACTCTTTAATAATCTAAAAGAAAAAAATACATATCTTTCTTAGTCTTTAAGATATGAGAGAACCAAAATTCAGAAAGATAGCATTTTCGTGTATTTGTTATAATTTTTTCATTTCAAATGATACCGAAAAACTAAAAGCACATTTTCATTGCCACTTTTCATACTCTTTAATAATCTGAAAGAAACAAATACAAATCTTTCTTAGTCTATAAGATATAAGAGAACCAAAATTCAGAAAGATAGCATTTTCGTGTATTTGTTATAATTTTTTCATTTCAAATGATACCGAAAAACTAAACGCACATTTTCATTGCCACTTTTCATGCTCTTTAATAATCTAAAAGAAAAAAATAGATATCTTTCTTAGTCTATAAGATATGAAAGAACCAAAATTCAGAAAGATAGCATTTTCGTATATTTGTTATAATTTGTTCATTTCAAATGATACCGAAAAACTAAAAGCACATTTTCATTGCCACTTTTCATACTCTTTAATAATCTAAAAGAAAAAAATACATATCTTTCTTAGTCTATAAGATATGAGAGAACCAAAATTCAGAAAGATAGCAATTTCGTGTATTTGGTATAATTTTTTCATTTCAAATGATACCGAAAAACTAAAAGCACATTTTCATTGCCACTTTTCATACTCTTTAATAATCTAAAAGAAAAAAATACATATCTTTCTTAGTCTTTAAGATATGAGAGAACCAAAATTCAGAAAGATAGCATTTTCGTGTATTTGTTATAATTTTTTCATTTCAAATGATACCGAAAAACTAAAAGCACATTTTCATTGCCACTTTTCATACTCTTTAATAATCTGAAAGAAACAAATACAAATCTTTCTTAGTCTATAAGATATAAGAGAACCAAAATTCAGAAAGATAGCATTTTCGTGTATTTGTTATAATTTTTTCATTTCAAATGATACCGAAAAACTAAACGCACATTTTCATTGCCACTTTTCATGCTCTTTAATAATCTAAAAGAAAAAAATAGATATCTTTCTTAGTCTATAAGATATGAAAGAACCAAAATTCAGAAAGATAGCATTTTCGTATATTTGTTATAATTTGTTCATTTCAAATGATACCGAAAAACTAAAAGCACATTTTCATTGCCACTTTTCATACTCTTTAATAATCTAAAAGAAAAAAATACATATCTTTCTTAGTCTAGAAGATATGAAAGAACCAAAATTCAGAAAGATATCATTTTCGTGTATTTGTTATAATTTTTTCATTTCAAATGATACCGAAAAACTAAAAGCACATTTTCATTGCCACTTTTCATACTCTTTAATAATCTAAAAGAAAAAAATACATATCTTTCTTAGTCTAGAAGATATGAAAGAACCAAAATTCAGAAAGATATCATTTTCGTATATTTGTTATAATTTTTTCATTTCAAATGATACCGAAAAACTAAAAGGACATTTTCATTGCCACTTTTCATGCTCTTTAATAATCTAAAAGAAAAAAATACATATATTTCTTAGTCTATAAGATATGAGAGAACCAAAATTCATTACAATAGTTTAATTTAGAAATATAAAATTTAAAACAGTTTTTTTAATGTAATAATCTACAGTTTGTTTGTGTGGGGAAATATATTATGATATGTATGCAATTTTAGTATAAACAAACATTATGAATCAAGTTTGGATGCGTGTTGCTTATTCCGGGTCAATGATTTGTATCAAATGCATGTAAATTGACCCAGGAGGGAAGCCGATCAATAAGACAACCGGTTTTCACATACAAAGCCATGTCAAATAAGTGGCCTATAGCGTTGCGTGTTTTCTCCTGCAGAGGATCGAATCCTGCCCGCCAGTTCGTTCCCGCAGGAACGTCGTGAACGTAGTCGTTTTCGCCGCCGACGTTGGCACCGCCGAGAACAAACGACGCCCGAGTGTCAGCAGACAGAGAGAGAGAGAGCGAGAAAATTACACCGCGCGCGCGCTCCCGTCCCCGTCTCCCGCAAAACGTCAAAATTTCAAGTGTCACAAATGACAATAAAGTGCGGTCCCCGAAGCTTCTAAACGTCCGCAGACCGTACCCGGTGCCCCCATAGCCCCGCGACCAGCCACTTTCGAATCTCCCGCGCCGCCAAGCCCCCCGCTCGCGCTCCTGTAACCCGTGCCAGTGTGGGAAAATGGCGTCGGCATCGATTTACAAAAACTCCGACAGTAAGCTACCCAAACGCACGCCAATTTACTAGCCGCCCCCCCTGCAGCAAGACCTGCAGCACGGGCAATAACGCAACGCTTGTAGATCCCGCAAACACTCACACTTTCACTCATGACTTTATATGCTTGCCCACACTCACAACTCACATCATGTAGACATACAGAACATTATGTAGACATTCTTTCTTTTGTAATCGCCCCCCCCTGTGTGCCGCAGAATCCCAATTGCATGCGCTATATTTAAAAAAAGGCCTTTCGAAATGGTCGCCCTTTGCGTTATGCAATCGATCGCAACCTTTCTGCGAGCGATCCTCTCTCGGGATGAAATCGATAATAAACGGGGGTGGTCTGTGTGCACCCGTTCATTGTGTGGGTGCGTGTGCCAAGGTCCGGCGTTGCCAAAGCCCCCCCCACTGTAAACAGCTGACTGCTTGAGCTCCAGTGTGGAGGCACACAAAAATTGAATAATGAATTTCACGCGCGTGTTTTGGATTCCGTCAAATTTCAGGCTTCAGCGAGAGCTGGTCAGTGTTTTTTTGGCAGGCCGGCCGGACTTTATTTTTAATTCGTTTCGCGGTTTTATTGTCTGTCGGCAACTGTATTTAGAATGCTTTTTGCTTGCTTGGCTGTATGTGTGTGTGTGTTGAGTTTTAGTGGTTTTGTTCATGAAAATGTTGTTGTTATGCTGCGTTTTGTAATGTTTATAAAGTTATATTGTAAATATTTGCGTGGGGAATATCCTAATTGCTCTATAAATTCTAATAAGTTGTTTTGGAAGCCTTTCGGAACAACATAAGCATTCAGTGATTCATCTTTTAAAAATGTAACATTGTTACAGAGCATGATAAATGTATTGCAAACATGCAATTACTGTATACAATTTTTTCCCACAAAATACACCACAAAATGAGATATAATATGTTTATATTATTAAGAATAATATAAACATATTATATCTCATCTATATTATTAAGATCACTAAAATAAACTTTATATATCCCTTGATTATTTTAAGATGTTAGTTGTCGGCAATACATTTTGGTGCAAACGTTATCACAAAATGATATGTTTTATATAAACATATTTTGCATAGGGCATATATGTATAATATAAAAACAATAATGAAAATATTGAAAAACAATTATTTTATTGTAGCATCGCTGATTGAAGTATTATAAATACTTCAATCAACGAAAGTACATAGCAGCTATATTTGTTACAATTCTATAACTGGCTATCGACCTTCAGGGTCCTTCTGCCGTGTGTTATAGTGAAAGCGGATATTAAATTCGAAACATTTTATAACAAGCCCACCTAAATGTTTCACTCAACATTTCTCGTAAAAAGTATTTCTACAAACATGTGAGGAATCAAATTTTAGACTAATTATAAATCTTTAAGATTTTTCGAAAAACATACACACACAGAAGGAAAGAGATTTTCCAAAAATAAAAAGTTCTATTTTACACTACATTCAAACGTGTGTGCAATATGGGTTACCTATAATACCAGTACATATTCAATTTAAAAAATGTATTAGAAGAAATTTATTGCATCATGTTATTGCACATTAAATGTAATATTTGTTGCAAATGATAACCAGCAATGAACGGAGCCAATTCAGAAAGTAATAATTAGTTTTCTTCGAGAATCCTGAAGTTGAAAATGAAAAAAATTTAACAAATACACGAAAATGCTATCTTTATGAATTTTGGTTCTTTTATATCTTATAGACTAAGAAAGATATGTATTTTTTTCTTTTAGATTATTAAAGAGTATGAAAAGTGGCAATGAAAATGTGCTTTTAGTTTTTCGGTATCATTTGAAATGAAAAAATTATAACAAATAAACGAAAATGCTATCTTTCTGAATTTTGGTTCTTTCATATCTTATAGACTAAGAAAGATATGTATTTTTTTCTTTTAGATTATTAAAGAGCATGAAAAGTGGCAATGAAAATGTGCTTTTAGTTTTTCGGTATCATTTGAAATGAAAAAATTATAACAAAAACACGAAAATGCTATCTTTCTGAATTTTGGTTCTCTCATATCTTATAAACTAAGAAAGATATGTATTTTTTTCTTTTGGATTATTAAAGAGTATGAAAAGTGGCAATGAAAATGTGCTTTTAGTTTTTCGGTATCATTTGAACTAAAAAAATTATAACAAATACACGAAAATGCTATCTTTCTGAATTTTGGTTATTTCATATCTTATTGACTAAGAAAGATATGTATTTTTTTCTTTTGGATTATTAAAGAGCATGAAAAGTGGCAATGAAAATGTGCTTTTAGTTTTTCGGTATCATTTGAAATGAAAAAATTATAACAAAAATACGAAAATGCTATCTTTCTGAATTTTGGTTCTCTCATATCTTATAGACCAAGAAAGATATGTATTTTTTTCTTTCAGATTATTAAAGAGTATGAAAAGTGGCAATGAAAATGTGCTTTTAGTTTTTCGGTATCATTTGAAATGAAAAAATTATAAAAAATACACGAAAATGCTATCTTTCTGAATTTTGGTTCTTTCATATCTTCTAGACTAAGAAAGATATCTTTTTTTTTCTTTTGGATTATTAAAGAGTATGAAAAGTGGTAATGAAAATGTGTTTTTAGTTTTTCGGTATCATTTGAAATGAACAAATTATAACAAATACACGAAAATGCTACCTTTCTGAATTTTGGTTCTCTCATTTCTTATAGACTAAGAAAGATATCTATTTTTTTCTTTTGGATTATTAAAGAGCATGAAAAGTGGCAATGAAAATGTGCTTTTAGTTTTTCGGAATCATTTGAAATGAAAAAATTATAACAAATACACGAAAATGCTATATTTCTGAATTTTGGTTCTTTCATATCTTCTAGACTAAGACAGATATGTATTTTTTTCTTTTAGATTATTAAAGAGTATGAAAAGTGGCAATGAAAATGTGTTTTTAGTTTTTCGGTATCATTTGAAATGAAAAAATTATAACAAATATACGAAAATGCTATCTTTCTGAATTTTGGTTCTTTCATATCTTATAGACTAAGAAAGATATCTATTTTTTTCTTTTAGATTATTAAAGAGTATGAAAAGTGGCAATGAAAATGTGCTTTTAGTTTTTCGGTATCATTTGAAATGAAAAAATTATAACAAAAACACGAAAATGCTATCTTTCTGAATTTTGGTTCTCTCATATCTTATAGACTAAGAAAGATATGTATTTTTTTCTTTTGGATTATTAAAGAGTATGAAAAGTGGCAATGAAAATGTGCTTTTAGTTTTTCGGTATCATTTGAACTAAAAAAATTATAACAAATACACGAAAATGCTATCTTTCTGAATTTTGGTTATTTCATATCTTATTGACTAAGAAAGATATGTATTTTTTTCTTTTGGATTATTAAAGAGCATGAAAAGTGGCAATGAAAATGTGCTTTTAGTTTTTCGGTATCATTTGAAATGAAAAAATTATAACAAAAACACGAAAATGCTATCTTTCTGAATTTTGGTTCTCTCATATCTTATAGACTAAGAAAGATATGTATTTTTTTCTTTTGGATTATTAAAGAGTATGAAAAGTCGCAATGAAAATGTGCTTTTAGTTTTTCGGTATCATTTGAACTAAAAAAATTATAACAAATACACGAAAATGCTATCTTTCTGAATTTTGGTTATTTCATATCTTATTGACTAAGAAAGATATGTATTTTTTTCTTTTGGATTATTAAAGAGCATGAAAAGTGGCAATGAAAATGTGCTTTTAGTTTTTCGGTATCATTTGAAATGAAAAAATTATAACAAAAATACGAAAATGCTATCTTTCTGAATTTTGGTTCTCTCATATCTTATAGACCAAGAAAGATATGTATTTTTTTCTTTCAGATTATTAAAGAGTATGAAAAGTGGCAATGAAAATGTGCTTTTAGTTTTTCGGTATCATTTGAAATGAAAAAATTATAAAAAATACACGAAAATGCTATCTTTCTGAATTTTGGTTCTTTCATATCTTCTAGACTAAGAAAGATATCTTTTTTTTTCTTTTGGATTATTAAAGAGTATGAAAAGTGGTAATGAAAATGTGTTTTTAGTTTTTCGGTATCATTTGAAATGAACAAATTATAACAAATACACGAAAATGCTACCTTTCTGAATTTTGGTTCTCTCATTTCTTATAGACTAAGAAAGATATCTATTTTTTTCTTTTGGATTATTAAAGAGCATGAAAAGTGACAATGAAAATGTGCTTTTAGTTTTTCGGAATCATTTGAAATGAAAAAATTATAACAAATACACGAAAATGCTATATTTCTGAATTTTGGTTCTTTCATTTCTTCTAGACTAAGACAGATATGTATTTTTTTTTAGATTATTAAAGAGTATGAAAAGTGGCAATGAAAATGTGCTTTTAGTTTTTCGATATCACTTGAAATTAATAAATTATAACAAATACACGAAAATGCTATCTTTCTGAATTTTGGTTCTATTATATCTTATAAACTAAGAAAGATATCTATTTTATTCTTTTAGATTATTAAAGAGTATGAAAAGTGGCAATGAAAATGTGCTTTTAGTTTTTCGGTATCATTTGAAACGAAAAAATTATAACAAATACACGAAAATGCTATCTTTCTTAATGATGGTTGTCTCATATCTTATAGACTAAGAAAGATATCTATTTTTTTCTTTTAGATTATTAAAGAGTATGAAAAGTGGCAATGAAAATGTGTTTTTAGTTTTTCGGTATCATTTGAAATGAAAAAATTATAACAAAAACACGAAAATCCTATCTTTCTGAATTTTGGTTCTCTCATATCTTATAGACCAAGAAAGATATGTATTTTTTTCTGTTAGATTATTAAAAAGCATGAAAAGTGGCAATGAAAATGTGCTTTTAGTTTTTCGATATCACTTGAAATTAATAAATTATTACAAATACACGAAAATGCTATCTTTCTGAATTTTGGTTCTCTCATATCTTATAGACTAAGAAAGATATGTATTTTTTTCTTTTAGATTATTAAATAGTATGAAAAGTGGCAATAAAAATGTGCTTTTAGTTTTTCGGTATCATTTGAAATGAAAAAATTATAACAAATACACGAAAATGCTATCTTTCTGAATTTTGGTTCTTTCATATCTTATAGACTAAGAAAGATATATTTTTTTTTCTTTTAGATTATTAAAGAGTATGAAAAGTGGCAATGAAAATGTGCTTTTAGTTTTTCGGTATCATTTGAAATGAAAAAATTATAACAAAAACACGAAAATGCTATCTTTCTGAATTTTGGTTCTCTCATATCTTATAGACCAAGAAAGATAGGTATTTTTTTCTTTCAGATTATTAAAGAGCATGAAAAGTGGCAATGAAAATGTGCTTTTAGTTTTTCGGTATGTTTTGAAATGAAACAATTATAACAATAACACGAGAATGCTATCTTTCTGAATTTTGCTACTCTCATATCTTATAAACCAAGAAAGATATGTATTTTTTTCTTTTAGATTATTAAAGAGTATGAAAAGTGGCAATGAAAATGTGCTTTTAGTTTTTCGGTATCATTTGAAATGAAAAAATTATAACAAATATACGAAAATGCTATCTTTCTGAATTTTGGTTCTTTCATATCTTATAGACTAAGAAAGATATCTATTTTATTCTTTTATATTTTTAAAGAGTATAAAAAGTGGCAATGAAAATGTGTTATAAGTTTGTTGACTTTTTTTTACTTTTCGACTTTTGTGACACTTTTTATTTTTTTTGTACATATTTATTATTATAATACAAATATCTTATTATTTTTAACGTATTTAATTTTTTGGCATTTTTGACTTTTTTGACAGTTTAGACTATTTTTTGACTTTTTGACATTTTAGACATTTTAAATTTTGCTTAAATTTTTTTCTTTTTTGACTTTTTTGACTTTTTTTTTTAATTTTCGACATTTTGACATTTTCACGTTTTGACCTATTTTAAAAGTAATATATACAACACCACTGGACTAATCCCTATTCAACAGAGACTGGAACGACAACGAACAAAATTTCAGCAAAAAGAAGGAAACAGGACGATACTTCATAATTTATGTATAAAACGACATGGCAAAATTCGGATTTATTTCGACAGACGAACAGGAAAAAAATACCCGACACAGACACTCTACGAATCTTATTTTTAGCATTCAGTATTATTTTCTATTATTGATCATTAATTCTTAAATTTGTTATTATTATTATTATTTTTTTTTCAATATACTTTAGTTTAGGTTTACTTTTATTGTGTTAAATATTACGGGGAATATTTATTTGTATTATTTTACACTTTTGTTTGTAAAACGAAATGTACACACACAGACGGAACGACCCGTGAAGGGTCAATAGTCTAATGAAGATGGTTATATATATATATATATATATATATATATATATATATATATATATATATATATATAGATATAGATATAAAAGTAATAAGATAATAATACATGCATTGACAGCTCAAATGTCATAAATGACAGGTCGGTTAACTTCAAAACATTGTATTCACTTTTATATTATAGGAATTCTTAAATTTCTTATTATTTATTTAAAAAAAAAAACCCAGCTCAGTGGCCGAGTGGTTAGAGGCGTCGTCCGTCTCGTATTGAGCATTGGGGAGCCTGAGTTCGATCCCCAACGGGCAACGAATTTGCGCGAATCGCAGTTTTTCAGGGGTTTTCTGTGAAGTTAAGGTAAATACCGGGTGATTAAACTCCTCTGAGCTTCTCCCTTGACCGGCGGAAAAGCCTCACGGCTAATAGCTCTATAAAGATAGAAGTTTTTTATTTAAAAAAACATAAAATATTAAGGATGTTGCATGTTCATTTTTCTTTTTCGATTATGTTTGTTCTTGTGATTAAAATTGCACAAATATCCAGCTTAATTATGTACTGAGGTCTATTCAATATTGATTTTTTATTTCCGAAGCCTACACGTTGAAGGGTAATCATATATATATATATATATATAAATATTTCTTTGAAGAATTTTACCTCTATTTTAAATTCTTCCAAATTGGCTCCTGCATCACTGTATTTTTTGCTTCATTTCTACTCTATTTTGTAACTATTCTACGGTGGAATAGAAAGGAATATATCGAAATGTCCACCATTCCTCAAAATTATTAATCCTACTAGTAGGAGCTGGCCCTAAAAAAATCCCCGCGCCGGTACGACCATTTACCCTTAATCGCTTAATACAACAATAGATACAATCGGTGAATGCGACTCCCCCTTATAATCAGTTAAACGCAAGGCAATAAAACAAAATCATGTCATTACCTCGCGTTTCTTGTATTGTTTCGTTTTCTACTTTATGGTATAACTTTCACATTTTATAGATAATCTTAAGATTGGATGAAATACACATACTAAGGAGGGATTATAAAATTGAGAACTCTGTTCCTAAGTGTGATAATTAATAAAGCCAAAATTAACTTGGAACACTAAAGGTTGATTGTGATTCCTTCGCTGTTAGTGAACCTATTGTGCTAATAATTTTTGCCTCGGATTGCGTCCGCAGATATTTGCTAAATTTGGTCACAATCGGTTGAGTCGTTTTCCCGCAATTTCGTTCCCAGACTGATAGACAGACAGACATACAGAACTACAGACATACAGACATACAGACATACAGACATACAGACATACAGACATACAGACATACATACATACAGACATACAGACATACAGACATACAGACATACAGACATACAGACATACAGACATACAGACATACAGACATACAGACATACAGACATACAGACATACAAACATACAGACATACAAACATATAGACATACAGACATACAGACATACAGACATACAGACATACAGACATACAGACATACAGACATACAGACATACAGACATACAGACATACAGACATACAGACATACAGACATACAGACATACAGACATACAGACATACAGACATACAGACATACAGACATACAGACATACAGACATACAGACATACAGACATACAGACATATAGATATACAGACATACAGACATATAAACATACAGACATACAGACATATAGATATACAGACATACAGATATATAAACATACAGACATACAGACATATAGATATACAGACATACAGACATACAGACATACAGACCTACCACACACAGACATGGCAAAATTCGGGTTTATTTCGACAATTTTGGGCATAAAACGTAACGAAACTTGATTTTTTTTATGCAAAATTGTTCACGGCAACGAAAACTTTTCTTCTGGTATATTTTTTTTCCCGAAAAGTTGTCGCATATTTCCACAATCATGGTTTGAAAACGTATTTTCGGTAAAAAAAATACCTTCCTTTACATCAGTATTCGGAAAGTAATAACGCAATTTTAATAAACAAAAACCATGCCGACCCATTCACCACCACAAAACCGTTTCACATGATTTCTCCATAAACCACATTGAACCCTTACTGTTAATTAATTTACATTTATCATTCACACCCTACACAGGGGTTGTTTTCCACCGCATGCGCGCCATCCACCCCCCCCAAGTCAGCTAGCCGTACGTGTTTTTCCAGAGCAGCGACGCTTAGTCGTCGCGGCGCCGCCTCCGCGCCACGCAACACGAAGCCACGGACGCGCACGCTACCACCCCCGCGAAAAACAGGTGGACCTGGCATCGATGAGCTCGGCCCCGCGCGTCCCGTTATCGACTCGCTTTTCGGCAGTGGGTTAAGGTTATGCCGGGCGGAATAACCGCCGCCGCCGCCAGCGCTACCGCGCCACGCCACCCCACACCCCCACAAACAGACAGCACTACTGTAAATAACTGGGGGATGATTCACGGATTCGATCTCGCGCCGCTCCTTATTTCCAAACCAACGCGACTCGCTGCATTATGCAAAGAAAATTATAATTGTGCCGCACTATAATTTAGCGCAAATAGTAGGGGTTTAATCTATATTTTTCTAAGTTAATGTGGGGGAGGTTATGGAGTGAAATAGGACAGGACAGTGTTTGTGTTGAAAGCTAGCCAAGGGGTAAAGTTTGAGTGTTTGTGCTAGTTGTTTGATTTGCTTTTAGTCTCGTATTTTTGGAATAATGTATCATTATAGTAAATTCACCCCTAAATAGGGAACACTTATGTTTTATAGTTAGCCGACACAAAAAAGTAAAAGGCAAAAGAATTGTGTGTGTGTTTTATATTGCAGTGAAATTTTTGATATTATAAACCCAATTTGCTGAGTCATGCAATTTTCCAATATTAGCCCGCGGCGTGCTTACAGTAATCAAATTTTAATTCAAGTTTCATGGCATCGCATAAAGTATTAAATTTAGCAGTAATTGGCTCAAATCAAAATTGCTGCAAGTTATCATAGAACGGGATGGATTTATTAAATTGTAGCATTGCACGGTTTTGAGACATTTACCAATTTACCAAAGCACTATATTATTGGTAATATTTTAAATTATATTGTCTAGATAAGTGCCTACTCATTTCACTGCATCCAATGCCTTTCTACTTCCCGAATACAGCAGTGCTGTATAAGGAAGCTATTGTTTTCGCGAAAAAAATCGAATTTTAACTTTTCTCCAGGTTTACTCCCGTTTGTCGAACTTATTATTTTTTCTGGTGCCCCCTCAAATATTTTTCGCCAACCTCCACTTTGAGAATCACTGCAATAGACCATGAGAGAACCCGCGTTATAATTTGTTTACTACACTAGGGCTACGGCCCTTACAATTCCTTGGACGCCGCCGATTGTATCGTGTCGAATCAATGATTCTTCACTCAACGGTGGTGTACAGTCGTGTCCACATCATGCTGGCTGTTGCCGTTGCCAAAGGACGTGGACGTTCATTGGCAAACCGTCCATATCTGTGTTAGCAAATAGTTAGCGACGCCCGGCGGATAGTCTCACAATTGGTTTATCAACTATAAAACTCAATCGTTTGCCCGCTACATCGTTGATCTACGGCGTCTTGAATCGCAACTGAATGCTAAAGCCGCGTGATTGGCCTGTTGATATGCCCACTCTCTTTTCTTTGAAGCAGACCGACACTCGAGCGATTCTCGTTGGCTTGCCGATTGGCAAACCGCTGGCACTTTGGCGGGAGTCAACGATCATGGCCAGAATACGATTGGCTTTGGCCTTGCCAACGGCAAACCGCGGCATAGTGTAGACACGGCTTAATGCAGTGCTTCTCAAAGAAGGGGTTGCAAGCACCAGACCCCCCTGGTGCTTGCAACCCCTTCTTTTAGTAGAACTGCATCAAGCAGTGTCCACACTATGCCGTGGTTTGTAAACAATATTTAGACCCCCTGGTGCTTGTAACCCCAACATATGGGATTGTAACTACGAAACTTGAAGTAGTAAAAGATTTTTGTTTGAAAATTGAGATATCCGATTTAATTCACTCTGGAGCAAGTGTAAACTTGTTTAATTTCTCATGTTAGTAATGACAAAGAAATGGATTTACTGGCAACTATCAGATTACTTTAAAAAAGTAAAAACAAAACTTGAAGTGGTAAAAATTCTGGTTTCAAAATTCAGATATCCTATTAAATTCACATTGAGACATGTCGAAACTTGTTCAATTTTTCATATTAGTAATGACATAAAAATTGTTTTACTTAAAACTGCCAGCTTTTTTTAAATAAAACAAAACGACAAATAGGGCTGTAACTACAAAACTTGAGGTGATAAAAAATTCTGGTTGGAAATTTTAGATACCCATTTAAATTCACTTTGAAACAAGTGTAAACTTGTTTAATTTCTTATATAAGTAATGACAGATAAATGGATTTACTTGCAACTGTCGATTATTTTTAAACAAAACACAATATAGGATTGTAACTACGAAACTTGAAGTAGTAAAAGATTTTTGTTTGAAAATTGAGATATCCTATTAAATTCACTCGGTAGCAAGTGTAAACTTGTTTAATTTTTCATGTTAGTAATGACAGAGAAATAGATTTACTGGTAACTATCAGATTACTTTAAAAAAAGTAAAAACAAAACTTGAAGTGGTAAAAATTCTGGTTTCAAAATTCAGATATCCTATTAAATTCACATTGAGACATGTCTAAACTTGTTCTATTTTTCATATTAGTAATGACATAAAAATTGATTTACCTAAAACTGCCAGCTTTCTTTTTAATAAAACAAAACCGAAAATATGGCTGTAACTACAAAACTTGAGGTGGTAAAAAATTCTGGTTCGAAAATTTAGATACCCATTTAAATTCACGTTGAAACAAGTGTAAACTTGTTTAATTTCTTATATCAGTAATGACAGATAAATGGATTTACTTGCAACTGTCGGTTCTTTTTAAACAAAACACAATATGGGATTGTAACTACCAAACTTGAAGTAGTAAAAGATTTTTGTTTGAAAATTGAGATGTCCTATTAAATTCACTCTGTAGCAAGTCTAAACTTGTTTAATTTCTCATGTCAGTAATGACAGAGAAATTGATTTACTGGCGACTATCAGATTACTTTAAAAAAGTAAAAACAAAACTTGAAGTGGTAAAAATTCTGGTTTCAAAATTCAGATATCCTATTAAATTCACATTGAGACATGTCTAAACTTGTTCAATTTTTCATATTAGTAATGACATAAAAATTGATTTACTTAAAACTGCCAGTTTTTTTTAATAAAACAAAACGAAAAATAGGGCTGTAACTACAAAACTTGAGGTGGTAAAAAATTCTGGTTCGAAAATTTAGATACCCATTTAATTTCACTTTGAATCAAGTGTAAACTTGTTTAATTTCTTATATCAGTAATGGCAGATAAATGGATTTACTTGCAACTGTCGGTTCTTTTTAAACAAAACACAATATGGGATTGTAACTACGGAACTTGAAGTAGTAAAAGATTTTTGTTTGAAAATTGAGATATCCTATTAAATTCACTCGGTAGCAAGTGTAAACTTGTTTAATTTCTCATGTTAGTAATGGCAGAGAAATAGATTTACTGGCAACTATCAGATTACTTTAAAAAAGTAAAAACAAAACTTGAAGTGTTAAAAATTCTGGTTTCAAAATTCAGATATCCTATTAAATTCACAATGAGACATGTCTAAACTTGTTCAATTTTTCATATTAGTAATGACATAAAAATTGATTTACTTAAAACTGCCAGCTTTTTTAAATAAAACAAAACGAAAAATAGGGCTGTAACTACAAAACTTGAGGTGGTAAAAAATTCTGGTTCGAAAATTTAGATACCCATTTAAATTGACTTTGAAACAAGTGTAAACTTGTTTCATTTCTTACATAAGTAATGACAGATAAATGGATTTACTTGCAACTGTCGGTTCTTTTTAAACAAAACACAATATGGGATTGTAACTACGAAACTTGAAGTAGTAAAAGATTTTTGTTTGAAAATTGAGATGTCCTATTAAATTCACTCTGTAGCAAGTCTAAACTTGTTTAATTTCTCATGTCAGTAATGACAGAGAAATTGATTTACTGGCGACTATCAGATTACTTTAAAAAAGTAAAAACAAAACTTGAAGTGGTAAATATTCTGGTTTCAAAATTCAGATATCCTATTAAATTCACATTGAGACATGTCTAAACTTGTTCAATTTTTCATATTAGTAATGACATAAAAATTGATTTACTTAAAACTGCCAGCTTTTTTTTAAATAAAACAAAACGAAAAATAGAGCTGTAACTACAAAACTTGAGGTAGTAAAAAATTCTGGTTCGAAAATTTAGATACCCATTTAAATTCACTTTGAAACAAGTGTAAACTTGTTTAATTTCTTATATCAGTAATGACAGATAAATGGATTTACTTGCAACTGTCGGTTCTTTTTAAACAAAACACAATATAGGATTGTAACTACGAAACTTGAAGTAGTAAAAGATTTTTGTTTGAAAATTGAGATGTCCTATTAAATTCACTCTGTAGCAAGTGTAAACTTGTTTAATTTTTCATGTTAGTAATGACAGAGAAATAGATTTACTGGCAACTATCAGATTACTTTAAAAAAGTAAAAACACAACTTGAAGTGATAAAAATTCTGGTTTCAAAATTCAGATATCCTATTAAATTTACAAATTGAGACATGTCTAAACTTGTTCAATTTTTCATATTAGTAATGACATAAAAATTGATTTACTTAAAACTGCCAGCTTTTTTTTAATAAAACAAAACGGAAAATAGGGCTGTAACTACAAAACTTGAGGTGGTAAAAAATTCTGGTTCGAGAATTTAGATACCCATTCAAATTCACTTTGAAACAAGTGTAAACTTGTTTAATTTCTTATATCAGTAATGACAGATAAATCGATTCACTTGCAACTGTCGGTTCTTTTTAAACAAAACACAATATAGGATTGTAACTACGAAACTTGAAGTAGTAAAAGATTTTTGTTTGAAAATTGAGATATCCTATTAAATTCACTCGGTAGCAAGTGTAAACTTGCTTAATTTCTCATGTTAGTAATGACAGAGAAATGGATTTACTGGCAACTATCAGATTACTTTAAAAAAGTAAAAACAAAACTTGAAGTGGTAAAAATTCTGGTTTCAAAATTCAGATATCCTATTAAATTCACATTGAGACATGTCTAAACTTGTTCAATTTTTCATATTAGTAATGACATAAAAATTGATTTACTTAAAACTGCCAGCTTTTTTTTTAATAAAACAAAACGAAAAATAGGGCTGAAACTACAAAACTTGAGGTAGTAAAAAAATCTGGTTCGAAAATTTAGATACCCATTTAAATTCACTTTGAAACAAGTGTAAACTTGTTTAATTTCTTATATCAGTAATGACAGATAAATGGATTTACTTGCAACTGTCGGTTCTTTTTAAACAAAACACAATATAGGATTGTAACTACGAAACTTGAAGTAGTAAAAGATTTTTGTTTAAGAATTGAGATATCCTATTAAATTCACTCTGTAGCAAGTGTAAACTTGTTTAATTTCTCATGTTAGTAATGACAGAGAAATAGATTTACTGGCAACTATCAGATTACTTTAAAAAAGTAAAAACAAAACTTGAAGTGGTAAAAATTCTGGTTTCAAAATTCAGATATCCTATTAAATTCACATTGAGACATGCCTAAACTTGTTCAAGTTTTCATATTAGTAATGACATAAAAATTGATTTACTTAAAACTGCCAGCTTTTTTTAAATAAAACAAAACGAAAAATAGGGCTGTAACTACAAAACTTGAGGTGGTAAAAAATTCTGGTTCGAAAATTTAGATACCCATTTAAATTCACGTTGAAACAAGTGTAAACTTGTTTAATTTCTTATATCAGTAATGACAGATAAATGGATTTACTTGCAACTGTCGGTTCTTTTTAAACAAAACACAATATAGGATTGTAACTACGAAACTTGAAGTAGTAAAAGATTTTTGTTTGAAAATTGAGATATCCTATTAAATTCACTCGGTAGCAAGTCTAAACTTGTTTAATTTCTCATGTTAGTAATCACAGAGGAATGGATTTACTGACAACTATCAGATTACTTTAAAAAAGTATAAACAAAACTTGAAGTGGTAAAAATTCTGGTTTCAAAATTCAGATATCCTATTAAATTCACATTGAGTCATGTCTAAACTTGTTCAATTTTTTATATTAGTAATGACATAAAAATTGATTTACTTAAAACTGCCAGCTTTCTTTTTAATAAAACAAAACGAAAAATAGGGCTGTAACTACAAAACTTGAGGTGGTAAAAAATTCTGGTTGGAAATTTTAGATACCCTTTTAAATTCACTTTGAAACAAGTGTAAACTTGTTTAATTTCTTATATCAGTAATGACAGATAAATAGATTTACTTGCAACTGTCGGTTCTTTTTAAACAAAACTCAATATACGATTGTAACTACGAAACTAGAAGTAATAAAAGATTTTTGTTTGAAAATTGAGATATCCTATTAAATTCACTCGGTAGCAAGTGTAAACTTGTTTAATTTCTCATGTTAGTAATGACAGAGAAATGGATTTACTGGCAACTATCAGATTACTTTAAAAAAGTAAAAACAAAACTTGAAGTGATAAAAATTCTGGTTTCAAAATTCAGATATCCTATTAAATTCACATTGAGACATGTCTAAACTTGTTCAATTTTTCATATTAGTAATGACATAAAAATTGATTTACTTAAAACTGCCAGCTTTTTTTTAATAAAACAAAACGAAAAATAGGGCTGTAACTACAAAACTTGAGGTGGTAAAAAATTCTGGTTCGAAAATTTAGATACCCATTTAAATTCACTTTAAAACAAGTATAAACTTGTTTAATTTCTTATATCAGTAATGACAGATAAATGGATTTACTTGCAACTGTCGGTTCTTTTTAAACAAAACACAATATGGGATTGTAACTATGAAACTTGAAGTAGTAAAAGATTTTTGTTTGAAAATTGAGATATCTTATTAAATTCACTCGGTAGCAAGTGTAAACTTGTTTAATTTTTCATGTTAGTAATGACAGAGAAATAGATTTACTGGCAACTATCAGATTACTTTAAAAAAGTAAAAACACAACTTGAAGTGATAAAAATTCTGGTTTCAAAATTCAGATATCCTATTAAATTCACATTGAGACAAGTGTAAACTTGTTCAATTTTTCATATTAGTAATGACATAAAAATTGATTTACTTAAAACTGCCTAGCTTTCTTTTTAATAAAACAAAACGGAAAATATGGCTGTAACTACAAAACTTGAGGTGGTAAAAAATTCTGGTTCGAAAATTTAGATACCCATTTAAATTCACGTTGAAACAAGTGTAAACTTGTTTAATTTCTTATATCAGTAATGACAGATAAATGGATTTACTTGCAACTGTCGGTTCTTTTTAAACAAAACACAATATAGGATTGTAACTACGAAACTTGAAGTAGTAAAAGATTTTTGTTTAAGAATTGAGATATCCTATTAAATTCACTCTGTAGCAAGTGTAAACTTGTTTAATTTCTCATGTTAGTAATGACAGAGAAATAGATTTACTGGCAACTATCAGATTACTTTAAAAAAGTAAAAACAAAACTTGAAGTGGTAAAAATTCTGGTTTCAAAATTCAGATATCCTATTAAATTCACATTGAGACATGCCTAAACTTGTTCAAGTTTTCATATTAGTAATGACATAAAAATTGATTTACTTAAAACTGCCAGCTTTTTTTAAATAAAACAAAACGAAAAATAGGGCTGTAACTACAAAACTTGAGGTGGTAAAAAATTCTGGTTCGAAAATTTAGATACCCATTTAAATTCACGTTGAAACAAGTGTAAACTTGTTTAATTTCTTATATCAGTAATGACAGATAAATGGATTTACTTGCAACTGTCGGTTCTTTTTAAACAAAACACAATATAGGATTGTAACTACGAAACTTGAAGTAGTAAAAGATTTTTGTTTGAAAATTGAGATATCCTATTAAATTCACTCGGTAGCAAGTCTAAACTTGTTTAATTTCTCATGTTAGTAATCACAGAGGAATGGATTTACTGACAACTATCAGATTACTTTAAAAAAGTATAAACAAAACTTGAAGTGGTAAAAATTCTGGTTTCAAAATTCAGATATCCTATTAAATTCACATTGAGTCATGTCTAAACTTGTTCAATTTTTTATATTAGTAATGACATAAAAATTGATTTACTTAAAACTGCCAGCTTTCTTTTTAATAAAACAAAACGAAAAATAGGGCTGTAACTACAAAACTTGAGGTGGTAAAAAATTCTGGTTGGAAATTTTAGATACCCTTTTAAATTCACTTTGAAACAAGTGTAAACTTGTTTAATTTCTTATATCAGTAATGACAGATAAATAGATTTACTTGCAACTGTCGGTTCTTTTTAAACAAAACTCAATATACGATTGTAACTACGAAACTAGAAGTAATAAAAGATTTTTGTTTGAAAATTGAGATATCCTATTAAATTCACTCGATAGCAAGTGTAAACTTGTTTAATTTCTCATGTTAGTAATGACAGAGAAATGGATTTACTGGCAACTATCAGATTACTTTAAAAAAGTAAAAACAAAACTTGAAGTGGTAAAAATTCTGGTTTCAAAATTCAGATATCCTATTAAATTCACAATGAGACATGTCTAAACTTGTTCAATTTTTCATATTAGTAATGACATAAAAATTGATTTACTTAAAACTGCCAGCTTTTTTTTAATAAAACAAAACGAAAAATAGGGCTGTAACTACAAAACTTGAGGTGGTAAAAAATTCTGGTTGGAAAATTTAGATACCCATTTAAATTCACAATGAATTTACTTGCTGTAACTGTCGGTAAACACAAAATAGTACTGTAACTATGAAATTTGAGGTGGTAAAGGATTTGTCTTTTGGCTTATATTGGCTGATATATACATTTTCAAAAATCTTAAACCGCATAAAAAATACAATAATGCAGTGACTAGTATATCTAGCTGTTATCTGTCAAGGTCAGGTTTTATTACGCCTGTCTCTCGGTTAGTTCAAGCCCCCCGCCCCCAACCCTCTGAAAGTTATAAATATTCAGATTGTGGGGTCGTAAAATTTTCGTTTTTATACATCCGAATCTCGCGTGATGTGCTCTTGCGTTTTCGCAGTCAGCGGCAATAAATTTGCCGGCGATCGATGCTCGTCTAGTTCTTTGGTCCTGCGATAGCGAAAGCACACAATGCGCGATGGGGGGTGGATGGGTGGCTTTGCAGGCGCCAATGTCAAACGAAGGACTATTCGCGAAAATACATATGGGGTGATTTAAATAATTTATTATCTGATAAGAGATATTGTTGGGGGGCGGTTAAGTGCTTGATATTTTATGCTAAGGAATGGTGTTATAAATTGTGGTTTTTTTTGTATGTCTCGCATAGCAATTATTTGATAAAAGCTACTGGAAATATTATACATATTGTGTACTGCATGATTTTCATTCAATCGGCTGAACAAACAATAACAAACATCAACTGTTTTTACTTACTAACTCGAAGAAAACCGTTTGAATCGCGAATGTATTCAGTACTCCGCCCATTTCCTCCCAAGGACTGTACACAAGAGGACGACGAACTGTGATCTGTCGACCTATCAAGTGAAGGGAAATATTTTACGTCATCGAACCGTGATCTGGCGGGGATATTTGGCGGTAAATGCAAATTTTATTGAAATGTAATGAAAATGTTTGCGACCATCACAAACGTTTTCATTACATTTCAATAAAATTTACATTTACCGCCAGATCACGGTTCGATGACGTAAAATATTTTCCGACATCTGATAGGTCGACGGAAACATTCTGCAATATTTACATCAAATGTACAGCTTTCTAAACGCCTGCAATTAGATAATTTCTATATTCTAGTTTCTAAATATTTTTTGTTTTAATTTTTGTTTTTAGGACAAAGAAAATAAGCTG
Organism: Lordithon lunulatus; assembly: GCA_963942505.1. Classification (NCBI taxonomy): domain Eukaryota; kingdom Metazoa; phylum Arthropoda; class Insecta; order Coleoptera; family Staphylinidae; genus Lordithon; species Lordithon lunulatus. The sequence goes on from OZ012675.1 coordinate 5,340,144, forward strand.
GGAGGCACATTTAGACTCGACCGACCAGAACAACAACATCACAATGACGTCCGAAGACTTGCTGCAGCCGGGCCACGTCGTCAAGGAGCGGTGGAAGGTGGTGAAGAAAATTGGGGGCGGCGGCTTCGGCGAGATCTACGAGGGACTCGATCTCATCACCCGCGAGCAGGTGGCGCTCAAGGTGGAATCGGCGCGGCAGCCGAAGCAGGTGCTTAAGATGGAGGTGGCTGTGCTGAAGAAACTTCAAGGCAAAGAACATGTTTGCAGGTAAAGCATTTTTTCTGTGACAACTACCCTCCGCTGAATATTTATTTGATAAGCAACAAAAAAAAAAACAGTGTGGACAACTGTGAAAGCTTTGATATAAAATCTCAAAGAGGAATATTAGTTTAATAATAAAATGAATTAACATTCCTCAACTAATATTGCTCCCCGTATAGAAAAAATCGAGCTGAAGCGAATGCAAGAAACCGCAATACTCTATCTCTTTTAGTTATCGAGATACAGTGCAAAATAGGCGTCTTCAAAAACGAGTTCTCGAGATACATAGGTGGTGAACGTTATTTTCCTACAACAACGCAAAATCGAACGGGTTTTTCCTCAACTACTATTGCTCACCGTATAGAAAAAATCGAGCTGAAGCGAATGCAAGAAACCGCAATACTCTATCTCTTTTAGTTATCGAGATACAGTGCAAAACAGGCGTCTTCAAAACGAGTTCTCGAGATACATAGGTGGCGAACGTCATTTTCCTTCAACCACGCCAAATCAAACGGGTTTTTCCTCAACTACTATTGCTCCTCGTATAGAAAAAATCAAGCTGAAGCGAATGCATGAAACCGCAACACTCAATCTCTTTTAGTTATCGAGATACAGTGCAAAATAGGCGTCTTTAAAAACGAGTTCTCGAGATACATAGGTGGTGAACGTCATTTTCCTTCAACCACTCAAAATCAAACGGGTTTTTCCTCAACTACTATTGCTCCCCGTATAGAAAAAATCAAGCTGAAGCGAATGCAAGAAACCGCAACACTCTATCTCTTTTAGTTATCGAGATACGGTGTAAAATAGGTGTCTTAAAAACGAGTTCACGAGATACATAGGTCGCGAACGTCATTTTCCTTCAACCACGCAAAATCAAGCGAGTTTTTCCTGAACTACTATTGCTCCCCGTATAGAATAAATCAAGCTGAAGCGAATGCAAGAAACCGCAACACTCTATCTCTTTTAGTTATCGAGATACAGTGTAAAATAGGCGTCTTAAAAACGAGTTCTCGAGATACATAGGTCGCGAACGTCATTTTCCTTCAACCACGCAAAATCAAGCGAGTTTTTCCTGAACTACTATTGCTCCCCGTATAGAAAAAATCAAGCTGAAGCGAATGCAAGAAACCGCAACACTCTATCTCTTTTAGTTATCGAGATACAGTGTAAAATAGGCGTCTTAAAAACGAGTTCTCGAGATACATAGGTCGCGAACGTCATTTTCCTTCAACCACGCAAAATCAAGGGAGTTTTTCCCGAACTACTATTGCTCCCCGTATAGAAAAAATCGAGTTGAAGCGAATGCAAGAAACCGCAACAATCTATCTCTTTTAGTTATCGAGATACAGTGTAAAATAGGCGTCTTCAAAACGAGTTCTTGAGATACATAGGTGGTGAACGTAATTTTCCTTCAACCACGCAAAATCAAACGGGTTTTTCCTGAACTACTATTGCTCCCCATATAGAAAACATCAAGCTGAAGCAAATGCAAGAAACCGCAAGACTCTATCTCTTTTATTTATCGAGATACAGTGCAAAATAGGCGTCTGCAAAACGAATTCTCGAAATACATAGGCGGCGAACGTCATTTTCCTTCAACCACACAAAATACAACGGGGTTTTCCTCAACTACTATTGCTCCCCGTATAGAAAAAATCGAGCTGAAGCGAATGCAAGAAACCGCAATACTCTACCTCTTTTAGTTATCGAGATACAGGACAAAATAAGCCTCTTCAAAACGAGTTCTCGAGATACATAGGTGGCGAACGTCATTTTCCTTCAACCACGCGTAATCAAGCGAGTTTTCCCTAAACTACTATTACTCCCCGTATAGAAAAAATCGAGCTGAAGCGAATGCAAGAAACCGCAACACTCTATCTCTTTTAGTTATCGAGATACAGTGTAAAATAGGCGTCTTAAAAACGAGTTCTCGAGATACATAGGTCGCGAACGTCATTTTCCTTTCACAACGCAAAATCGAACGGGTTTTTCCTCAACTACTATTGTTCCCCGTATAGAAAAAATTGAGCTGAAGCGAATGCAAGAAACCGCAACACTCTATCTCTTTTAGTTATCGAGATACAGTGGAAAACAGGCGTCTTCAAAACGAGTTCTCGTGATACATAGGTGGCGAACGTCATTTTCCTTCAACCACGCGTAATCAAGCGAGTTTTCCCTAAACTACTATTACTCCCCGTATAGAAAAAATCGAGCTGAAGCGAATGAAAGTAACCGCAACACTCTATCTCTCTTAGTTATCGAGATACAGTGCAAAATAGGCGTCTTCAAAACGAGTTCTCGAGATACATAGGTGGCGAACGTCATTTTCCTTCAACCACGCAAAATCAAGCGAGTTTTTCCTCAACTACTATTGCTCCCCATATAGAAAATATCGAGCTGAAGCGAATGCAAGAAACCGCAACACTGTATCTCTTTTAGTTATCGAGATACAGTGTAAAATAGGCGTCTTAAAAACGAGTTCTCGAGATACATAGGTGGCGAACGTCATTTTCCTTCAACCACGCAAAATCAAGCGAGTTTTTCCTCAACTACTATTGCTCCCCATATAGAAAATATCGAGCTGAAGCGAATGAAAGTAACCGCAACACTCTATCTCTCTTAGTTATCGAGATACAGTGCAAAATAGGCGTCTTCAAAACGAGTTCTCGAGATACATAGGTGGCGAACGTCATTTTCCTTCAACCACGCAAAATCAAGCGAGTTTTTCCTCAACTACTATTGCTCCCCATATTGGAAATATCGAGCTGAAGCGAATGCAAGAAACCGCAACACTCTATCTCTTTTAGTTATCGAGATACAGTGTAAAATAGGCGTCTTAAAAACGAGTTCTCGAGATACATAGGTGGCGAACGTCATTTTCCTTCAACCACGCAAAATCAAGCGAGTTTTTCCTCAACTACTATTGCTCCCCATATAGAAAATATCGAGCTGAAGCGAATGAAAGTAACCGCAACACTCTATCTCTCTTAGTTATCGAGATACAGTGCAAAATAGGCGTCTTCAAAACGAGTTCTCGAGATACATAGGTGGCGAACGTCATTTTCCTTCAACCACGCAAAATCAAGCGAGTTTTTCCTCAACTACTATTGCTCCCCATATAGAAAATATCGAGCTGAAGCGAATGCAAGAAACCGCAACACTCTATCTCTTTTAGTTATCGAGATACAGTGTAAAATAGGCGTCTTAAAAACGAGTTCTCGAGATACATAGGTGGCGAACGTCATTTTCCTTCAACCACGCAAAATCAAGCGAGTTTTTCCTCAACTACTATTGCTCCCCATATAGAAAATATCGAGCTGAAGCGAATGAAAGCAACCGCAACACTCTATCTCTTTTAGTTATCGAGATACAGGGCAAAATAAGCGTCTTCAAAACGAGTTCTCGGGATACATAGGTGGCGAACGTCATTTTCCTTCAACCACACAAAATCTAACGGGGTTTTCTTCAACTACTATTGCTCCCCGTATAGAAAACATCGAGCTGAAGCGAATGCAAGAAACCGCAACACTCTATCTCTTTTAGTTATCGATATACAGTGTAAAATAGGCGTCTTCCAAACGAGTTCTCGAGATACATAGGTGGCGAACGTCATTTTCCTTCAACTACGCAAAATCAAACGGGTTTTTCCTCAACTACTATTGCTCCCCGTATAGAAAACATCAAGCTGAAGCGAATGCAAGAAATCGCAATACTCTATCTCTTTTAGTTATCGAGATACAGTGCAAAATAGGCGTGTTCAAAAACGAGTTTTCGAGATACATAGGTGGCGAACGTCATTTTCCTTCAACCACGCAAAATTAAGCGAGTTTTTCTGAACTACTATTGCTCCCCGTACAGAAAAAATCGAGCTGAAGCGAATGCAAGAAACCGCAACACTCTATCTCTTTTAGTTATCGAGATACAGTGTAAAATAGGCGTCTTAAAAACGAGTTCTCGAGATACATAGGTGGCGAACGTCATTTTCCTTCAACCACGCAAAATCAAGCGAGTTTTTCCTCAACTACTATTGCTCCCCATATAGAAAATATCGAGCTGAAGCGAATGAAAGCAACCGCAACACTCTATCTCTTTTAGTTATCGAGATACAGGGCAAAATAAGCGTCTTCAAAACGAGTTCTCGGGATACATAGGTGGCGAACGTCATTTTCCTTCAACCACACAAAATCTAACGGGGTTTTCTTCAACTACTATTGCTCCCCGTATAGAAAACATCGAGCTGAAGCGAATGCAAGAAACCGCAACACTCTATCTCTTTTAGTTATCGATATACAGTGTAAAATAGGCGTCTTCCAAACGAGTTCTCGAGATACATAGGTGGCGAACGTCATTTTCCTTCAACTACGCAAAATCAAACGGGTTTTTCCTCAACTACTATTGCTCCCCGTATAGAAAACATCAAGCTGAAGCGAATGCAAGAAATCGCAATACTCTATCTCTTTTAGTTATCGAGATACAGTGCAAAATAGGCGTGTTCAAAAACGAGTTTTCGAGATACATAGGTGGCGAACGTCATTTTCCTTCAACCACGCAAAATTAAGCGAGTTTTTCTGAACTACTATTGCTCCCCGTACAGAAAAAATCGAGCTGAAGCGAATGCAAGAAACCGCAACACTCTATCTCTTTTAGTTATCGAGATACAGTGTAAAATAGGCGTCTTAAAAACGAGTTCTCGAGATACATAGGTGGCGAACGTCATTTTCCTTCAACCACGCGTAATCAAGCGAGTTTTCCCTAAACTACTATTACTCCCCGTATAGAAAAAATCGAGCTGAAGCGAATGAAAGTAACCGCAACACTCTATCTCTCTTAGTTATCGAGATACAGTGCAAAATAGGCGTCTTCAAAACGAGTTCTCGAGATACATAGGTGGCGAACGTCATTTTCCTTCAACCACGCAAAATCAAACGGGTTTTTCCTCAACTACTATTGCTCACCGTATAGAAAAAATCGAGCTGAAGGGATTGCAAGAAACCGCAACACTCTATCTCTTTTAGTTATCGAGATACAGTGCAAAATAGGCGTCTTCAAAACGAGTTCTCGAGATACATAGGTGGTGAACGTCATTTTCCTTCAACCACGCGTAATCAAGCGAGTTTTCCCTAAACTACTATTGCTCCTCGTATAGAAAAAATCGAGCTGAAGCGAATGCACGTAACCGCAACACTCTATCTCTCTTAGTTATCGAGATACAGTGCGAAATAGGCGTCTTCAAAACGAGTTCTCGAGATATATAGATGGCGAACGTCATTTTCCTTCAACCACGCCAAATCAAACCGGTTTTCCCTCAACTACTATTGCACCCCGTATAGAAAAAATCGAGCTAAAGTGAATGCAAGGAACCGCAATACTCTATCTCTTTTAGTTATCCAGATACAGTGCAAAATAGGCGTCTTCAAATCGGCAACCTATAGCTGTAGAGCTCAAGGAAGAACACCAACACATAATTATCTTGGTTTCAGGTTTATTGGCTGTGGTAGGAACGACAGGTTTAATTACGTAGTGATGCAGCTGCAGGGTCGGAACCTGGCAGAACTGCGTAGGGCCCAGCCGCGGGCCGCCTTCAGTCTTTCCACGACGCTGCGGCTGGGACTGCAAATACTTAAAGCTATCGAATCGATTCACTCAGTGGGCTTCCTTCACAGGGACATTAAGCCCAGCAATTTTTCCATGGGGCGGTACGTGAACACCTGCATTCGCTGCAAACCGATATAATCCAACTGATTTTCTAGATTGCCCTACAACTGTAGACGGGTATACATGCTGGACTTTGGCCTGGCACGCCAGTACACGACTAGTACTGGGGAGGTACGTGCACCACGAGCCGCCGCTGGCTTCAGAGGCACCGTCCGGTATGCCAGCATTAACGCGCATAGAAATAGAGGTTTGTGTCTAACATAATCCATTAGTTTTTGGTGTTTGAACTTGAATTTTACAGAAATGGGTCGACATGACGACCTGTGGAGTCTATTCTATATGCTGGTAGAGTTTGTGAATGGGCAACTGCCCTGGCGGAAGGTGAAGGATAAGGAGCAAGTTGGTTTAATGAAGGAAAAGTACGATCACCGGTTGCTGTTAAAGCATCTGCCGTCCGATTTAAAGCAATTTCTGGATCATATACAATCTTTGGAGTATGCGGACAAACCTGATTATCCTGTAAGTTGAAAACGGAAATTATACAACTTTCCCTCTTTGGGTAGAGGAAGTTAAAACGCCGCTCTAGAGGGATAGTTGTATTATTTTGTATATAACCACTCGAGATATTGTGTGAATTCATCCTCACTAGCTAAGCTACACTGATGAGATCTAACAAGATCTAGATATGAGGCTGTGGGAATTAAAGTGGTGTAAGTCACATTTGAATTGTCTTGAAATGGAGATGATTTTGCTTTTGGTATTTATGTAAATCGACGTGAACTGTTACAGACATGAAATCAATTTATTCTTAAATAAAAATGTAGCTGCGTATGTCGACTTACATAAATACCAAACGCAGAATCTTCTCATTTTCAAGGCAATTCAAATGTGACTTACACCACTTTAATTCTCACAGGCTAATATATAGATCTTGTTAGATCTCATCAGTGTAGCTGGTGTACACTTTCATTCTCACAGGATCATATGTAGATTGCTAAGAGGTGGATCCACACTTATATATTTGACAACGGAAATGTTTGTATCTTATGATATTTCTTACAGATGTTGATCTCTCTCTTCGAGCGTTGTATGAAGCGTCGTGGCGTAAAGGAGTCCGATCCCTACGATTGGGAGAAGGCCCCCGCCGGTGATAACATGACCAACACAACGACGACGAATTCAACGGCGCCGGCGCAGGCGCCGCATCCGCCTGCCACGTTGCAGCGCTACCAGGCGCACAGACACACCACCGCCACGGACAATAATCAGGAGAACATAGAGCCCACGGATAACAAAGATGTGAGTACAACATTATCCAGCCCTCCCCATCCCCTTCCTTGATTTTTGTTTCCCTTTTAGTAACGTCATCGTCGCTGGAGCATTATGATGATGTGTTGTATGTTTCTTCTTTAGGCTCAGCTGGAGGCCAGGAGGAAACGGATCGAAACGGAGAACACAGCGCCGGCCACGGACGCGCAGATTAATGCCAGCGCGAGGACGGCGGTGGACAAGAATTGCAATGCCACTGCAGCAGATTCAGTACAACAAGGTAAGAGCATACCTTTTTTTTCATAGCGACGGATATAAATTAACACCCAAAGGCCGAGTTACAAATTGTAGCAAATACAACTACTACTTACATTAGCGTGGTTCGCCTGTTTGTTGCTGCAGAGAGGCTGAGCCTTGTAGCTTTGCAGTGCTTTTAACGTTTCAAAAAAGTTTTCAAGTAAAATATTTGTAATAGAAGTGAGTTGGGTAATTTTGTTGCAGTTCCTAGAAGAAGAGCCACGTCACATCTCGAACAGGCGCCGGAAAAGCTGGACAACGAAATGGCGGCTTCAGCGCGTTCCACGTCGGACGCCAACGTGAAACCGACACCGTTGCGCAAGAGCCAGTCAGGAGTAGCAACTTTAGGGCGGTTACGTGTAGCACCGTCTCCTCAGCAAGGAGGTAAGTCCCATCTACCTTATCACCCAATTTCTTTTTATTATCGCTCCTCATGTCCGAGAAACTTCTATATACGGGAGTAAATCAAGTTGAAAAGTCGTTGATTGGGCTTTGTCTCGTTAAGAATATGACACACGGGTATAAATACTAAATTCATGTTACAGGGAGTGTAGTTGAAGCGCCGGCAACGCCCGATCAAGAGCGCCCCAGGAGGCGGCAGCCATCAGCAGCGCGTAGCTCTCGGTCCGGTGTCCGCGACCAAAGTCTCACCCAGTTCGCGGTGATGGACGACGAGAATGTCAGCCAGCAAGTCACACGGGGCGGCGCCCTCACCTTGGCCAGCCAATGGAAGTCCCAGTTCGACGACAGTGAGGAGACCACGGACAACGAGTGGAAACCGGAGAGTCCCGAGCACCGCGGCGGGCTGAACACCCTCGGCCTAGGACTGTCCGAGGCGGCAGCGGTGCCGCCCGCACTCAGCCGCATCAGCGAGGACTCGCGGACCAGTCACAAGAAGTACATCAACATCGCCGGGATCGAGGACTACCCTGAGCTAGTAGGTGAGGATCGGCCAGCGCGCCAACGCTCGCCGCCGCAGTCAGATATTAATTTTCACCCGCTTCTTGTCCCATCAGTCGTTAAGGGGGCGGCGAGGCGGCGCACCCGCACGATGGCGCACCACCGCACCTTCCGCTTGCGCAATAACGAGCTCAAGAATAAAATTAATGTCTGACCCCCGTACCACCCGTACAGTAGAATATCGTTTTTGGTTTGATTTTTATATACATTTAGCGTGTGTTTGACGTGAGCGTACACCCCTCTATCTAAAAGTGATTTTTAAATTATACTAATATTCCCTTGAAACCCTCCCGGAAGGCGGTCTCCCGAGGGCATGGTCGACGCCCTCGCTGTCGCCGTTCGTGCGGGTCGGACTGAAGCCGCCGCTGCTGCAGCAGGCGGCGTTCGACGACCTGGTCTTCAAAGTGGACGTGATGAGGAACGTGGCGTCGCGGCACTCCGTCGTGGATGATGCCGGCGATAGGCCGCTGGTGGCGGCGCACAAGTGGGGCAGTCTGCCCACGGTGCATCTTAACGATAAGGAGGGGTACAAGAGTCAGGACGACGATGAGGATGGGGGCGGCGGGGACGAAGGACTGCAAGAGGTGACGTATTTGTGTGATACTAAGTCTTCATGTAGTAAGTCTGTTGGTGGTTAGGTTGCGGGCAAATTGGAGATTCGCGTGGTACCAAAGGTGGAACCACCGCCGGTGGTACAGAATGGCACTGAGACGCCGCCGCAGCAGCCGCAAAACGCGTCGCCTAAGACTAAATTGGAGCGCACCAAAAGTATACTCAAGCAGGGCAGCAAGGAGCGGGGTGATAATGGGGAGCTACTTCAAAGTCCTAAACGGGAGGCGATTAGCTTCGCGCCAGAGTACGATTTGGAGAAGCGAAGGGTGGAGAAACGGATAAGTATGGAGGATGAGCAGGATAAGCACAAAGATGCTGAAGGTGAGTTTTTTTGATAATGTTAAATCACTTTTAAAAAATCACCAAAAATTCATTTTTTTGTATAACACCTTCAAATTGTGGTTGGTGATTAAGACACATGTTTTCACTATAGGTGTTAATTTATAGCAATATTCCATAGCTACAATTCGAGTTAGAGCAGTTACAATAAAATTAGTTTACAATTATTGTATATGAAATTTAAAAAAAACACCAAAAACTCATTTTTTTGTATAACACCTTCAAATTGTGGTTGGTGATTAAGACACATGTTTTCATTATAGGTGTTAATTTATAGCAATATTCCATAGCTACAATTCGAGTTAGAGCAGTTACAATAAAATTAGTTTACAATTATTGTATATGAAATTTTAAAAAATCACCAAAAATTAATTTTTTTTTGTATAACACCTTCAAATTATGGTTGGTGATTATGATACATGTTTTCACAATAGTTATCAATTTATAGCAATATTCAGTAGCTACAATTCGAGTTAGAGCAGTTACAATAAAATTAGTTTACAATTATTGTATATGAAATTTTAAAAATCACCAAAAATTTATTTTTTTGTATAACACCTTCAAATTGTGGTTGGTGATCAAGACACATGTTTTCACTATAAGTGTTAATTTATAGCAATATTCCATAGCTACCATTCGAGTTAGAGCAGTTACAATAATATTAGTTTACAATTATTGTATATGAAATTTTAAAAAATCACCAAAAATTCATTTTTTGTATAACACCTTCAAATTGTGGTTGGTGATTAAGACACATGTTTTCACTATAGGTGTTAATTTATAGCAATATACCATAGCTACAATTCGAGTTAGAGCAGTTACAATAAAATTGGTTTACAATTATTGTATATGAAATTTTAAAAAATCACCAAAAATTATTTTTTTTGTATAACACCTTCAAATTGTGGTTGGTGATTAAGACACATGTTTTCATTATAGGTGTTAATTTATAGCAATATTCCATAGCTACAATTCGAGTTAGAGCAGTTACAATAAAATTAGTTTACAATTATTGTATATGAAATTTTAAAAAATCACCAAAAATTCATTTTTTTATATAGCACCTTCAAATTGTGGTTGGTGATTAAGACACATGTTTTCACTATAGGTGTTAATTTATAGCAATATTCCATAGCTACAATTCGAGTTAGAGCAGTTACAATAAAATTAGTTTACAATTATTGTATATGAAATTTTAAAAACTCACCAAAAATTTATTTTTTTGTATAACACCTTCAAATTATGGTTGGTGATTAAGACATATGTTTTCACTATAGGTGTTAATTTATAGCAATATTCCATAGCTACATTTCGAGTTAGAGCAGTTAAAATAAAATTAGTTTACAATTATTGTATATGAAATTTTAAAAAATCACCAAAAATTCATTTTTTTGTACATCACCTTCAAATTGTGGTTGGTGATTAAGACACATGTTTCCACTATAGGTGTTAATTTATAGCAATATTCCATAGCTACAATTCGAGTTAGAGCAGTTACAATAAAATTAGTTTACAATTATTGTATATGAAATTTTAAAAAATCACCAAAAATTAATTTTTTTGTATAACACGTTCAAATTGTGGTTGGTGATTAAGACACATGTTTTCATTATAGGTGTTAATTTATAGCAATATTCCATAGCTACAATTCGAGTTAGAGCAGTTACAATAAAATTAGTTTACAATTATTGTATATGAAATTTTAAAAAATCACCAAAAATTCATTTTTTTATATAGCACCTTCAAATTGTGGTTGGTGATTAAGACACATGTTTTCACTATAGGTGTTAATTTATAGCAATATTCCATAGCTACAATTCGAGTTAGAGCAGTTACAATAAAATTAGTTTACAATTATTGTATTTGAAATTTTAAAAAATCACCAAAAATTTATTTTTTTGTATAACACCTTCAAATTATGGTTGGTGATTAAGACATATGTTTTCACTATAGGTGTTAATTTATAGCAATATTCCATAGCTACATTTCGAGTTAGAGCAGTTAAAATAAAATTAGTTTACAATTATTGTATATGAAATTTTAAAAAATCACCAAAAATTCATTTTTTTGTATAACACCTTCAAATTGTGGTTGGTGATCAAGACACATGTTTTCACTATAGGTGTTAATTTATAGCAATATTCCATAGCTACAATTCGGGTTAGAGCAGTTACAATAATATTAGTTTACAATTATTGTATATGAAATTTTAAAAAATCACCAAAAATTTATTTTTTTGTATAACACCTTCAAATTGTGGTTGGTGATTAAGACACATGTTTTCACTATAGGTGTTAATTTATAGCAATATTCAATAGCTACAATTCGAGTTAGAGCAGTTATAATGAAATTAGTTTACAATTATTGTATATGAAATTTTAAAAAATCACCAAAAATTCATTTTTTTGTACATCACTTTCAAATTGTGGTTGGTGATTAAGACACATGTTTTCACTTTAGGTGTTAATTTATAGCAATATTCCATAGCTACAATTCGAGTTAGAGCAGTTACAATATAATTAGTTTACAATTATTGTATATGAAATTTTAAAAAATCACCAAAAATTCATTTTTTTGTATAGCACCTTCAAAGTGTGGTTGGTGATTAAGACACGTGTTTTCACTATAGGTGTTAATTTATAGCAATATTCCATAGCTACAATTCGAGTTAGAGCAGTTACAATAAAATTAGTTTACAATTATTGTATATGAAATTTTAAAAAATCACCAAAAATTTATTTTTTTGTATAACACCTTCAAATTGTGGTTGGTGATTAAGACACATGTTTTCACTATAGGTATCAATTTATAGCAATATTCAATAGCTACAATTCGAGTTAGAGCAGTTATAATGAAATTAGTTTACAATTATTGCAAATACAAAATTATTCGATACTAGTCCTGCTGTCTGCAGTGACAGACGCAATCATTGAACCAGAGTTGCAATTTTTCTCCGCAGAAATTCTGGTGGTGGAGACCGTGGCATCGGCGGAGAATATGCCCGTTCGCGTAGCGGAGGTGGTGGTGACGCCACCGCCCCCCGAAAAGGAAGCTGTCGTGCTGGCAGTCGAGGTGGAAGTGAAAGAAGAGTCCGCCAGTTCAGGTACTAGCTCCGAGGCACGTCGAAGGAAAACCGCGCCTGTTGCTGAGCCGGAGGTGATGGATTCGCCCAATAACTCGCTAAAGAACAAAACCACCAAAGCGAATGAGAGGATTAAGAATAATCTCGAAACGAATAATAGGTAAGACAGTTATTGATATGGCCTGTACTTATTTCGATTCGTCCGCTGGGCCTTCCTCCTTGCTCTGTTGGCTACTGCACTTGCGCCCACAACTTCCTGGCTCTACTAGTATAACGATATACCTATACAGTTTACAAATATATGTATATATATATATATATAACGGTATATATATATATATATATATATATATATATATATATATATATATATATATACTACATCTCTAATTTTTTATTATTATTATTTCAATCAGATCTGAGAGTAGTTCATCAAAATCCGACAGCAAAGTGCGCCTCCATGCGCTTGACAAGAAGCGTGCCATGGAGGATTTGCGTGCACCCGCAGAGAATGTGCATTGTAGTCCTTCCGTCGATCTGACTTCCAATCCGGCCGTGACGTACGTATCGGTGAACAGCGTGCTGGACCCCAGGTAAGAAGAAGATTATTGTATTGATCTTCAAGATACCTTACCACGGTCGTTTACCATTTACAGGAGTAAAAAGTCTGTTGCGAATGGTCTTAGTCCTGGCATCGAAGAACAGTCCGAGTACTTCGATGCAACCGAGAATCCGCTCTTCAGGGACAAAAGGCAGGAGCTGGATGATGAGGATAGTGGCGTGGATAATGTCAGTCAAATCCTCAGAGAGAGCTCGGTAAGTGAAAACAGCCGTGTTAGATATTTTATTCATCAAAAGTAAGCGCGTAGTAGGAAACATTTATTTCATGGGTGATGGACAGTCATAAATTTGGGGGCCTCTATAATCCCTATAATATAAAAATGAAAACAATGTTTTGAAGCCGACCGACGTGTCATTTATGACGTTTGTGCTGTCAGTTCAAAAGTCGAGTGATCGAATTCCTATCGATTTGAGTTTTTTTTATGTTAGAAGTAATAAAACTAGTACTTGATGGAAATAAAATGTTCCACACATGACCACAAATATTTTTCTGAACACCTTTACAGTTTACCATTGTTTTAAATGTTCTAGACCACTTTTGGGCAATTTTGATCATATTTTGAAGCAATAAAACTACTACTTGATTGAAGTAGAAAGTTCCAAATATTACCACAATTATTTATCTGAACACCTTTATAGTATTCAATTATTTTAAATGTTCTAGACCACTTTTGGGTAATTTTGATCATATTTAGAAGCAATAAAACTAGTACTTGATTGAAGTAAAATGTTCCACACATGACCACAAATATTTATCCGAACACCTTTACAGTTTTCAATTGTTTTAAATGTTCTGGACCACTTTTGGGCACTTTTGATCATATTTTGAAGCAATAAAACTAGTACTAGATTGAAGTAAAATGTTCAACACATGACCACAAATATTTATCTGAACACCTTTACAGTTTTCAATTGTTTTAAATCTGCTAGACTACTTTTGGGCAATGTTGATCATATTTTGAAGCATTAAAACTAGTACTTGATTGAAGTAGAATGACTATGGTCTCCGTTGTTTTCAGGTTAGTCCTGCACTAGACGGCAGCAAGATCTCACGAATACCCGTAGCGGTCGGGGGCGGCCAGCGCCTAGCCAAATGCATGTCCTGGTCGGGTGATCTGACCCCCGGCCTGCGGCGTCGGCGGCAGTCCGAAAAGTACGTCACCGACCCGAGCCAGCTGAATCTGCGCTTCAAGCGGCACTCGACGGCCGGACCGGGAGGTGAGTGCTCACCGCCCTCGCCCGACAACCTCACCGACACAAAAATAAAAGTCCTCGCGTGCACCCGTTTCTGTTTGTAGTCCCCTCCGTAGTTTTCGTGACATCGCCCCCATTTTCCGCTGCCGATGACACCGCTACCTCCGGCACGATCACCACGTCTGAAACCACCGCCTCCGGCACTGCAGCCGTCGATGGCTCGGAAGGTAGCGCGCGTGCATGGCCCTCTTGTAGCAACAATAATCATAACCGGCGTGTTCTTTTTTTTTTCACTAAGTAAACCAAACGCACAAATTAAAGGAGAATTAATGTTAAATGTACATAGCTACTAATCGGTAGTCTCCAAAGTAGTTAACAGAAAAATCCTAAAAATTATTTGAATAATCCAGTTCAGTAACCTAGGGATTTGACGGCAGTCCGCCTAGTAATGAACATTGGGGAGCATGAGTTCAAACCAGGTAGATGCGATTTTTTGGGAATCACCTTTTACAGTTTTTTTTATGAAGTTAAGGTAACTACCGGGTAATTAAACTCCTCTGAGCTTCTCCCTTTACCGGAAGAAAAGGCACACGACTGTTAGCCTTATATGAGCGGCTTTCGTTTATCGTTCGGGAGCTGTTCTGGGATAGTCGATTGTTCAACACATGACCACAAATGTTTATCTGAACATCTTTACAGTTTTTAGTTGTTTTAAATATTCTAGACCACTTTTGAGCAATTTTGATCATATTTTGAAGCAATAAAACTAGTACTTGATTAAAGTAAAATGTTCCACATATGACCACAAATATTTATCTGTACACTTTTGCAGTTTTCAATTGTTTTAAATGTTGTAGACTACTTTTGGACAATTTTGATCATATTTTGAACACCGTTTCCGATTTAAGCAGTGTCTGGTTGAATCCCACTGCACTTTGGCTACCACTTACCTGTTTTTATACCAATAAAATAAATCCTTCAGGATAAAATACTTGTTAATTGTAATGCGATTAGCTTTAAATTCGTTGAGATATTAATTTTTAAAACTACAACTCGTAATTTACAAGCATTTTGAAGATTCTGTATGGATTTAAAAATACTTAGCAGGATTCCTTGGTATCCTTGATTTTTATACCAATAAATTAATCCTTCAGAATAAAATTCGTGTCAACACTAATGCGATTAGCTTCAAATTTGTTGAGATATTATTTTTTAAAACTACAACTCGTAATTTACAAGCATTTTGATGATTCTGGATGGATTTAAAAATACCTAGCAGGATTCCTTGGTATCCTTGATATTTATACCAATAAAATAGTCCATCAGAATAAAATTTGTGTCAACACTAATGCGATTAGCTTCAAATTTGTTGAGATATTAATTTTTAAAACTACAACTCGTAATTTACAAGCATTTTGATGATTCTGGATGAATTTAAAAATACCTAGCAGGATTCCTTGGTATCCTTGATTTTTATACCAATCAAATAATCCTTCAGTATAAAATTTGTGTCAACACTAATGCGATTAGCTTCAAATTTGTTGAGATATTAATTTTTAAAACTACAACTCTTAATTTACAAGCATTTTGATGATTCTGGATGAATTTAAAAATACTTAGCAGGATTCCTTGGTATCCTTGATTTTTATACCAATAAAATAATCCTTCAGAATAAAATTCGTGTCAACACTAATGCGATTAGCTTCAAATTTGTTGAGATATTATTTTTTAAAACTACAACTCGTAATTTACAAGCATTTTGATGATTCTGGATGAATTTAAAAATACTTAGCAGGATTTCTTGGTATCCTTGATTTTTATACCAATAAAATAATCCTTCAGAATAAAATTCCTGTTAACACTAATGCGATTAGCTTCAAATTTGTTGAGATATTATTTTTTAAAACTACAACTCGTAATTTACAAGCATTTTGATGATTCTGGATGAATTTAAAAATACTTAGCAGGATTCCTTGGTATCCTTGATTTTTATACCAATAAAATAATCCTTCAGAATAAAATTCGTGTTAACACTAATGCGATTAGCTTCAAATTTGTTGAGATATTATATTTTAAAACTACAACTCGTAATTTACAAGCATTTTGATGATTCTGGATGAATTTAAAAATACTTAGCAGGATTTCTTGGTATCCTTGATTTTTATACCAATAAAATAATCCTTCAGAATAAAATTCGTGTTAACACTAATGCGATTAGCTTCAAATTTGTTGAGATATTATTTTTTAAAACTACAACTCGTAATTTACAAGCATTTTGATGATTCTGGATGAATTTAAAAATACTTAGCAGGATTTCTTGGTATCCTTGATTTTTATACCAATAAAATAATCCTTCAGAATAAAATTCTTGTTAACTCTAATGCGATTAGCTTCAAATTTGTTGAGATATTAATTTTTAAAACTACAACTCGTAATTTAGAAGCATTTTGATGATTTTGAATGGATTTAAAAATACCTAACAGGATTCCTTGGTATCCTTGATTTTTATACCAATAAAATAATCCTTCAGAATAAAATTCGTGTTAACACTAATGCGATTAGCTTCAAATTTGTTGAGATATTATTTTTTAAAACTACAAGTCGTAATTTACAAGCATTTTGATGATTCTGGATGGATTTAAAAATACTTAGCAGGATTTCTTGGTATCCTTGATTTTTATACCAATAAAATAATCCTTCAGAATAAAATTCTTGTTAACTCTAATGCGATTAGCTTCAAATTTGTTGAGATATTAATTTTTAAAACTACAACTCGTAATTTAGAAGCATTTTGATGATTTTGAATGGATTTAAAAATACCTAACAGGATTCCTTGGTATCCTTGATTTTTATACCAATAAAATAATCCTTCAGAATAAAATTCGTGTTAACACTAATGCGATAGCTTCAAATTTGCTGAGATATTAATTTTTAAAACTACAACTCGTAATTTACAAGCATTTTGATGATTCTGGATGAATTTAAAAATACCTACCAGGATTTCTTGGTATCCTTGATTTTTATACCAATAAAATAATCCTTCAGAATAAAATTCTTGTTAACACTAATGCGATTAGCTTCAAATTTGTTGAGATATTATTTTTTAAAACTACAACTCGTAATTTACAAGCATTTTGATGATTCTGGATGGATTTAAAAATATCTAGCAGGATTCCTTGGTATCCTTGATTTTTATACCAATAAAATAATCCTTCAGAATAAAATTCGTGGTAACACTAATGCGATTAGCTTCAAATTTGTTGAGATATTATTTTCTAAAACTACAACTCGTAATTTACAAGCATTTTGATGATTCTGGATGAATTTAAAAATACTTAGCAGGATATCTTGGTATCCTTGATTTTTATACCAATAAAATAATCCTTTAGAATAAATTTTGTGTTAACACTAATGCGATTAGCTTCAAATTTGTTGAGATATTAATTTTTAAAACTACAACTCGTAATTTATAAGCATTTTGATGATTCTGGATGAATTTAAAAATACTTAGCAGGATTTCTTGGTATCCTTGATTTTTCTACGAATAAAATAATCCTTCAGTATAAAATCTGTGTCAACACTAATGCGATTAGCTTCAAATTTGTTGAGATATTCTTTTTTAAAACTACAACTCGTAATTTACAAGCATTTTGATGATTCTGGATGGATTTAAAAATACCTAGCAGGATTTCTTGATATCCTTGATTTTTATACCATTAAAATAATCCTTCAGAATAAAATTCGTGTCAACGCTAATGCGATTAGCTTCAAATTTGTTGAGATATTAATTTTTAAAACTACAACTCGTAATTTACAAGCATTTTGATGATTCTGGATGGATTTAAAAATACTTAGCAGGATTCCTTGGTATCCTTGATTTTTATACCAATAAAATAATCCTTCAGAATAAAATTCGTGTTAACACTAATGCGATTAGCTTCAAATTTGTTGAGATATTAATTTTTAAAACTACAACTCGTAATTTACAAGCATTTTGATGATTCTGGATGAATTTAAAAATACTTAGCAGGATTTCTTGGTATCCTTGATTTTTATACCAATAAAATAATCCTTCAGTATAAAATTTGTGTCAACACTAATGCGATTAGCTTCAAATTTGTTGAGATATTATTTTTTAAAACTACAACTCGTAATTTACAAGCATTTTAATGATTCTGGATGAATTTAAAAATACTTAGCAGGATTTCTTGGTATCCTTGATTTTTATGCCAATAAAATAATCCTTCAGTATAAAATTTGTGTCAACACTAATGCGATTAGCTTCAAATTTGTTGAGATATTATTTTTTAAAACTACAACTCGTAATTTACAAGCATTTTGATGATTCTGGATGGATTTAAAAATACCTAGCGGGATTCCTTGGTATCCTTGATTTTTATACCAATAAAATAATCCTTCAGTATAAAATTTGTGTCAACACTAATGCGATTGGCTTCAAATTTGTTGAGATATTATTTTTTAAAACTACAACTCGTAATTTACAAGCATTTTGATGATTCTGGATGAATTTAAAAATACTTAGCAGGATTCCTTGGTATCCTTGATTTTTATACCAATAAAATAATCCTTCAGTATAAAATATGTGTCAACACTAATGCAATTAGCTTCAAATTTGTTGAGATATTATTTTTTAAAACTACAACTCGTAATTTACAAGCATTTTGATGATTTTGGATGGATTTAAAAATACCTAGCAGGATATCTTGATATCCTTGATTTTTATACCAATAAAATAATCCTTCAGAATAAAATTCGTGTCAACGCTAATGCGATTAGCTTCAAATTTGTTGAGATATTAATTTTTAAAACTACAACTCGTAATTTACAAGCATTTTGATGATTCTGGATGGATTTAAAAATACCTAGCAGGATTCCTTGGTATCCTTGATTTTTATACCAATAAAATAATCCTTCAGTATAAAATTTGTGTCAACACTAATGCGATTAGCTTCAAATTTGTTGAGATATTATTTTTTAAAACTACAACTCGTAATTTACAAGCATTTTGATGATTCTGGATGAATTTAAAAATACTTAGCAGGATTCCTTGGTATCCTTGATTTTTATACCAATAAAATAATCCTTCGGAATAAAATTCGTGTCAACACTAATGCGATTAGCTTCAAATTTGTTGAGATATTAATTTTTAAAACTACAATTCGTAATTTAGAAGCATTTTGATGATTCTGGATGAATTTAAAAATACCTAGCAGGATTCCTTGATATCCTTGATTTTTATACTAATAAAATAATCCTTCAGAATAAAATTTGTGTCAACACTAATGCCATTAGCTTCAAATTTGTTGAGATATTATTTTTTAAAACTACAACTCGTAATTTACAAGCATTTTGATGATTCTGGATGGATTTAAAAATACCTAGCAGGATTCCTTGGTATCCTTGATTTTTATACCAATAAAATAATCCTTCAGTATAAAATTTGTGTCAACACTAATGCGATTAGCTTCAAATTTGTTAAGATATTATTTTTTAAAACTACAACTCGTAATTTACAAGAATTTTGATGATTCTGGATGAATTTAAAAATACTTAGCAGGATTCCTTGGTATCCTTGATTTTTATACCAATAAAATAATTCTTCAGAATAAAATTCGTGTCAACACTAATGCGATTAGCTTCAAATTTGTTGAGATATTAATTTTTAAAACTACAACTCGTAATTTACAAGCATTTTGATGATTCTGGATGGATTTAAAAATACCTAGCAGGATTTCTTGGTATCCTTGATTTTTATACCAATAAAATAATCCTTTAGAATTAAATTCGTATTAACTCTAATGCGATTAGCCTCAAATTTGTTGAGATATTATTTTTTAAAACCACAACTCGTAATTTACAAGCATTTTGATGATTCTGGGTGGATTTAAAAATACTTAGCAGGATTTCTTGGTATCCTTGATTTTTATACCAATAAAATAATCCTTCAGAATAAAATTCGTGTCAACACTAATGCGATTAGCTTCAAATTTGTTGAGATATTATTTTTTAAAACTACAACTCGTAATTTACAAGCATTTTGATGATTCTGGATGAATTTAAAAATACTTAGCAGGATTTCTTGGTATCCTTGATTTTTATACCAATAAAATAATCCTTCAGAATAAAATTCCTGTTAACACTAATGCGATTAGCTTCAAATTTGTTGAGATATTATTTTTTAAAACTACAACTCGTAATTTACAAGCATTTTAATGATTCTGGATGAATTTAAAAATACTTAGCAGGATTTCTTGGTATCCTTGATTTTTATACCAATAAAATAATCCTTCAGAATAAAATTTGTGTCAACACTAATGCGATTAGCTTCAAATTTGTTGAGATATTATTTTTTAAAACTACAACTCGTAATTTACAAGCATTTTGATGATTCTGGATGGATTTAAAAATACCTAGCAGGATTCCTTGGTATCCTTGATTTTTATACCAATAAAATAATCCTTCAGAATAAAATTCGTGTTAACACTAATGCGATTAGCTTCAAATTTGTTGAGATATTAATTTTTAAAACTACAACTCGTAATTTACAAGCATTTTGAAGATTCTGGATGGATTTAAAAATACCTAGCAGGATTCCTTGGTATCCTTGATTTTTATACCAATAAAATACTCCTTCAGAATAAAATTTGTGTCAACACTAATGCGATTAGCCTCAAATTTGTTGAGATATTATTTTTTAAAACTACAACTCGTAATTTACAAGCATTTTGATGATTCTGGATGGATTTAAAAATACCTAGCAGGATTTCTTGGTATCCTTGATTTTTATACCAATAAAATAATCCTTCAGAATAAAATTTGTGTCAACACTAATGCGATTAGCCTCAAATTTGTTGAGATATTATTTTTTAAAACTACAACTCGTAATTTACAAGCATTTTGATGATTCTGGATGGATTTAAAAATACCTAGCAGGATTCCTTGGTATCCTTGATATTTATACCAATAAAATAGTCCTTCAGAATAAAATTTGTGTCAACACTAATGCGATTAGCTTCAAATTTGTTGAGATATTAATTTTTAAAACTACAACTCGTAATTTACAAGCATTTTGATGATTCTGGATGAATTTAAAAATACCTAGCAGGATTCCTTGGTATCCTTGATTTTTATACCAATAAAATACTCCTTCAGAATAAAATTTGTGTCAACACTAATGCCATTAGCTTCAAATTTGTTGAGATATTATTTTTTTAAACTACAACTCGTAATTTACAAGCATTTTGATTATTCTGGATGAATTTAAAAATACCTAGCAGGATTCCTTGATATCCTTGATTTTTATACCAATAAAATAATCCTTCAGTATAAAATTTGTGTCAACACTAATGCGATTAGCTTCAAATTTGTTGAGATATTATTTTTTAAAACTACAACTCGTAATTTACAAGCATTTTGATGATTCTGGATGGATTTAAAAATACCTAGCGGGATTCCTTGGTATCCTTGATTTTTATACCAATAAAATAATCCTTCAGTATAAAATTTGTGTCAACACTAATGCGATTAGCTTCAAATTTGTTGAGATATTAATTTTTAAAACTACAACTCGTAATTTACAAGCATTTTGATGATTCTGGATGAATTTAAAAATACTTAGCAGGATTCCTTGGTATCCTTGATTTTTATACCAATAAAATAATCCTTCAGTATAAAATATGTGTCAACACTAATGCAATTAGCTTCAAATTTGTTGAGATATTATTTTTTAAACCTACAACTCGTAATTTACAAGCATTTTGATGATTCTGGATGAATTTAAAAATACTTAGCAGGATTTCTTGGTATCCTTGATTTTTATACCAATAAAATAATCCTTCAGAATAAAATTCGTGTTAACACTAATGCGATTAGCTTCAAATTTGTTGAGATATTATTTTTTAAAACTACAACTCGTAATTTGCAAGCATTTTGATGATTCTGGATGGATTTAAAAATACCTATCAGGATTCCTTGGTATCCTTAATTTTTATACCAACAAAATAATCCTTCAGAATAAAATTCGTTACAACACTAATGCCATTAGCTTCAAATTTGTTGAGATATTAATTTTTAAAACTACAACTCGTAATTTAGAAGCATTTTGATGATTCTGGATGGATTTAAAAATACCTAGCAGGATTCCTTGGTATCCTTGATTTTTATACCAATAAAATAATCCTTCAGTATAAAATTTGTGTCAACACTAATGCGATTAGCTTCAAATTTGTTGAGATATTAATTTTTAAAACTACAACTCGTAATTTACAAGCATTTTGATGATTCTGGATGGATTTAAAAATACTTAGCAGGATTTCTTGGTATCCTTGATTTTTATACCAATAAAATAATCCTTCAGTATAAAATTTGTGTCAACACTAATGCGATTAGCTTCAAATTTGTTAAGATATTAATTTTTTAATCTACAACTCGTAATTTACAAGCATATTCTGATGATTCTGGATGGATTTAAAAATACCTAGCTGGATTCCTTGGTATCCTTGATTTTTATACCAATAAAATAATCCTTCAGTATAAAATTTGTGTCAACACTAATGCGATTAGCTTCAAATTTGTTGAGATATTATTTTTTAAAACTACAACTCGTAATTTACAAGCATTTTGATGATTCTGGATGAATTTAAAAATACCTAGCAGGACTCCTTGGTATCCTTGATTTTTACACCAATAAAATAATCCTTCAGAATAAAATTCGTGTCAACACTAATGCGATTAGCTTCAAATTTGTTGAGATATTAATTTTTAAAACTACAACTCTTAATTTACAAGCATTTTGATGATTCTGGATGAATTTAAAAATACTTAGCAGGATTCCTTGGTATCCTTGATTTTTATACCAATAAAATAATCCTTCAGAATAAAATTCGTGTTAACACTAATGCGATTAGCTCCAAATTTGTTGAGATATTAATTTTTAAAACTACAACTCGTAATTTACAAGCATATTGATGATTCTGGATGGATTTAAAAATACTTAGGAGGATTTCTTGGTATCCTTGATTGTTATACCAATAAAATAATCCTTCAGAATAAAATTCGTGTTAACACTAATGCGATTAGCTTCAAATTTATTAAGATATTAATTTTTTAATCTACAACTCGTAATTTACAAGCATTTTGATGATTCTGGATGAATTTAAAAATACTTAGCAGGATTTCTTGGTATTCTTGATTTTTATACCAATAAAATAATCCTTCAGAATAAAATTTGTGTCAACAGTAATGCGAGTAGCTTCAAATTTGTTGAGATATTATTTTTTTAAACTACAACTCATAAATTACAAGCATTTTGATGAATATGGATGGATTTAAAAATACCTACCAGGATTTCTTGGTATCCTTGATTTTTATACCAATAAAATAATCCTTCAGTATAAAATTTGTGTCAACACTAATGCGATTAGCTTCAAATTTGTTGAGATATTCTTTTTTAAAACTACAACTCGTAATTTACAAGCATTTTGATGATTCTGGATGAATTTAAAAATACTTAGCAGGATTTCTTGGTATCCTTAATTTTTATACCAATAAAATAATCCTTCAGAATAAAATTCGTGTTAACACTAATGCGATTAGCTTCAAATTTGTTGAGATATTCTTTTTTAAAACTACAACTCGTAATTTACAAGCATTTTGATGATTCTGGATGAATTTAAAAATACCTAGCAGGATTCCTTGGTATCCTTGATTTTTATGCCAATAAAATAATCCTTCGGAATAAAATTCGTGTCAACACTAATGCAATTAGTTTCAAATTTGTTAAGATATTAATTTTTTAATCTACAACTCGTATGATTTTTCATTGTATTTTTGTTTTTGGAGACTACCGATTTTTTTTTAAATAAATAAATCTAAACTAAACATACACTGTTTCAAAAAAACTAACATGTGTGGGAATTGGAATAATTTGGTGTGAAAATTTGAAAATATTTTTTCTGTTATAGGTGCTCGTGTGCGCGGCGTGCCGACGTGCCTGATCGGCGCCGCGACGGAGAGCTCGCCGGACACGTCGGAGGGTCCGGCGCCGCCGCCCCCGCCAGAAGGCGATCCGCCCCAGGAGTCGACCGTCCGCTGCAGACGGTTCCGGCCGGTGACGTAGTAACATGTTTAACTCTAGTTTACGTTTTTAATAATATTAATAATCATCTGGGACGTTGCCGCCGCCGCCGCCGCCCAACCCGGACGTACAAAAAAATAATGCTGAGATCGCGTGCGCCACCCCACCCGCGACTGTGTTATGTATATATTTGCTTGAGGGCGGGCGCGCGCCCCCTCGCTTGCCCCCTACACACACACACACACACAAACCACCCCCAAAAGCGGCGCGCCCCCCAGATACATTGTGATTCGAATATTTAATGGAGACGCGTTTACGATTTTTTCGTTAGGTTATATAAAGAAATGGAAACTTTACGTTTATTATTAACAAAAAAAAAGAGAACAAACAAAATATATATTCAGCTAGATTATTATATTATGAAAAAAAAAATAGCGATTAAATCCAATTAGTTGCGTAGCACACGATACACAAAAACACTCACACTGAACAAAAAATAAAAAAGAGATATTAGCTAAAAAAAATATATATATATATATATTTTAAGGGTTGATGATATTATTTTAAATAAACTGCCCCGTGAGGCGTTGGTTGTGTTCGCGCGCTGGTGCCATTATTACACCCTCCCTCAATTTATTACTATGTTAAGTTTTTTTTTTCCTATATATATATATTGTTATATTTAAAAAAATCCTGTACACCCCCCATCACCCCCAGCTCTTGTGATTATTGTTTTTTTTTTAAATTATTATATGCGAATATGAGACTCGTCCGTGTAGTGCATGTGTGTGCGCCCCGACAATTTTTGTATGTCGCCGCCACTGCACCTAATGTGTTTCTCTCTAGTCGTTGAGATCGCCGCCGCCCCCCCATGACTCTAGTCAAAAATTCACCGTGTAACCCCCGAAAAGTTATTATTGTGACTTCGGCGCTCTCTCCAACACACACACACACAAACAAAATAATGTAAAACGGTATTGCTGGACGTTTTTTTTTTTAATTTATCTGTTTTTATTGTATACTTCTTGTTTTTATTATGAACCGTGCTATATGTATCATGAATATTATATATAGTTAAATAAATTAATAATTATGATGGAGGACTTTTTGTTATATGTGCGCGATTAGATTAGCTGGCTTGGTGGCAAGGTTCAAGGATGCTGCACTCGTTGGATAATTACGTGTTGTAATTATAACACCGGTGGATGATTGTGGCAATTGTGGGTTCGAATCTCCCGCGGTGTTTGTTCGGGCGGTCTCGTGGCACCACGGCTCACTTGACTAGTGACTTAAGTAGCTTGCGCAGCCCGGCTCAGAGACAGATTTTACGTGAACGTGTGCTCGTTTGGTTCGGTTTTGCTACGTGCTGCTCGTACATTTCGTTCTACTGCAAGTAAAAATAGTTTGAGACCGCGATTTTTGGGAAACATGTCTTTACTCACCAAAAAAAAGGTAGGTTGATTTTGTAACAGGCTTTTTTTATGTGCTCGGAGTGAACTATATTTAGAACCCGTGCGATCATATAATTTTTTAGTATTAATTTAATGTTTTATTACTAATGCAATTAAGATGTGCATTAATTAAATTGCTAATTGTGCAATTGTCACGCATTGCTTTTGTTTAATTGCTCGTCGCGGGATTTGCTTTGTTAGAAAATAATCAGACCTGAGGTTTTGTTATCCGGGAGATTTAAACGTGTTTGGACACGTTTTGTTATTATTCATTGTTCTGTAGAATAATGAAATACATTTTATATAATTACAATTAAGTTAACATAATTATTTTCTGTATTTCCATGTCACTCTGACACTTTTTGTGTATGCATAAATTTATTGAAAATTAACATGCCTAGAAAATGCCTTCACTGATACTTTACCAACTAACGGAAATAATCTAAAATAACCTCATTTTGTATCTTAATAAATGAGGATACTAATAACCTTTTTGTAATTTTCAAAATATTTTGATCTAATTTTTTATGAATTTTAATTTGCACATGAAATATTTATCGTAAATTAACATGCCTTAAAAATGTCTCCAGATAGACTTTACTATCTAATAGAAATAATCTAAATTAACCTCATTTCATATCTTAATAAATGAGGATACTAATAACCTTTTTGTAATTTTCAAAATAGTTTGATCTAATTTTTTATGATTTTTTATTTACACATGAAATATTTATCGTAAATTAACATGGCTTAAAAATGTCTCCAGTTAGACTTTACTATCTAATGGAAATAATCTAAATTAACCTCATTTCGTATCTTAATAAATGAGGATACTAATAACCTTTTTGTAATTTCCAAAATGGTTTGATCTAATTTTTTATGATTTTTTATTTACACATGAAATATTTAACGTAAATTGACATGCCTTAAAAATGTCTCCAGTTACACTTTACTATCTAATGAAAATAATCTAAATTAACCTCATTTTGTATCTTAATAAATGAGGATACTAATAATCTTTTAGTAATTTTCAAAATAGTTTGATCTAATTTTTTATGATTTTTTATTTACACATGAAATATTTATCGTAAATTAACATGGCTTAAAAATGTCTCCAGATAGACTTTACTATCTAATGGAAATAATCTAAATTAACCTCATTTCATATCTTAATAAATGAGGATACTAATAACCTTTTTGTAATTTTCAAAATAGTTTGATCTAATTTTTTATGATTTTTTATTTGTACATGAAATATTTATCGTAAATTAATATGCCTTGAAAATGTCTCCAGTTAGACTTTACTATCTAATGGAAATAATCTAAATTAACCTCATTTAGTATCTTAATAAATGAGGATACTAATAACCTTTTTGTAATTTTCAAAATAGTTTGATCTAATTTTTTATGATTTTTTATTTACACATGAAATATTTATCGGAAATTAACTTGCTTTGAAAATGTCTTCAGTTAGACTTTACTATCTAATGGAAATAATCTAAATTAATCTCATTTCATATCTTAATAAATGAGGATACTAATAACCTTTTTGTAATTTTCAAAATAGTTTGATCTAATTTTTTATGATTTTTTATTTACACATGAAATATTTATCGTAAATTAACATGCCTTAAAAATGTCTTCAGTTAGACTTTACTATCGAATGGAAATAATCTAAATTGACCTCGTTTCGTATCTTAATAAATGAGGATACTAATAACCTTTTTGTAATTTTCAAAATAGTTTGATCTAATTTTTGATGATTTTTTATTTGCACATGAAATATTTATCGTAAATTAACATGCCTTAAAAATGTCTCCAGTTAGACTTTACTATCTAATGGAAATAATCTAAATTAACCTCATTTAGTATCTTAATAAATGAGGATACTAATAACCTTTTTGTAATTTTCAAAATAGTTTGATCTAATTTTTTATGATTTTTTATTTACACATGAAATATTTATCGGAAATTAACTTGCCTTGAAAATGTCTTCAGTTAGACTTTACTATCTAATGGAAATAATCTAAATTAATCTCATTTCATATCTTAATAAATGAGGATACTAATAACCTTTTTGTAATTTTCAAAATAGTTTGATCTAATTTTTTATGATTTTTTATTTACACATGAAATATTTATCGTAAATTAACATGCCTTAAAAATGTCTTCAGTTAGACTTTACTATCGAATGGAAATAATCTAAATTGACCTCGTTTCGTATCTTAATAAATGAGGATACTAATAACCTTTTTGCAATTTTCAAAATAGTTTGATCTAATTTTTTATGATTTTTTATTTACACATGAAATATTTATCGTAAATTAACATGCCTTGAAAATGTCTTCAGTTAGACTTTACTATCTAATGAAAATAATCTAAATTAACCTCATTTCATATCTTAATAAATGAGGATACTAATAACCTTTTTGTAATTTTCAAAATAGTTTGATCTAATTTTTTATGATTTTTTATTTACACATGAAATATTTATCGTAAATTAACATGCCTTAAAAATGTCTCCAGTTATACTTTACCATGTAATGGAAATAATCTAAATTAACCTCATTTCATATCTTAATAAATGAGGATACTAATAACCCTTTTGTAATTTTCAAAATAGTTTGATCTAATTTTTTATGATTTTTTATTTGCACATGAAATATTTATCGTAAATTAATATGCCTTGAAAATGTCTCCAGTTAGACTTTACTATCTAATGGAAATAATCTAAATTAACCTCATTTCGTATCTTAATAAATGAGGATACTAATAACCTTTTTGTAATTTTCAAAATAGTTTGATCTAATGTTTTATGATTTTTTATTTACACATGAAATATTTATCGTAAATTAACATGCCTTAAAAATGTCTCCGGTTAGACTTTACTATCTAATGAAAATAATCTAAATTAACCTCATTTCGTATCTTAATAAATGAGGATACTAATAATCTTTTTGTAATTTTCAAAATTGTTTGATCTAATTTTTTATGATTTTTTATTTACACATGAAATATTTATCGTAAATTAACATGCCTTAAAAATGTCTTCAGTTAGACTTTACTATCGAATGGAAATAATCTAAATTAACCTCATTTCGTATATTAATAAATGAGGATACCAATAACCTTTTTGGAATTTTCAAAATATTTTGACGTAATTTTTTATGATTTTTTATTTACACATGCAATATTTATCGTAAATTAACATGCCTTAAAAATGTCTCCAGTTAGACTTTACCATCTAATGGAAATACTCTAAATTAACCTCATTTTGTATCTTAATAAATGTGGATACTAATAACCTTTTTGTAATTTTCAAAATAGTTTGATCTAATTTTTGATGATTTTTTATTTACACATGAAATATTTATCGTAAATATACATGCCTTGAAAATGCCTTCAGTTAGACTTTACCTTCTAATGGAAATAATCTAAATTAACCTCATTTCGTATCTTAATAAATGAGGATACTAATAACCTTTTTGTAATTTTCAAAATAGTTTGATCTAATTTTTTATGATTTTTTATTTACACATGAAATATTGATCGTAAATTAACATGCCTTAAAAATGTCTCCAGTCAGACTTTACCTTCTAATGGAAATAATCTAAATTAACCTTATTTCATATATTAATAAATGAGGATACTAATAACCTTTTTGTAATTTTCAAAATAGTTTGATCTAATTTTTGATGATTTTTTATTTACACATGAAATATTTATTGTAAATTAACATGCCTTGAAAATGCCTTCAGTTAGACTTTACCTTCTAATGGAAATAATCTAAATTAACCTCATTTCGTATCTTAATAAATGAGGATACTAATAACCTTTTTGTAATTTTCAAAATAGTTTGATCTAATTTTTTATGATTTTTTATTTACACATGAAATATTTATCGGAAATTAACTTGCCTTAAAAATGTCTCCAGTTAGACTTTACTATCTAATGGAAATAATCTAAATTAACCTCATTTCATATCTTAATAAATGAGGATACTAATAACCTTTTTGTAATTTTCAAAATAGTTTGATCTAATTTTTTATGATTTTTAATTTGCACATGAAATATTTATCGTAAATTAACTTGCATTGTAAATGTCTTCAGTTAGACTTTACTATCTAATGGAAATAATCTAAATTAACCTCATTTCATATCTTAATAAATGAGGATACTAATAACCTTTTAGTAATTTTCAAAATAGTTTGATGTAATTTTTTATGATTTTTTATTTGCACATGAAATATTTATCGTAAATTAACATACCTTGAAAATGTCTTCAGTTAGACTTTACTATCTAATGGAAATAATCTAAAGTAACCTCATTTCATATCTTAATAAATGAGGATACTAATAACCTTTTTGTAATTTTCAAAATAGTTTGATCTAATTTTTTATGATTTTTTATTTACACATGAAATATTTATCGTAAATTAACATGCCTTAATAATGTCTCCAGTTAGACTTTACCTTCTAATGGAAATAATCTAAATTATCATCATTTCGTATATTAATAAATGAGGATACTAATAACCTTTTTGTAATTTTCAAAATAGTTTGATGTAATTTTTTATGATTTTTTATTTGCACATGAAATATTTATCGTAAATTAACATGCCTTAAAAATGTCTCCAGTTAGACTTTAACATCTAATGAAAATAATCTAAATTAACCTCATTTCGTATCTTAATAAATGAGGATACCAATAACCTTTTTATAATTTTCAAAATAGTTTGATCTAATTTTTTATGATTTTTTATTTACACATGAAATATTTATCGTAAATTAATATGCCTTGAAAATGTCTTCAGTTAGACTTTACCTTCTAATGGAAATAATCTAAATTAACCTCATTTTATATCTTAATAAATGAGGATACTAATAACCTTTTTGTAATTTGCAAAATGCTGTTTAGCGTTATTTGGTTTCTATGCACTATGAATGCTCTTGAACACACCTGCCTAGTCAAGGTTGTTGCAAAAATGTATACGTATTAGCAATGCAAATTATTTTTTCGACGACCAAATTATAATTTATGCATTTATTTTTTAACCGTACTAACAATAATAATTAGCGTATATGCCATAATTAACGTCACATGCTTTCAGTGTGATTATTTTCAGTAATTATAATTATTTCTACTTCAAAACAAGTGTGATAACAGGAGATATTGTTATTATTATTATTAGTTATATACAAAATAAAATCACGTTGATTTTTACCTTATTATTTATTATTTAATAAACTTATGAACTACCGCCGCCCTATCTTACAAAAACAAGAAACAAGAAACAAGAAACAAGAAATAAGAAACAAGAAACAAGAAACAAGAAACAAGAAACAAGAAACAAGAAACAAGAAACAAGAAACAAGAAACAAGAAACAAGAAACAAGAAACAAGAAACAAGAAACAAGAAACAAGAAACAAGAAACAAGAAACAAGAAACAAGAAACAAGAAACAAGAAACAAGAAACAAGAAACAAGAAACAAGAAACAAGAAACAAGAAACAAGAAACAAGAAACAAGAAACGAGAAACGAGAAACGAGAAACGAGAAACGAGAAACGAGAAACAAGAAACAAAAAACAAACAAAAATGACCAACTGGTTAATATAGTTGGTCATTTTTCTTGTTACTTGTTTCTGCAAGAATATCTCGTAGTTCATAAGTTTATTGTTTAATAAAATTATTAGTCACAAATCTCTTATTATATGCAATATAAATTTATAAATATTTTATCTAAAAAAAATGCAACATCGACATATTGTCAACAATATTCCTGGAACTCCGGTATCGGCTGCTATATTGCATACGTAACATAACGCTAATCTTTATCGTGCAGAATGTGGGCGAGCAAGTGACGCATCAAATGATAAGAGCTCCTATTGATTTTTTTTTATTAAAAACAGCAACACAAATTGGATCCGGTTGAATTACGTTACAACCGATACCTAGTATCAGTCGCATATGAAGCAAAATTTCAAGTGCTCGCCACGTAGTGGTTTCAAGTGGCCGCAACTTGACATTCCATAAACATCATACCTCGCAATGATTAACAAAACATATTATGTATGGTTTCTGTTTAAACAGTAAACATATATGGTGTGATACATGTGGAGAGTTTGAGATTATTATAAGTGCTACTAATAATAATTAATGTCTACCAAAAAAAAAGAGTAAAACTTACATATTTATAGGACTTTATCAGCCCAATAGTTTTTCTGGTAAGAACAGGAGTTTAATAATCCGGTATTTACAGAAAAACTGAAAACTTGAAATGTTTGAGTAAATAAAAAAATTAAAAATGTATCTCGAGTGTGAATTTTTCCGTGGCATAGTAGCAACAAAGTGGCATACAACTCATCGCGCTATCGTGAGGCACTCAAGCCACGAGGGCAGATAAGTCGGCAACAAGGTCGCGCCCCCCGCGCCGCCGTCAATGGGCGGTCAAAACCCATTCAAAGATCTTCAGTAGTGTAAAACCCGTCCGGTGGATAATCATGGTTCGGTCACTTTTGTCACGTTTGTTCTTCAAAGTACAGCACGGAGCGTTGGTAAGAACCCTTTGTACTGAATCCGGGGAATTATATAAGTATTATGTTAGGTACTTCCAAACCTTTTAGGCTTGGCGCCCAAACCAAATGTGGCGCGAAAACGATTAATGTGGGCGATATGAGAGAGTTATTTGTCTTCAAAATAAGATATTAGTTGTTACATTTTTCTATTGATTAAGACTGCTACAGATTATAACCCAAACAATGATAAATTGCCATAAATATTTTATGTTTAAAAAATGATAAAAAATCAAATTCTCAGATTTTGAAAATTATTAAGTTTTTACTGCATGAAAGAGTTATTTGTCTTCAAAATAAGATATTAGTTGTTACATTTTTCTATTGATTAAGACCGCTACAGATTATAACCCAAACAATGATAAATTTCCATAAATATTTTATGTTTAAAAAATGATAAAAAATCAAATTCTCAGATTTTGAAAATTATAAAGTTTTTACTGTATGAGAGAGTTATTTGTCTTCAAAATAAGATATTAGTTGTTACATTTTTCTATTGATTAAGACCGCTACAGATTATAACCCAACCAATGATAAATTTCCATAAATATTGTATGTTTAAAAAATGATAAAAAGTCAAATTCTCAGATTTTGAAAATTATAAAGTTTTTACTGCATGAAAGAGTTATTTGTCTTCAAAATAAGATATTAGTTGTTACATTTTTCTATTGATTAAGACCGCTACAGATTATAACCCAAAGAATGATACATTTCCATAGATATTTTATGTTTAAAAAATGATAAAAAATCAAATTCTCAGATTTTGAAAATTATAAAGTTTTTATTGTATGAGAGAGTTATTTGTCTTCAAAATAAGATATTAGTTGTTACATTTTTCTATTGATTAAGACCGCTACAGATTATAACCCAAACAATGATAGATTTCCACATATAATTTATGTTTAAAAAATGATAAAAAATCAAATTCTCAGATTTTGAAAATTATAAAGTTTTTACTGTATGAGAGAGTTATTTGTCTTCAAAATAAGATATTAGTTGTTACATTTTTCTATTGATTAAGACCGCTACAGATTATAACCCAAAGAATGATACATTTCCATAGATATTTTATGTTTAAAAAATGATAAAAAATCAAATTCTCAGATTTTGAAAATTATAAAGTTTTTATTGTATGAGAGAGTTATTTGTCTTCAAAATAAGATATTAGTTGTTACATTTTTCTATTGATTAAGACCGCTACAGATTATAACCCAAACAATGATAAATTTCCATAAATATTATATGTTAAAAAATTGACAAAAAAAATCAAATTCACAGATTTTGAAAATTATAAAGTTTTTACTGAATAAGAGAGTTATTTGTCTTCAAAATAAGATATTAGTTGTTACATTTTTCCATTGATTAAGACTGCTACAGATTATAACCCAAACAATGATAGATTTCCATATATAATTTATGTTGTAATGTAATGTAATGATAAAAAAATCAAATTCTCAGTTTTTGAAAATTATAAAGTTTTTACTATATGAGAGAGTTATTTGTCTTCAAAATAAGATATTAGTTGTTACATTTTTCCATTGATTAAGACTGCTACAGATTATAACCCAAACAATGATAGATTTCCACATATAATTTATGTTTAAAAAATGATAAAAAATCAAATTCTCAGATTTTGAAAATTATAAAGTTTTTACTGTATGAGAGAGTTATTTGTCTTCAAAATAAGATATTAGTTGTTACATTTTTCTATTGATTAAGACCGCTACAGATTATAACCCAAACAATAATAAATTTCCATAAATATTTTATGTTTAAAAAATTATAAAAAATCAAATTCTCAGATTTTGAAAAATATAAAGTTTTTACTATATGAGAGAGTTATTTGTCTTCAAAATAAGATATTAGTTGTTACATTTTTCTATTGATTAAGACCGCTACAGATTATAACTCAAACAACGATAAATTTCCATAAATATTTTATGTTTAAAAAATGATAAAAAATCAAAATCTCAGATTTTGAAAATTATTAAGTTTTTACTGTATGAGAGAGTTATTTGTCTTCAAAATAAGATATTAGTTGTTACATTTTTCCATTGATTAATACCGCTACAGATTATAACCCAAACAATGATAAATTTCCATAAATATTTTATGTTTAAAAAATGATAAAAAATCAAATTCTCAGATTTTGAAAATTATAAAGTTTTTACTGCATGAAAGAGTTATTTGTCTTCAAAATAAGATAATAGTTGTTACATTTTTCCATTGATTAATACCGCTACAGATTATAAACCAAACAATGATAAATTGCCATAAATATTTTATGTTTATAAAATGATAAAAAATCAAATTCTCACATTTTGAAAATTATAAAGCTTTTACTGCACGAAAGAGTTATTTGTCTTCAAAATAAGATATTAGTTGTTACATTTTTCTATTGATTAAGACCGCTACAGATTATAACCCAAACAATAATAAATTTCCATAAATATTTTATGTTTAAAAAATTATAAAAAATCAGATTCTCAGATTTTGAAAAATATAAAGTAATTACTATATGAGAGAGTTATTTGTCTTCAAAATAAGATATTAGTTGTTACATTTTTCCATTGATTAAGACTGCTACAGATTATAACCCAAACAATGATAAATTTCCATAAATATTTTATGTTTAAAAAATGATAAAAAATCAAATTCTCACATTTTGAAAAATATAAAGTTATTACTGTATGAGAGACTTATTTGTCTTGAAAATAAGATATTAGTTGTTACATTTTTCTATTGATTAAGACCGCTACAGATTATAACCCAAACAATGATAAATTTCCATATATATTTTATGTTTAAAAAATGATTAAAAATCAAATTCTCGCTTTTTGAAAATTATAAAGTTATTACTATATGAGAGAGTTATTTGTCTTCAAAATGAGATATTAGTTGTTACATTTTTCTATTGATTAAGACCGCTACAGATTATAACCCAAAGAATGATAAATTTCCATAAATATTTTATGTTTAAAAAATGATAAAAAATCAAATTCTCAGATTTTGAAAAATATAAAGTTATTACTATATGAGAGAGTTATTTGTCTTCAAAATGAGATATTAGTTGTTACATTTTTCTATTGATTAAGACCGCTACAGATTATAACCCAAACAATGATAAATTTCCATAAATATTTTATGTTTAAAAAATGATAAAAAATCAAATTCTCAGATTTTGAAAAATATAAAGTTATTACTATATGAGAGAGTTATTTGTCTTCAAAATGAGATATTAGTTGTTACATTTTTCTATTGATTAAGACCGCTACAGATTATAACCCAAACTATGATAAATTTCCATAAATATTTTATGTTTAAAAAATGATAAAAAATCAAATTCTCAGATTTTGAAAATTATTAAGTTTTTACTGCATGAAAGAGTTATTTGTCTTCAAAATAAGATATTAGTTGTTACATTTTTCTATTGATTAAGACCGCTACAGATTATAACCCAAACAATGATAAATTTCCATAAATATTTTATGTTTAAAAAATGATAAAAAATCAAATTCTCAGATTTTGAAAATTATAAAGTTTTTACTGTATGAGAGAGTTATTTGTCTTCAAAATAAGATATTAGTTGTTACATTTTTCTATTGATTAAGACCGCTACAGATTATAACCCAACCAATGATAAATTTCCATAAATATTGTATGTTTAAAAAATGATAAAAAGTCAAATTCTCAGATTTTGAAAATTATAAAGTTTTTACTGCATGAAAGAGTTATTTGTCTTCAAAATAAGATATTAGTTGTTACATTTTTCTATTGATTAAGACCGCTACAGATTATAACCCAAAGAATGATACATTTCCATAGATATTTTATGTTTAAAAAATGATAAAAAATCAAATTCTCAGATTTTGAAAATTATAAAGTTTTTATTGTATGAGAGAGTTATTTGTCTTCAAAATAAGATATTAGTTGTTACATTTTTCTATTGATTAAGACCGCTACAGATTATAACCCAAACAATGATAGATTTCCACATATAATTTATGTTTAAAAAATGATAAAAAATCAAATTCTCAGATTTTGAAAATTATAAAGTTTTTACTGTATGAGAGAGTTATTTGTCTTCAAAATAAGATATTAGTTGTTACATTTTTCTATTGATTAAGACCGCTACAGATTATAACCCAAAGAATGATACATTTCCATAGATATTTTATGTTTAAAAAATGATAAAAAATCAAATTCTCAGATTTTGAAAATTATAAAGTTTTTATTGTATGAGAGAGTTATTTGTCTTCAAAATAAGATATTAGTTGTTACATTTTTCTATTGATTAAGACCGCTACAGATTATAACCCAAACAATGATAAATTTCCATAAATATTATATGTTAAAAAATTGACAAAAAAAATCAAATTCACAGATTTTGAAAATTATAAAGTTTTTACTGAATAAGAGAGTTATTTGTCTTCAAAATAAGATATTAGTTGTTACATTTTTCCATTGATTAAGACTGCTACAGATTATAACCCAAACAATGATAGATTTCCATATATAATTTATGTTGTAATGTAATGTAATGATAAAAAAATCAAATTCTCAGTTTTTGAAAATTATAAAGTTTTTACTATATGAGAGAGTTATTTGTCTTCAAAATAAGATATTAGTTGTTACATTTTTCCATTGATTAAGACTGCTACAGATTATAACCCAAACAATGATAGATTTCCACATATAATTTATGTTTAAAAAATGATAAAAAATCAAATTCTCAGATTTTGAAAATTATAAAGTTTTTACTGTATGAGAGAGTTATTTGTCTTCAAAATAAGATATTAGTTGTTACATTTTTCTATTGATTAAGACCGCTACAGATTATAACCCAAACAATAATAAATTTCCATAAATATTTTATGTTTAAAAAATTATAAAAAATCAAATTCTCAGATTTTGAAAAATATAAAGTTTTTACTATATGAGAGAGTTATTTGTCTTCAAAATAAGATATTAGTTGTTACATTTTTCTATTGATTAAGACCGCTACAGATTATAACTCAAACAACGATAAATTTCCATAAATATTTTATGTTTAAAAAATGATAAAAAATCAAAATCTCAGATTTTGAAAATTATTAAGTTTTTACTGTATGAGAGAGTTATTTGTCTTCAAAATAAGATATTAGTTGTTACATTTTTCCATTGATTAATACCGCTACAGATTATAACCCAAACAATGATAAATTTCCATAAATATTTTATGTTTAAAAAATGATAAAAAATCAAATTCTCAGATTTTGAAAATTATAAAGTTTTTACTGCATGAAAGAGTTATTTGTCTTCAAAATAAGATAATAGTTGTTACATTTTTCCATTGATTAATACCGCTACAGATTATAAACCAAACAATGATAAATTGCCATAAATATTTTATGTTTATAAAATGATAAAAAATCAAATTCTCACATTTTGAAAATTATAAAGCTTTTACTGCACGAAAGAGTTATTTGTCTTCAAAATAAGATATTAGTTGTTACATTTTTCTATTGATTAAGACCGCTACAGATTATAACCCAAACAATAATAAATTTCCATAAATATTTTATGTTTAAAAAATTATAAAAAATCAGATTCTCAGATTTTGAAAAATATAAAGTAATTACTATATGAGAGAGTTATTTGTCTTCAAAATAAGATATTAGTTGTTACATTTTTCTATTGATTAAGACCGCTACAGATTATAACCCAAACAATGATAAATTTCCATAAATATTTTATGTTTAAAAAATGATAAAAAATCAAATTCTCAGATTTTGAAAATTATTAAGTTTTTACTGCATGAAAGAGTTATTTGTCTTCAAAATAAGATATTAGTTGTTACATTTTTCCATTTATTAAGACTGCTACAGATTATAACCCAAATAATGATAGATTTCCATATATAATTTATGTTTAAAAAATGATAAAAAATCAAATTCTCAGATTTTGAAAAATATAATAAAATATAAAAAATAAGTTTTTACTGTATGTGAGAGTTATTTGTCTTCAAAATAAGATATTATTTGTTACATGTTTCTATTGATTAAGACCGCTACAGTTTATAACTCAAACAATGATAAATTTCCATATATATATATGTTTAAAAACATGATAAAAAATCAAATTCTCAGATTTTGAAAACTATACCATTTTTACTGAATGAGAGAGTTATTTGTTTTCAAAAAGAGATATTAGTTGTTAAAATATTCCGTTTATTTACACTATTACAGGTTAAAACCCAAACCATAATCAATTTCTATATATAGTTTATGTTTAAAAAATTATAAAAATTGAAATTTCAAAGTTTTTGAAATTTTCAATGTATTTATTGTATAAAACAGTTATTAATCTTCAAAATGAGACATGTTTTTCGAAAATTTTCTCTTGATTAAGACCCCTACAGATTAATTTGAAATCGACAAACCCGGAATTCATTTTTTTTCTCAACTCGAGCGTTTTCGAATCGATACCCCCGTGCCGTCCCCGACCTACCACACGCGGCCGCTGCCGCTCCACATCCACCACGCAAGCGCCCCGATATAGATTACGCCGCCACCCCCCACATCAACGCGGTGACACTCGCAAAAGGTTACGCGGCCGGGCCGGTTCGACCTTTCTAGTAAACAAACCCCCCCAAAGATTTTTAAACTCCACGCAACTCGCTTTTACCAAATTTTAGTATACCTTTCCAGTGAATTCAAAAGCCCGCAGGTACGTAGCAATTATGCGCGCAGTCCGCAACCTCCCGGGGGCGGCGTCGTGGCGCGTACGTCACCCTCACACCAGTACCCAGTGCTGCGTGTCTATGCTTCCCGTAAGTTTTGCACGATATTGCGCAAAAATGTCAATCTATTTTTGAAGGGTTTTTTTTTGCACACATAACCTTGAACTCTTTTTTTAGTCACTTGAACCCTACATCTTGATTTTTTTGTTATTTTACTTCTTTTTCTGTTTTTTTTTATCTAAGATGTTACTATATTATTACTTCACTAATTAAAAGCATATCATGCCGGCGTCAAAAATTTATCAAAAATGTATCAAAAATTGATCAAACATTTATCAAAAATTTATCAAACATTTATCAAAAATTTATGAAACATTTATCAAAAATGTATCAAAAATTAATCAAAAATTTATCAAAAATTTATCAAAAATTTTGAACGCTGTGATAGATAGGTTTTGTATAGAAAAATCAAATTATGAGAAAATCATGAGCAGCTTTTCTCACAATTTGATTTTTTCTATACAAAACCTATCTATTGACATGTTAAATACATGGAAATTTCTGAGAATGAATTAATCTTGGGCCTACTTAGTTTGAAAAGGATAATCAGTCCTTTAGGTGGCGAACCCCAGAAATTTTCGATTCGCAGAATTCTCACTGTACATTAAACCCGCACTGGTTTCTACTTTATACAAACTATATTTTGTGAATGCATCCATGCTCATAATAATAATAATAACAGAGAATGGTCTCATTTTTGGCTCGCCATTTAGATATGCGAATAAGTTTCTGGATAGATATGCAAAAAATCTCTACTGTAATACAATTTTCATTGAAGGGTGTGACTGGGCTAAAGAGTACTACTGTATCTAACTTATTACTTTTCAAAAACGTATGAAATTGATTTGAGATTTGTTAACTAATAGTCCTTCGTCCTTACGGTAGAGTCTTTTTGGTGCTGAACCCCAGAAATTTACGATTCATACTAATTTTGAGAATCCTAGTTAGTTACACTATTACTAACGTTTTTGAGGGGATAAAATATGTACCATATAAATTAGCATAATGATCCTTAAAATATATGTTTTGATTACTGAAAATAGTTGATGGCTGTG
This sequence comes from Lordithon lunulatus, assembly GCA_963942505.1. NCBI lineage: Eukaryota > Metazoa > Arthropoda > Insecta > Coleoptera > Staphylinidae > Lordithon > Lordithon lunulatus. The sequence continues at coordinate 5,380,395 of OZ012675.1, forward strand.
ACCTACTGTTGCACCGAAGGTGGTGTAACTATTTTATTGCTATTGATTATTGGCTTGGCCGCTTTCTATATATAATGAGCTTAAAGTGCCGGCCCTTATAATCCCCGCTGCGATATGCAAATAGTAATGGTAATGTGTCGTTTTTGCAGATGAACTCTGAGCATGGTGAGATGAAGGAGCTGGCCTCCCGGATCTGCCGGGACTACCTGCACGGTTCGTGGAAGGACGTCACGCCGCAGTCGATCGGGTTTAAACATATCAGGTTAGTGACAATCACCAAAATATGTCTATGAATATACTCGGAGAAATTTCTTTCATAGCAATGATTTTTAATTACAAATAAAAGTAATTAATAATATAATGATATATCCTAAATCAGCTAAGTTCCTACGTCCTTCCAATATGGTATTAAATTTTGAGAATCATACATGTACTATTACTAACATTTTTGGGACTTAAAATGATCATATATCCTAAATCAGCTAAGTTATGTTAGAAAAACTGCTGTAACTACGTCACTAATTTTCAAAAATGTTTGAAAGTGAATGCGATTTATTAAATGATAGTTCTTCTAATATAGTACTAAATTTGGGAATCCCATTTGTACTATTACTGAAATTTTTGGGGATTAAAATGATATGTCACAAATCAGATAAGTTATTTCACAAAAACTACTGTAACTATTTTATTAATTTTCAAAAATGTATGCAATTGATTGCGATTTATTAAATGATAGTCCTTTTAATACGGTACTAAATTTGGGAATCCTATTTGCACTATTACTGATATTTTTGGGGGTTAAAATGATGATATATCACAAATTAGATAAGTTTCTTCAGAAAAACAGCTGTAACTAGATTATTAATTTTCAAAAATGTATGAAATTTATTGCGATTAGTTAAATGATGGTCCTTCCACTATGGATCTAAATTTGGGAATCCTATTTGCACTATTACTGATATTTTTGGGGGTTAAAACTATGATATATCACAAATCAGATTAGTTACTTCAGAAAAATTGCTGTAACTATGTTATTAATTTTCCAAAATATATGAAATTGATTTGGATTTGATGAATAATAGTCCTTCCCATATGGTACTAAATTTGGGAATCCTATTTGCACTATTACTGATATTTTTGGGGGTTAAAATGATGATATATCACAAATTAGATAAGTTTCTTCAGAAAAACAGCTGTAACTAGATTATTAATTCTCAAAAATGTATGAAATTTATTGCGATTAGTTAAATGATGGTCCTTCCACTATGGATCTAAATTTGGGAATCCTATTTGCACTATTACTGATATTTTTGGGGGTTAAAACTATGATATATCCCAAATCAGATTAGTTACTTCAGAAAAATTGCTGTAACTACGTTATTAATTTTCCAAAATATATGAAATTGATTTCGATTTGATGAATAATAGTCCTTCCCATATGGTAATAAATTTGGGAATCCTATTTGCACTATTACTGATATTTTTGGGGGTTAAAATGATGATATATCACAAATTAGATAAGTTTCTTCAGAAAAACAGCTGTAACTAGATTATTAATTCTCAAAAATGTATAAAATTTATTGCGATTAGTTAAATGATGGTCCTTCCACTATGGATCTAAATTTGGGAATCCTATTTGCACTATTACTGATATTTTTGGGGGTTAAAACTATGATATATCACAAATCAGATTAGTTACTTCAGAAAAATTGCTGTAACTACGTTATTAATTTTCCAAAATATATGAAATTGATTTCGATTTGATGAATAATAGTCCTTCCCATATGGTAATAAATTTGGGAATCCTATTTGCACTATTACTGATATTTTTGGGGGTTAAAATGATGATATATCACAAATTAGATAAGTTTCTTCAGAAAAACAGCTGTAACTAGATTATTAATTCTCAAAAATGTATGAAATTTATTGCGATTAGTTAAATGATGGTCCTTCCACTATGGATCTAAATTTGGGAATCCTATTTGCACTATTACTGATATTTTTGGGGGTTAAAACTATGATATATTACAAATCAGATTAGTTACTTCAGAAAAATTGCTGTAATTACGTTATTAATTTTCCAAAATATATGAAATTGATTTCGATTTGATGAATTATAGTCCTTCCCATATGGTACTAAATTTGGGAATCCTATTTGCACTATTACTGATATTTTTGGGGGTTAAAATGATGATATATCACAAATTAGATAAGTTTCTTCAGAAAAACAGCTGTAACTAGATTATTAATTCTCAAAAATGTATGAAATTTATTGCGATTAGTTAAATGATGGTCCTTCCACTATGGATCTAAATTTGGGAATCCTATTTGCACTATTACTGATATTTTTGGGGGTTAAAACTATGATATATCCCAAATCAGATTAGTTACTTCAGAAAAATTGCTGTAACTACGTTATTAATTTTCCAAAATATATGAAATTGATTTCGATTTGATGAATAATAGTCCTTCCCATATGGTAATAAATTTGGGAATCCTATTTGCACTATTACTGATATTTTTGGGGGTTAAAATGATGATATATCACAAATTAGATAAGTTTCTTCAGAAAAACAGCTGTAACTAGATTATTAATTCTCAAAAATGTATGAAATTTATTGCGATTAGTTAAATGATGGTCCTTCCACTATGGATCTAAATTTGGGAATCCTATTTGCACTATTACTGATATTTTTGGGGGTTAAAACTATGATATATCACAAATCAGATTAGTTACTTCAGAAAAATTGCTGTAACTACGTTATTAATTTTCCAAAATATATGAAATTGATTTCGATTTGATGAATTATAGTCCTTTCCATATGGTACTAAATTTGGGAATCCTATTTGCACTATTACTGGTATTTATGGGGGTTAAAATGATGATATGTCACAAATTAGATAAGTTTCTTCAGAAAAACAGCTGTAACTAGATTATTAATTTTCAAAAATGTATGAAATTTATTGCGATTAGTTAAATGATGGTCCTTCCACTATGGATCTAAATTTGGGAATCCTATTTGCACTACTACTGATATTTTTGGGGGTTAAAACTATGATATATCACAAATCAGATTAGTTACTTCAGAAAAATTGCTGTAACTACGTTATTAATTTTCCAAAATATATGAAATTGATTTTGATTTGATGAATAATAGTCCTTCCCATATGGTACTAAATTTGGGAATCCTATTTGCACTGTTACTGATATTTTTGGGGGTTAAAATGATGATATATCACAAATTAGATTAGTTACTTCAGAAAAACTGCTGTAACTACGTTATTAACTTTCAAAAATGTATGAAATTGATTGCGATTTATTAAATGATAGTCCTTCCAATATAGTACTAAATTTTGGAATCCTAGCTGCACTATTACTGTCAGATATTAGCCGGTTTGAGCTATACTTTCGGTGTGCCGTACACGTTTTTGCAATAAACGTATTTAATGTGGTTACCGCACAAGTACTGTACATAAAAATCTCGTTTCGGTCAATGAATTTGGCAATGTTTACGTTTTACGTTTAACGGTCGCTTGATGTTTGGTCGAGTGTGCAGCGAACGTCGCGTAGAGCAACGCAATAAGACAGATAGACGATTTATTTTCGGATATATCGCGCGATTTTATTAATACATTAACGGACGGCGAGCGTTATTTCGGTATGTAATTGTGTGCAACATACGCTGCTCGTAAACTACTCGATTTGAACTTTGATGTGGATTGTTTGGAAACGAAATATCCTGACACAATAATATAAATATATAATAATGTAGACATGTATATTTAGATTAATATGCTGAAATCATTACTGTTAGGTAGACTTTGTCAGGATAATTCAATTAACTGTTTTTTTTATAAAATGTTCACGATTGTATAACAATCGTGAACATTTTATAAAAAAAAAACAGTTAATTGAATTATACATCTTTTGTTATTTATGACAAACGACGGAAGACAACGGACGTACGCACCTACATTTTCCAGAGATGATCAGGTGGCATAATAACACGATTTCCGCAAAAACTAGAAATTACAAAAATGTGTGCATGGTTACAAATTTGTTATTCATATTTCAAATGATAAATCAAAAATATATATTATTGATAATATCTAACGATTAAGTTTTATGTACATACTTTGTTTTATAGAATAAATATTATTAAATATTAAAGGATGCAATTAATGCTGAATAAATACACATTGAACTATTTAAGTAGGGCATACTATTGAAGGGTATTTTTAGTATTTATAAGTGTTACAAAAAGTAGGGTAGTAGTAGCAGGGTCAGAGTAATTGATTTTACGCATTACAATTGCTCATCATCATGCATTTATAAAATCGGAAATCAATTTACTACGGGGCATAAAATATTCCCATGTTTCGTGAAAAATAGATGGTGTGAGGCAGAAAGGCCAATGGGAGGATAGAGGAAGGATGTATGAAAGAGTGTGTATGTCTAAGACTACCATAGTAGCGATACAATTAACAAATATATATATATATATATATATATATATATATATATATATATATATCTTAATGTTTTTCTCTGCAGGAGTTTCGAAAGTTATTCAACAGTTTTAATTACATTTAATGGAATTCCTCTGTTATATGAATATAAAAATATTAAAATACGCCTACACTGTCTAGAAGATTATATTATGATGAAATTATTAAATAGTACGACCTAGAAATACTTTGTTGGCTCTACATATATATCCGGGATTTGTTATTTTCATTACACGTCCTATACTGTTGTTTATGCATTCTAGCCATAATACAAACATTAGTAATTTCTAATTAAAATTATTTACTTAGCCTACTACGTGCTTGTTTATTTATTTAAAATATTCTGTAGTTCGTCACAATATATAAACATGAGCCAAGTCATACAGATCCATTCAATCAAGGATATAAACATGAAACACGAATTTGTTATTTTAATTTAGCTAAAAGTACTATAAATCGCTATCAATCTCTTGTAATTACATGTAATTTTCAAAAAGTATTCACAAATAGTGGTTTTCATGTCATACCAAATTTGAAAATTATAGCTCGTATGTAAATTCACTTTTAGTGGTGTAAAACAACAAAAACACGAATTTGTTATTTTAATTTAGCTAAAATTACTATAAATCGCTATCAATCTCTTGGAATTACATGTAATTTTCAAAAACTCTTCACAAATAGTAGTTTTCATGTCATACCAAATTTGAAAATTATAGTTCGCGTGTAACTTCACTTTTAGGGGTGTAAAACAACAAAAACACGAATTTGTTATTTTAATTCAGCTAAAAGTACTATAAATCGCTATCAATCTCTTGTAATTATATGTAATTTTCAAAAAGTATTCACAAATAGTGGTTTTCATGTCATACCAAATTTGAAAATTATAGCTCGTATGTAACTTCACTTTTAGGGGTGTAAAACAACAAAAACACGAATTTGTTATTTTAATTCAGCTAAAAGTACTATAAATCGCTATCAATCTCTTGTAATTACATGTAATTTTCAAAAAGTATTCACAAGTAGTGGTTTTCATGTCATACCAAATTTGAAAATTATAGCTCGTATGTAACTTCACTTTTAGGGGTGTAAAACAACAAAAACACGAATTTGTTATTTTAATTCAGCTAAAAGTACTATAAATCGCTATCAATCTCTTGTAATTATATGTAATTTTCAAAAAGTATTCACAAATAGTGGTTTTCATGTCATACCAAATTTGAAAATTATAGCTTGTATGTAACTTCACTTTTAGGGGTGTAAAACAACAAAAACACGAATTTGTTATTTTAATTTAGCTAAAAGTACTATAAATCGCTATCAATCTCTTGTAATTAGATGTAATTTTCAAAAAGTGTTCACAAATAGAGGTTTTCATGTCATACCAAATTTGAAAATTATAGCTCGTATGTAACTTCACTTTTAGGGGTGTAAAACAACAAAAACACGAATTTGTTATTTTAATTCAGCTAAAAGTACTATAAATCGCTATCAATCTCTTGTAATTACATGTAATTTTCAAAAAATGTTCACAAATAGTGGTTTTCATGTCATACCAAATTTGAAAATTATAGCTCGTATGTAACTTCACTTTTAGGGGTGTAAAACAACAAAAACACGAATTTGTTATTTTAATTTAGCTAAAAGTACTATAAATCGCTATCAATCTCTTGTAATTAGATGTAATTTTCAAAAAGTGTTCACAAATAGAGGTTTTCATGTCATACCAAATTTGAAAATTATAGCTCGTATGTAACTTCACTTTTAGGGGTGTAAAACAACAAAAACACGAATTTGTTATTTTAATTCAGCTAAAAGTACTATAAATCGCTATCAATCTCTTGTAATTACATGTAATTTTCAAAAAATGTTCACAAATAGTGGTTTTCATGTCATACCAAATTTGAAAATTATATCTCGTATGTAACTTCACTTTTAGGGGTGTAAAACAACAAAAACACGAATTTGTTATTTTAATTTAGCTGAAAGTACTATAAATCGCTATCAATCTCTTGTAATTACATGTAATTTTCAAAAAGTGTTCACAAATAGTGGTTTTCATGTCATACCAAATTTGAAAATTATAGCTCGTATGTAACTTCACTTTTAGGGGTGTAAAACAACAAAAACACGAATTTGTTATTTTAATTTAGCTAGAAGTACTATAAATCGCTATCAATCACTTGTAATTACATGTAATTTTCAAAAAGTGTTCACAAATAGAGGTTTTCATGTCATACCAAATTTGAAAATTATAGCTCGTATGTAACTTCACTTTTAGGGGTGTAAAACAACAAAAACACGAATTTGTTATTTTAATTTAGCTAAAAGTACTATAAATCGCTATCAATCTCTTGTAATTACATGTAATTTTCAAGAAGTGTTCACAAATAGTGGTTTTCATGTCGTACCAAATTTGAAAATTATAGCTCGTATGTAACTTCACTTTTAGGGGTGTAAAACAACAAAAACACGAATTTGTTAGTTTAATTTAGCTAAAAGTACTATAAATCGCTATCAATCTCTTGTAATTACATGTAATTTTCAAGAAGTGTTCACAAATAGTGGTTTTCATGTCATACCAAATTTGAAAATTATAGCTCGTATGTAACTTCACTTTTAGGGGTGTAAAACAACAAAAACACGAATTTGTTATTTTAATTTAGCTGAAAGTACTATAAATCGCTGTCAATCTCTTGTAATTACATGTAATTTTCAAAAAGTGTTCACAAATAGTGGTTTTCATGTCGTACCAAATTTGAAAATTATAGCTCGTATGTAACTTCACTTTTAGGGGTGTAAAACAACAAAAACACGAATTTGTTATTTTAATTTAGCTGAAAGTACTATAAATCGCTGTCAATCTCTTGTAATTACATGTAATTTTCAAAAAGTATTCACAAATAGTGGTTTTCATGTCATACCAAATTTGAAAATTATAGCTCGTATGTAACTTCACTTTTAGGGGTGTAAAACAACAAAAACACGAATTTGTTATTTTAATTTAGCTGAAAGTACTATAAATCGCTGTCAATCTCTTGTAATTACATGTAATTTTCAAAAAGTGTTCACAAATAGTGGTTTTCATGTCATACCAAATTTGAAAATTATAGCTCGTATGTAACTTCACTTTTAGGGGTGTAAAACAACAAAAACACGAATTTGTTATTTTAATTTAGCTGAAAGTACTATAAATCGCTGTCAATCTCTTGTAATTACATGTAATTTTCAAAAAGTGTTCACAAATAGTGGTTTTCATGTCATACCAAATTTGAAAATTATAGCTCGTATGTAACTTCACTTTTAGGGGTGTAAAACAACAAAAACACGAATTTGTTATTTTAATTTAGCTAAAAGTACTATACATCGCTATCAATCTCTTGTAATTACATGTAATTTTCAAGAAGTGTTCACAAATAGTGGTTTTCATGTCATACCAAATTTGAAAATTATAGCTCGTATGTAACTTCACTTTTAGGGGTGTAAAACAACAAAAACACGAATTTGTTATTTTAATTTAGCTGAAAGTACTATAAATCGCTGTCAATCTCTTGTAATTACATGTAATTTTCAAAAAGTGTTCACAAATAGTGGTTTTCATGTCGTACCAAATTTGAAAATTATAGCTCGTATGTAACTTCACTTTTAGGGGTGTAAAACAACAAAAACACGAATTTGTTATTTTAATTTAGCTGAAAGTACTATAAATCGCTGTCAATCTCTTGTAATTACATGTAATTTTCAAAAAGTATTCACAAATAGTGGTTTTCATGTCATACCAAATTTGAAAATTATAGCTCGTATGTAACTTCACTTTTAGGGGTGTAAAACAACAAAAACACGAATTTGTTATTTTAATTTAGCTGAAAGTACTATAAATCGCTGTCAATCTCTTGTAATTACATGTAATTTTCAAAAAGTGTTCACAAATAGTGGTTTTCATGTCATACCAAATTTGAAAATTATAGCTCGTATGTAACTTCACTTTTAGGGGTGTAAAACAACAAAAACACGAATTTGTTATTTTAATTTAGCTGAAAGTACTATAAATCGCTGTCAATCTCTTGTAATTACATGTAATTTTCAAAAAGTGTTCACAAATAGTGGTTTTCATGTCATACCAAATTTGAAAATTATAGCTCGTATGTAACTTCACTTTTAGGGGTGTAAAACAACAAAAACACCAATTTGTTATTTTAATTTAGCTAGAAGTACTATAAATCGCTATCAATCACTTGTAATTACATGTAATTTTCAAAAAGTGTTCACAAATAGAGGTTTTCATGTCATACCAAATTTGAAAATTATAGCTCGTATGTAACTTCACTTTTAGGGGTGTAAAACAACAAAAACACGAATTTGTTATTTTAATTTAGCTAAAAGTACTATACATCGCTATCAATCTCTTGTAATTACATGTAATTTTCAAGAAGTGTTCACAAATAGTGGTTTTCATGTCATACCAAATTTGAAAATTATAGCTCGTATGTAACTTCACTTTTAGGGGTGTAAAACAACAAAAACACGAATTTGTTATTTTAATTTAGCTGAAAGTACTATAAATCGCTGTCAATCTCTTGTAATTACATGTAATTTTCAAAAAGTGTTCACAAATAGTAGTTTTCATGTGGTACCAAATTTGAAAGCTTGAGAAAAAGAACAGCATTAAGTGAATCATGTATTATTAGAAATATGTATCTGTTGGGTAATCAATAATTATAAATATCAATCTATTTATACATTCAATGTTGATAATAAGTTTTATATTACTACCTAGAATCTGTAATATTAACGTGTTGAGTTTGTTTTATGAACAACCCAACTGCAGGCGCCACCACACGATCTCTCTCCCCATAACGAAGCGTGTCCGGCATTTTAATTTCCCCATCGAGCGCATCACTCGGTACGTCGTATTTCCGCGATCGGTGTCAGAGAGCAGCGCACATTCCACTCGAAAGAAATGTGATAAACGGGCAAGCGCGAAAATTTTCCACTCGGCCGCACGGAATCGTTTATTTCGAGTACAAATGTAAACAAGCGGCTTCAAACGGCCTCGACTTGAAAGTTTCCGCAAGGATTCTCCCAACCATTTACAACGTAATTGATCTAGGCACACGAAATTATAATTTTGACACTTTAGATATAGTGTATTAGTTACATATCACAATTTTTTATGGGCACGATTAGAGGTTTTAGGGGATTAAAGGATTCAAATCTCGAGATGAGGATCAAATAAAGAAAGTACCTACAATTATATATGTATCCATATCCATACCGAAATAAATAGAAATATCGATAATATGGTTGTTTTAATATCCATCAATCTGTAGCAAGTGTTGCGATTTATAAAAATTTTGTTTAAATTGTCTCATTTAGCACGCCATATCTAACTAACTACTAATAAAATTAAATTGATTTTGATATTTTCTGATTGTCAAATGTTTCATTCATCCATACCGAAATATTTAGAAATATCCATACCGTGGTTGTTTTAATATCCAGCAATTAGTAGCAAGTGTTGCGATTTATACAAATTTTGTTTAAATTGTCTCATTTAGCATGCCATAGCTAACTAACTACTAATAAAATTAAATAGATTTTGATATTTTTTGATTGTCAAATGTTTCATTCATCCATACCGAAATATTTAGAAATATCCATACCGTGGTTGTTTTGATATCCAGCAATTTGTAGCAAGTGTTGCGATTTATACAAATTTTGTTTAAATTGTCTCATTTAGCACGCCATATCTAACTAACTACTAATAAAATTAAATTGATTTTGATATTTTCTGATTGTCAAATGTTTCATTTATCCATACCCAAATATTTAGAAATATCCATACCGTGGTTGTTTTAATATCCAGCAATTTGTAACAAGTGTTGCGATTTATACAAATTTTGTTTAAATTGTCTCATTTAGCACGCCATATCTAACTAACTACTAATAAAATTAAATTGATTTTGATATTTTCTGATTGTCAAATGTTTCATTCATCCATACCGAAATATTTAGAAATATCCATACCGTGGTTGTTTTAATATCCAGCAATTTGTAACAAGTGTTGCGATTTATACAAATTTTGTTTAAATTGTCTCATTTAGCACGCCATATCTAACTAACTACTAATAAAATTAAATTGATTTTGATATTTTCTGATTGTCAAATGTTTCATTCATCCATACCGAAATATTTAGAAATATCCATACCGTGGTTGTTTTAATATCCAGCAATTTGTAACAAGTGTTGCGATTTATACAAATTTTGTTTAAATTGTCTCATTTAGCACGCCATATCTAACTAACTACTAATAAAATTAAATTGATTTTGATATTTTCTGATTGTCAAATGTTTCATTTATCCATACCCAAATATTTAGAAATATCCATACCGTGGTTGTTTTAATATCCAGCAATTTGTAACAAGTGTTGCGATTTATACAAATTTTGTTTAAATTGTCTCATTTAGCACGCCATATCTAACTAACTACTAATAAAATTAAATTGATTTTGATATTTTCTGATTGTCAAATGTTTCATTTATCCATACCCAAATATTTAGAAATATCCATACCGTGGTTGTTTTAATATCCAGCAATTTGTAGCAAGTGTTGCGATTTATACACATTTTTTTTATATGTTTCATACAATCTCAACATAATAGTAAATTTCTGGGGTAGTGAACTCTAAATTAACACTAAATTAACACTAAACTCTCACACAGGCTATAAACCGGTTAAATTACACAAACAAACGATTCCACTAATCTGATCATTAAAATTATCACGTACAAATAAAATATATGTCACGAATGGAAAAGAAACAATGTTTACCCAGTAATTTGAGAGGCCGGTAAAATTCCGCTCGTCTCTTTTTTTTATCAGGCCCACGTTAATAAGCGATTAGTGATAAGCAGCGAAGGAAAACAATTGCGCGCCTCTTGTTTTGTTAACCATTATATTGTCTCGTCGCGGTTTTTATCAACACATCAAATAAACATATTTTGATATTATTATCGGCAAACGAATTGATTTTAATGATATGCTATTATATTATTATTATTATTATTACTATTATGTCTGGCAAAAATAAATTTCAATTGCATGATAACGAGTATATTAGATACGGCTCATGCAACAAAAACGTTAACATATCCTGCATGACTATTGCGCGCTTGATAATTATTTAACGATCCACTTTTTATAAACAATTTTTTCACTATCATTAGGCCAGCATTATAAACAACTTAGTTTTGAAATATGGATTATATTTATAATTCGCATAAACAACTATTGGGAATTACGTCCGACCTTGTGTACCTGTTGTTTTTGTTGTTACGACACGGTCTTTCATTGCAATTAATATTTTTAAGTCTAATCCAACCACAACGAGTTATCAGAATGAGTTGTGTATAAATATTTATGTAAGAGTAGTTCTGAAAACTGCAGTCATTCGAATGCAAATTGTATGTTTGTTCTGCGATAAGTGTCGTCTATTGTTTCGGCTTGTTATCAAACATCGTTTGTGTGTTGAAACTAATTCTTTGTTGATTACCTATTATTTATCAAATGTTTCCTTTAATTAAGACAGTGACTAGTAACATTTACAAATAATGTGGAGACGTTAAATATTAGTGAATCTTTTAAATACAAAAAATTGGATTCAATATTTCCAAAACTAGATTAACGTAATTCTAGTTTACTACGTTAGTGGATAGCTTATGATATTGGTAATCCGCTTGTGAAGTTTGATAAATATCCAATAAGCAGTTTTTGAAAAAATTACAAAAATATATTACCTTCATTTTTAAATTGGACAAATCTAGTATACAATTTTCAACAGTAAATATATCCAAAACTAGCTTAACGTAATCCAAGTTTACTACGTTAGTGGATAGTTTATGATATTGGTAATCTGCATGTAAAGTTTAATAAACATTCAATATACAGTTTTCGAAAAAAATACAAAAATGTATAACCTTCATTTTTAAATTGGACAAATATCGTATACAATTTTCAACAGAAAATATATCCAAAACTAGCTTAACGTAATTCTAGTTTACTACGTTGCTGGATAGCTTATGATATTGGTAATCTGCTTGTAAAGTTTGATAAATATCCAATACGCAGTTTTCGAAAAAAAAAATACAAAAATGTATAACCTTCATTTTTAAATTGGACAAATATCGTATACAATTTTCTACAGTAAATATATCCAAAACTAGCTTAACGTAATTCAAGTTTACTACGTTAGTGAATAGTTTATGATATTGGTAATCTGCTTGTAAAGTTTGATAAATATCCAATACGTAGTTTTCGAAAAAAAAAAAATACAAAAATGTATAACCTTCATTTTTAAATTGGACAAATATCGTATACAATTTTCCACAGTCAATATTTCCAAAACTGATCTGGGATAATTTTATTTTAATGTATTAGTGGAGAGTCTATAACATTCGCAATCTATTTCAAAAGTTTTATAAATCTACAATGAACGAATGTGTAAAAAATTACCAAAAACGTATAGCCATCTCACAGGGCAGTCCTTTCCCCATGCCATCAGGGGCCAAGTGTGTCTAGCGTTGTCCACTTTATTACAATGTCTGTATCGGTCAGGAGTCCAGTTTTTTTTATATTTGGCTCACATACAATGATGGCGTGTGCTCAGAGTTCGTTAGCTCTAGCTATCAGGGGGTGATGAGCCAACTGTAGCTTGTAGTATGGTGGTGTCCGTCATTGTCTCCCCTGGGCCTTCTCCTCAGGCCCCGCGTCACCAGACCGCTTACCACTTTGTTGGACAGTGAAGTCTGCCTGTCGCGTACCCATCCTCTTGACAGAGGACGCATGTGGTTGTCGGGCTCTTACACCCGCTGGCCTGATTTTTTAAAGTAATATTTCTTTTTTCTTTGTTTTAGTGGTGGTTTATCAAATCTCCTATACCAAATTTCGTTGCCGGAGCAACTGCAGAGCGCTGACAAGTACCGCGGCGAGCCCAAAGAGGTGCTCGTCCGTGTCTACGGGCAAACCCACGGCGAACGAGCCCTGGAGGCGCTGATCACCGAGAGCGTCATCTTCACACTACTCTCTGAGCGCGGCCTAGGGCCCAAGCTGCACGGGATCTTCCCCGGCGGGCGCATCGAGGAGTACATTAACGCCAGGCCGCTGAAGAACGCGGAGCTGGCCGACGACCTGCTCTCACAGCAGATCGCTAAAAAAATGGCCGCAATACACTGCATGGAGGTGAGACAAAATGCTCTCGTTGATTGGTATTTTTTTTAATCTTGTTCATTTTACATAATACATTTATTTCCGCACAGCAATAGGTGAGATCAAATCATTATTTTCTTTTTTTTTTAATAACACCATGCGCTGGTTTATTATTATTAGTATTGAGTAACCAGGGGTATGAGGAAGCAAACGAAGGATAATTTACAAAAGGTCACTATAAGGCGAATTAATAGATTTTTTAAACAATTGTAACTTAAGTTATTGTGATTTGAATGTGAATTTGAAAGTTTGAAAATTCACAATTAAATCAATTTTAAATGAAAAAAATTGAACATTACAAATATGAATTCTACAACTGTTGTAAACATGTTAAAGTATTTTTGGTGAAATTCTAACTATTGTAGCGTGAGTGATTGTGATTTGAATCAAACAACATCCGCAATATTTAAATTTATAAGTTTGAAAATTCACAATAAAATCAATTTTAAATGAAAAAAATTGAACATTACAAATATGAATCCTGCAACTATTGTAAACAAGTTAAAGTTTTTTTGGTGAGATTCTAACTATTGTAACTTGATCTATTGTGATTTGAATGAAACAACATCCGCAATATTTAAATTTATAAGTTTGAAAATTCACAATTAAATCAATTTTAAATGAAAAAAATTGAACATTACAAATATAAATCCTGCAACTATTGTAAAGAAGTTAAAGTATTTTTGGCGACATTCTAACTATTGTAACTTGATTTATTGTGATTTGAATGAAACAACATCCGCAATATTTAAATTTAAAAGTTTGAAAATTCACAATTAAATCAATTTTAAATGAAAAAAATTGAACATTACAAATATGAATCCTGCAACTATTGTAAACAAGTTAAAGTTTTTTTGGTGAGATTCTAACTATTGTAACTTGATTTATTGTGATTTGAATCAAACAACATCCGCAATATATAAATTTATAAGTTTGAAAATTCACAATTAAATCAATTTTAAATGAAAAAAATTGAACATCACAAATATAAATCCTGCAACTATTGTAAACAAGTTAAAGTATTTTTGGTGAGATTCTAACTATTGTAACTTGAGTTATTGTGATTTGAATCAAACAACGTCCGCAATATTTAAATTTATAAGTTTGAAAATTCACCATAAAATCAATTTTAAATGAAAAAAATTGAACATTACAAATATAAATCCTGCAACTATTGTAAACAAGTTAAAGTATTTTTGGTGAGATTCTAACTATTGTAACTTGATTTATTGTGATTTGAATCAAACAACATCCGCAATATTTAAATTTATAAGTTTGAAAATTCACAATAAAATCAATTTTAAATGAAAAAAAAATGAACATTACAAATATAAATCCTGCAACTATTGTAAACAAGTTAAAGTATTTTTGGTGAGATTCTAACTATTGTAACTTGATTTATTGTGATTTGAATCAAACAACATCCTCAATATTTAAATTTATAAGTTTGAAAATTCACAATAAAATAAATTTTAAATGAAAAAAAATGAACATTCCAAATATAAATCCTGAAACTATTTTAAACAAGTTAAAGTATTTTTGGTGAGATTCTAACTATTGTAACTTGAGTTATTGTGATTTGAATCAAATAACATCCGCAATATTTAAATTTATAAGTTTGAAAATTCACAATAAAATAAATTTTAAATGAAAAAAATTGAACATTACAAATATAAATCCTGCAACTATTGTAAACAAGTTAAAGTATTTTTGGTGAGATTCTAACTACTGTAACGTGAGTTAGTGTGATTTGAATTAAACAACATTCCCAATATTTAAATTTATAAGTTTGAAAATTCACAATTAAATCAATTTTAAATGAAAAAAATTGAACATTACAAATATAAATCCTGCAACTATTGTAAAGAAGTTAAAGTATTTTTGGCGACATTCTAACTATTGTAACTTGATTTATTGTGATTTGAATGAAACAACATCCGCAATATTTAAATTTAAAAGTTTGAAAATTCACAATTAAATCAATTTTAAATGAAAAAAATTAAACATCACAAATATAAATCATGCAGCTATTATAAACAAGTTAAAGTATTTTTGGTGAGATTCTAACTATTGTAACTTGAGTTATTGTGATTTGAATCAAATAACATCCGCAATATTAAATTTATAAGTTTGAAAATTCACAATAAAATCAATTTTAAATGAAAAAAATTAAACATCACAAATATGAATTCTACAACTATTGTAAACAAGTTAAAGTATTTTTGGTGAAATTCTAACTATTGTAACTTGATTTATTGTGATTTGAATCAAACAACATCCGCAATATTTAAATTCTAAGTTTGAAAATTCACAATAAAATCAATTTTAACTGAAAAAAATTGAACAAATATAAATCCTGCAACTATTGTAAACAAGTTAAAGTATTTTTGGTGAGATTCTAACTATAGTAACGTGAGTTATTGTGATTTGAATCAAACAGAATCCGCAATTGTTAAATTTATAAGTTTGAAAATTCACAATTAAATCAATTTGAAATGAAAAAAATTGAACATTACAAATATGAATCCTGCAACTATTGTAAACAAGTTAAAGTATTTTTGGTGAAATTCTAACTATTGTAACTTGAGTTATTGTGATTTGAATCCAACAACATCCGCAATATTTAAATTTATAAGTTTGAAAATTCACAATAAAATAAATTTTAAATGAAAAAAATTGAACATCACAAATATGAATCCTGCTACTATTGTAAACAAGTTAAAGTTTTTTTGGTGAGATTCTAACTATTGTAACTTGATTTATTGTGATTTGAATGAAACAACATCCGCAATATTTAAATTTATAAGTTTGAAAATTCACAATAAAATAAATTTTAAATGAAAAAAATTGAACATTACAAATATTAATCCTGCAACTATTGTAAACAAGTTAAAGTATTTTCGGTGAGATTCTAACTATTGTAACTTGATTTATTGTGATTTGAATCAAACTACATCCGCAATATTTAAATTTATAAGTTTGAAAATTCACAATTAAATCAATATTAAATGAAAAAAATTGAACATTACAAATCTGAATCCTGCAACTATTGTAAACAAGTTAAAGTATTTTTGGTGAGATTCTAACTATTGTAACTTGATTTATTGTGATTTGAATCAAACAACATTCGCAATATTTAAATTTATAAGTTTGAAAATTAACAATAAAATCAATTTTAAATGAAAAAAATTGAACATTACAAATCTGAATCCTGCAACTATTGTAAACAAGTTAAAGTATTTTTGGTGAAATTCTAACTATTGTAACTTGAGTTATTGTGATTTGAATCCAACAACATCCGCAATATTTAAATTTATAAGTTTGAAAATTCACAATAAAATAAATTTTAAATGAAAAAAATTGAACATCACAAATATGAATCCTGCTACTATTGTAAACAAGTTAAAGTTTTTTTGGTGAGATTCTAACTATTGTAACTTGATTTATTGTGATTTGAATGAAACAACATCCGCAATATTTAAATTTATAAGTTTGAAAATTCACAATAAAATAAATTTTAAATGAAAAAAATTGAACATTACAAATATAAATCCTGCAACTATTGTAAACAAGTTAAAGTATTTTTGGTGAAATTCTAACTATTGTAACGTGAGTTATTGTGGTATGAATCAAACAACATCCGCAATATTTGAATTTATATGTTTGAAAATTCACAATAAAATAAATTTTGAATGAAAAAAATTGAACATTACAAATATAAATCCTGCAACTATTGTAAACAAGTTAAAGTTTTTTTGGTGAAATTCTAACTATTGTAACTTGATTTATTGTGATTTGAATCAAACAACATCCGCAATATTTAAATTTATAAGTTTAAAAATTCACAATTAAATCAATTTTAAATCAAAAAAATTGAACATTACAAATATGAATCCTGCAACTATTGTAAAAAAGTTAAAGTATTTTTGGTGAAATTCTAACTATTGTAACGTGAGTTATTGTGATATGAATCAAGCAACATCCGCAATATTTAAATTTATAAGTTTGAAAATTCACAATTAAATCAATATTAAATGAAAAAAATTGAACATTACAAATCTGAATCCTGCAACTGTTGTAAACATGTTAAAGTATTTTTGGTGAAATTCTAACTATTGTAACTTAAGTTATTGTGATTTGAATCAAACAGCATTCGCGATATTTAAAGAATCCTGTAAGTATTTCAAACAAATTGAAGTATTTTTGTGGAATAATTGTAACTTGAATTGTAAACCCACGTATTTTATACATGTATATGTGTAATTGGCGTATATTATATGGATATATTACGTATATTATTCGTACGACCATTATTATGCATCTATATAGTTGGCTATTCTAATTATAGATAAAATCTGAAATTATCCTTCGTTTGTTTATACAAATTCTTAATTCTATGCTAAACCATCAATAGTTTTGCTGCCTTTAAAACATTTTCGATAGTTCCTGATGATCTAATTGTAAAATGGCAACCCTGCGTCACGCTAAGAAAGTAATACTAATTCAAAATAATGAAGAGTTTTCAAATACAATTTTTGTTTGATTGTTTTGGAAACTTATTTCTAAAACAATTGTGAATTATATAATAAAATTCATTTTTATAATACCTTAACATGTTATTAGCACTATGATTCAATTTAATATTAAAAAAAAAACATATTGCTATCATTTTAGACTATATTCATAAATTTGTATATGATCTAACATCTAATTTATATAATAAATCCAATGAGAGAACAACAATAATATACTAAAAATTAATAAATTTAATTTATTAATTTTAGTATATTATTGTTGTTCTCTAATTGATTTTATTCTGTAGGACAATATAGCTTATTGTTATTATGATAATTATATTATTTGTAATTAACAAATAACGTAAATCTCTATCGCGAAATATTTATTTGAATTTTTTTAGCCTTTTCTATGCGCTTAGTTTTTGCAGTTACAGAACAGTCTGTATTATAATACTTATTATATTATTATTATTAACTAATTATTTATAATTTTATAAATAGAGACATATGTAGCATATATAAGTCTAATTCGATATTTAAATTAATTTTATTTTTGTTTTAATTTCCATTGAAATTGCGCATTTAACCGATAACTCCACTCCAAGTAAATCTTGTTTACTGTTTTTGTCCGGAAACTTACTTACAATCAGCCTTGTAATGTTTTCACAACTCGAAAAAGTAAAAAAAAAATACAGTCACAAGTGCAGTTTTGCGGACAAACCGTCAGGGTTAAGCGATTTATTGTTTAAACAATTTTCGTCGTATTTGCTGATAGATAACGTGAAAATGTTTGCAGTGCAATTACCGCGCACTGTTGACGCGTGTGGTCGTTATCGCTCCAAAAAAAAATCACGTGGGGTTGCCATTTTTTATTATATAATCTTATGTATTCTGTATCATCCACACATATGGGGTTTTTGTGTTTGTTCATGTTTTAGCGTCTGGCCTGACAATGAGACGATAAACGGCGTCACATTTGAGCGCCCGCCCGAAGCGGAAAGGCCCTGAGTGGAAATCGTAGGGAGATACATTTATCACCATTTTTAGTTATTTTTTTTTAATTCAAACAAATCATTTTAATTTTCTCGAGGGCGCACCGCCGCTGGGCGACTAGTGGCGGTCGTCCTTTTTGACTTTTATACTCTTGACATGGAATCAGCGGACCGTGGGTGATCGTTGCTTGGAATTTTTCAGGTGCCTTTGCACAAGGAGCCCGGATGGTTGTGGGAGACAATTGCTAGATGGTTGAAGTCCTCGCAGATTAAATTAAATCGCGCGGACTTGCCCGACGTGGCGAAGCCTCTGCTGGATTTGGATTTTACTGAAGAACTGGAGTGGCTCAAGCAGCGGGTCGAGGATGAAAATTGCCCGGTTACCTTTTGCCACAATGATATGCAAGAGGGTAACATCCTGATGTGTCAGGATGAGAATGAAAACTGTTATGGTGAATCCAAATTAGTCCTTATTGGTAAATTATTTAAATCGTTTAGCACGTGCGAGTTTTTATTCCTTTTTAATTGCAGATTTTGAATATTGCTCATACAACTATCGCTCATTTGATCTTGCGAATCACTTCGTTGAGTGGGTTTACGATTACACGGAGCCCGAGTTGCCTTTCTTCAAGGAGTCCTGGCAGAACTACCCCAGCGATAAGCAACGCATGGATTTTATTAACAACTACTTGGAGGAAACGTGCTGCAATGACAACCCTATGAAGGTGCTACGTGAAGTCAAAGTATTCACTTTGGTCTCCCACTACTTCTGGACACTCTGGAGTATTGTCAACGCTGATTCATCACAGATTCCTTTTGGATACTGGGTAAGTTTCTTATGTAATCACCAACATTATTTTTTTGCGTCTCAAGATTATTAATGCAATTTACTCTCTTAAAAAATGGTAATAAATCTAATTAATGGATAATGCTAGTTGTGATTGGATGATTGAATTGGTTACTTAATCAGCTACAAAATGAGACATAATTAGTTAATTTGAATCAACTATTAAGTTGGTAATTGAGAAAAAACGTAAGAGGCATGAGTTTGTATGCAACGTGTGCACTCTAAAATTGGTAATAAATCCAATTAATGGATGATACTAATTGTGATTGGATAATTGAATTGGCTACTTAATCAGCTACAAAATGAGATATAATTAGTTAATTTGACTCAACTATTAAGTTGGTAATTGAGAAAAAAACGTAAGGGGAGTGAGTTTGTATGCAACGTGTGCACTCTAAAATTGGTAATAAATCCAAATTAATGGATGATACTAATTGTGATTGGATGATTAAATTGACAACTTAATCAGCGACAAAATAAGACATAATTAGTTAATTTGACTCAACTATTAAGTTGGTAATTGACAAAAAACGTAAGGGGCGTGAGTTTGTATGCAACGTTTGCACTCTAAAATTGGTAATAAATCCAATAAATGGATGATACTAATTGTGATTGGATGATTGAATCGGCTACTTAATCAGCTACAAAATGAGACATAATTAGTTAATTTGACTCAATTATTAAGTTGGCAATTGAGAAAAAACGTAAGGGGCGTGAGTTTGTATGAAACGTGTGCACTCTAAAATTGGTAATAAATCCAAATTAATGGATGATACTAATTGTGATTGGATGATTAAATTGACAACTTAATCAGCGACAAAATAAGACATAATTACTTAATTTGACTCAACTATTAAGTTGGTAATTGACAAAAAACGTAAGGGGCGTGAGTTTGTATGCAACGTTTGCACTCTAAAATTGGTAATAAATCCAATAAATAGATGATACTAATTGTGATTGGATGATTGAATCGGCTACTTAATCAGCTACAAAATGAGACATAATTAGTTAATTTGACTCTATTATTAAGTAGGCAATTGAGAAAAAACGTAAGGGGCGTGAGTTTGTATGCAACGTGTGCACTCTAAAAACGGTAATAAATCCAATTAATTAATGATACTAATTGTGATTGGATGATTGAATCGGCTACATAATCAGCTACAAAATCAGACATAATTAGTTAATTTTACCCAATTATTAAGTTGGCAATAGAGAAAAAACGTAAGAGTGTGAGTTTGTATGCAACGTGTCCACTCTAAAAACGCTAATAAATCTAATTAATGGATGATACTAATAGTGATTGGATGATTGAATTGGCAACTTAATCAGCTATAAAATGAGACATAATTAGTTAATTTGACTCAACTATTAAGTTGGTAATTGACAAAAAAAAGTAAGGGGCGTGAGTTTGTATGCAACGTGTGCACTCTAAAATTGGTAATAAATCCAATTAATGGATGATACTAATTGTGATTGGATGATTGAATCAGCTACAAAATGAGACATAATTAGTTAATTTGACTCAACTATTAAGTTGGTAATTGACAAAAAACCGTAAGGCGCGTGAATTTGTATGCAACGTTTGCACTCTAAAATTGGTAATAAATCCAATTAATGGATGATACTAATTGTGATTGGATGATTGAATCGGCTACTTAATCAGCTACAAAATGAGACATAATTAGTTAATTTGAATCAACTATTAAGTTGGAAATTGAGAAAAAACGTAAGGGGCGTGAGTTTGTATGCAACGTGTGCACTCTAAAATTGGTAATAAATTCAATTAATGGATGTTACTAATTGTGATTGGATGATTGAATCGGCTACTTAATCAGCTACAAAAAGAGACATAATTAGTTAATTTGACTCAACTATTAAGTTGGCAATTGAGAAAAAAAGGTAAGGGGCGTGAGTTTGTATACAACGTGTGCACACTAAAAATGGTAATACATCCAATTAATGAATGATACTAATTGTGATTGGATGATTGAATCGGCTACATAATCAGCTACAAAATGAGACATAATTAGTTAATTTGACCCAATTATTAAGTTGGCAATTGAGAAAAAACGTAAGAGTGTGAGTTTGTATGCAACGTGTCCACTCTAAAAACGGTAATAAATCTAATTAATGGATGATACTAATAGTGATTGGACGATTGAATTGGCAACTTAATCAGCTACAAAATGAGACATAATTAGTTAATTTGACTCAACTATTAAGTTGGTAATTGACAAAAAAACGTAAGGGGCGTGAGTTTGTATGCAACGTGTGCACTCTAAAATTGGTAATAAATCCAATTAATGGATGATACTAATTGTGATTGGATGATTGAATCGGCTACTTAATCAGCTACAAAATGAGACATAATTAGTTAATTTGACTCAACTATTAAGTTGGTAATTGACAAAAAACGTAAGGGGCGTGAGTTTGTATGCAACGTGTGCACTCTAAAAATGGTAATAAATCTAATTAATGGATGATACTAATTGTGATTGGATGAATGAAGCGGCTACTTAATCAGCTACAAAATGAGATATAATTAATTTATTTGACTCAACTATTAAGTTGGCAATTGAGAAAAAATGTAAGGGGCGTGAGTTTGTATGCAAAGTGTGCACTCTAAAAATGGTAATAAATCCAATTAATGGATGATGCTAATTGTGATTAGATGATTGAATGAGCTACTTAATCAGCTACAAAATAAGATATAATTAGTTAATTTGACTCATTTATTAAGTTGGCAATTGAGAAAAAAACGTAAGGGGCGTGAGTTTGTATGCAACGTTTGCACTCTAAAATTGGTAATAAATCCAATTAATGGATGATACTAATTGTGGTTGGATGATTGAATCGGCTACTTAATCAGCTACAAAATAAGGTATAATTAGTTGATTTGACTCAACTATTAAGTTGGTAATTGACAAAAAACGTAAAGGGGCGTGAGTTTGTATGCAACGTGTGCACTATAAAATTGGTAATAAATCCAATTAATGGATGATACTAATTGTGATTGGGTGATTGAATCGGCAACTTAATCAGCTACAAAATGAGACATAACTAGTTAATTTGACTCAACCATTAAGTTGGCAATTGAGAAAAAACGTAAGGGACGTGAGTTTGTATGCAACGTGTGCACTCTTAAATTGGTAATAAATCTAATTAATGGAAGATACTATTTGTGATTGGATGATTGAATCGGCTACTTAATCAGCTACAAAATGAGACATAATTAGTTAATTTGACACAACTATTAAGTTGGCAATTGAGAAAAAAAACCTAAGGGGCGTGAGTTTGTATGAAACATGTGCACGCTAAAATTGGTAATAAATCTAATTAATAAATAATAGTAATTGTGATTTGATGATTGAATCGGCTACTTAATCAGCTACAAAAAGAGACATAATTAGTTAATTTGACTCAACTATTAAGTTGGCAATTGAGAAAAAAAGGTAAGGGGCGTGAGTTTGTATGCAACGTGTGCACTCTAAAATTGATAATAAATCCAATTAATGGCTGATACCAATTATGATTGGATGATTGTATCGGCTACTTAATCAGCTACAAAATGAGACATAATTAGTTAATTTGACACAACTATTAAGTTGGCAATTGAGAAAAAAAACCTAAGGGGCGTGAGTTTGTATGAAACATGTGCACGCTAAAATTGGTAATAAATCTAATTAATAAATAATAGTAATTGTGATTTGATGATTGAATCGGCTACTTAATCAGCTACAAAAAGAGACATAATTAGTTAATTTGACTCAACTATTAAGTTGGCAATTGAGAAAAAAACGTAAGAGTGTGAGTTTGTATGCAACGTGTCCACTCTAAAAACGGTAATAAATCTTATTAATGGATGATACTAATAGTGATTGGATGATTGAATTGGCAACTTAATCAGCTACAAAATGAGACATAATTAGTTAATTTGACTCAGCTATTAAGTTGGAAATTGAGAAAAAACGTAAGGGCCGTGAGTTTGTATGGAATGTGTGCACTCTAAAATTGGTAATAAATCCAATTAATGGATGATACTAATTGTGATTGGATGATTGAATCGGCTACTTAATCAGCTACAAAATGAGACATAATTAGTTAATTTTACTCAGCTATTAAGTTGGAAATTGAGAAAAAACGTAAGTGGCGTGAGTTTGTATGGAATGTGTGCACTCTAAAATTGGTAATAAATCCAATTAATGGATGATACTAATTGTGATTGGATGATTGAATGGCCAACTTAATCAGCTACAAAATAAGATATAATTAGTTAATTTGACTCATTTATTAAGTTGGCAATTGAGAAAAAACGTAAGGGGCGTGAGTTTGTATGCAACGTGTGCACTCTAAAATTGGTAATAAATCCAATTAATGGATGATACTAATTGTGATTGGATGATTGAATGGCCAACTTAATCAGCTACAAAATAAGATATAATTAGTTAATTTGACTCATTTATTAAATAGGCAATTGAGAGAAAACGTAAGGGGCGTGAGTTTGTATGCAACGTGTCCACTCTAAAAACGGTAATAAATCTAATTAATGGATGATACTAATAGTGATTGGATGATTGAATTGGCAACTTAATCAGCTACAAAATGAGACATAATTAGTTAATTTGACTCAACTATTAAGTTGGCAATTGAGAAAAAACGTAAAGGGCGTGAGTTTGTATGCAACGTGTGCACTCTAAAAATGGTAATAAATCCAATTAATGGATGATACTAATTGTGATTTGATGGTTGAATTGGCAACTTAATCAGCTACACAATGAGATATAATTAGTTAATTTGACTCAGCTATTAAGTTGGCAATAGAGAAAAAAACGTAAGGGGCGTGAGTTTGTATGCAACGTGTGCACTCTAAAATTGGTAATAAATCCAATTAATGGATGATACTAATTGTGATTGGATGATTGAATTGGCTTCTTAATCAGCTACAAATTGAGATATAATTAGTTATTTTGACTTAATTATTAAGTTCGCAATTGAGAAAAAACGTAAGGGGGTGAGTTTGTATGCAACGTGTGCACTCTAAAATTGGCAATAAATCCAATTAATGGATGATATTAACTGTGATTGGATGAGTGAATTGGAAACTTAATCAGCTACAAAATAAGACATTATTAGTTAATTTGACTCAACTATTAAGTTGGAAATTGAGAAAAAACGTAAGGGGCGTGAGTTTGTATGCAACGTGTGCACTCTTAAATTGGTAATAAATCCAATTAATGGATGATAATAATTGTGATTGGAAGATTGAATCGGCTACTTAATCAGCTACAAAATGAGACATAATTAGTTAATTTGACTCTATTATTAAGTAGGCAATTGAGAAAAAACGTAAGGGGCGTGAGTTTGTATGCAACGTGTGCACTCTAAAAATGGTAATAAATCTAATTAATGGATGATACTAATTGTGGTTGGATGATTGAATTGACTTCTTAATCAGCTATAAATTGAGATATAATTAGTTATTTTGACTTAATTATTAAGTTGGCAATTGAGAAATAACGTAAGGGGCGTGAGTTTGTATGCAACGTGTGCACTCTAAAATTGGTAATAAATCTAATTAATGGATGATACTAATTGTGATTGGATGATTGAATCGGCTACTTAATTAGCTACAAAATGAGACATAATTAGTTAATTTGACTCCACTATTAAGTTGGTAATTGACAAAAAACGTAAGGGGCGTGAGTTTGTATGCAACGTGTGCACTCTAAAATTGCTAATAAATCCAATTAATGGGTGATACTAATTGTGATTGGATGATTGAATCGGCTACGTAATCAGCTACAAAATGAGACATAATTAGTTAATTTGACTCTACTATTAAGTTGGCAATTGAGAAAAAACGTAAGGGGCGTAGTTAATTTGACTCAACTATTAAGTTGGCAAGACAGTTTTTCATTTATTCTATCTAGCTCATCACTCTCAGCTTTAGTTAATTCTCTCTCACGACCTTGTAGTTTATTAAATCAATAATCGTCCATTTAATTTGCAGGAATACGCCGTGAGCCGCCTGGCAGCCTACTCCCGCGGCAAGCACGAGCTGCAGCAGCAGCCCCTTAACGTCCAAGCCGTGAAAAGAAAGGCTGACGTGCACGACCCGTGACTCGCCAAAGAAGCCATAGAATACAAACAAACTATCCAGGCACCAGTCGGTGCCCCTTTGGACCGGCTCCGGTGGTTGTTGTAAGCTGCATTCTGACCGCGATCAGCGGCAACCCTAGGAAATCTCGAACAGCCGACACAAAAAAAAAACATTCGGTTGCCCCTGATCGCGCAACGAATCGTTCAGTTGATTACACACAATATTAAAAAGTAACTAATAAAATTAAGTATCAATCTACCCGCAAACATTGTGATAAGCGAAGACTGTGTGTGGGAACGTGATTATTTTTGCACCAGATATTTGTAACTTAAATAAAAATCAATCGCATCGCGCGCGAAAAAACTGCACCTTTATATAGCGTAGTAGTATTATTGTATCAGCGTTTTTTGCAGCCGTCTGCGCTTTGGTGTGTGTTTTTATTTGATGAGTACTTAATAAAAAAAAAAAAAAAAATCTCTGATGAGACTGAACGAGGAACCGCATTTCTTAACGTAAGGCACTCGACTGAAGGGAGTTTCTAATGGCATTTAATTTTTATATTTTACTCTACTATCCATTTTGTGATCGTAATAATAATCATTTTATTTATGTGTACGTCGTCCAGCCGGCAGTATTGCCGGATTTTATTTCTATTAGTATTTGTACAATGTAACAGTTGTCGTTGTGTTTTTATTATATTTTTATTGAATAAAGTTTATTATAATAAATATAACTAAACGCTGAATGTTCTCTATTACTTTATTACCGGTTCCTTTATATCTTGCTGAATCTCTCCATTCGAGCATTCTGGTTTTATAGGTGCGTGCACCTTAAAAAGAACTGTACGTGAAACTATTCAGAGGTAAGAACGATTTCACGCACTATTCGACTGTCTCTTAAAAGTTTTTTCAACTCTGTCCCTCGCGATACTTATTCGAAATTGGTCTCGTGGTCATATTTATCCTCTGATGGAGTCCAGTTAGAGCTGCATTCTCAAGTAACCCAACTCCAAGGAGAGATACTGCCACTACCGGCGTAGATGTAAACATCGTGCCCAAAAACAAAAACATAAAAGTGCGAAAAGATTGAGTATAGTGATCAAATAAAAATCAGTCCAGAATATTCCAAAAATAGGAGGAGCACGAGAACGATACGACAGACGATCAAAGAACAGAGGGAGTAGGAGTAGGAGTAGGCGATCCTGGATAGGAAGGCGCCGGTCCCAGACAACGAAATCATCAAGGCAGTAACTACGCGAATATAGAGGTAATTGACAATTGGATGAGGATAAGTACCCTCAGAGTTAGCAAAGGTCGAAACTTGTCCTCATCCCTCAAACAGAGGAAGCCAAACACGGAGGTAACAGGTTACAGGCCCTTGTGTCTCATTGATGGCCTAGCCAAACCTATTGAGCGGATAATAGTCAACAAGTTCGAGACAATGAAGGCGAGGGCTGGAGGCTTGTCGCCCATGCAGTATGGCTTCCATAAGGGGCGCTCGACGACAGACGCGACATTGGCGGTAACGAACACCGTCAAGCAGTGCAACAGCGGCCCATTAAGATATAGAAAGCATTGTCTGGTGGTCACCCTCCACATCAGCAACGGGAGGTCTTGAGTTACAGATGTTAAAAGGAGTCCCATAGGGCATTTGCTATGGAATCACATATACGACGGGGCCCTAAGGCCCAATGTACACATAAGCTGCGTCGACCGGAGGCGAGGTGCAGGCGCGACGCCGCACAGGCGATTGTGATGTCCATATACAACGAAGCAGGCACTTTGTTTCAGGCGAAGATTCGATGCCGGAGCGGCGAGAGGCACGAGGCAAATGCCCGCGCCTCGTCAACTAAGTAGGCATTGCACCACATGTTTATATAGAGAGGGCGTGAAAGCGTCGTGCCTCTCGCCGCGTCTTCGCCTCCTATGTGTGAATTGGGCCTTAGGCCTTTGAGACATAAAAAATAAATAAAAATGTATCTCTATACTCTATTAAATATATTTTAGTGGTATATTTCTTGTGGATTCGGAGAAAAAAACATGTCTAGGGCCCCAAAATAGGTTAATTCGGCCCTGTTAGAAGTGTCAGTGCTCGCTTCCAATTTTTTGGCAATGCCTCACAGCATCCTTTAATTTGTACACAAGGTCCTGCAACTCTTCAGTGTTGCAAGAGAACCGTATATGATCCAACTTTTTACCCATAATGCCTGAATCATACTGCTCAGTCACCAAAGTCACTCGAAAAATCGGGCCATCGGACTCATCCATTACACCAGTCTGTATAAAACAAACAGAAACAAATAGTAGGGACCAATATACTTTTTCATTCATCATTATCATACAGTTTAATGGATATAAAGGTATTGAAAACTACCAATTTTGAAAAAAATTCAACATTTTGTTGTTACACACATATTATGTACAGGTTGGCACCAGTTAGAGATATCACACTAGTTTTGTCACTAGACAGACAACAACACACAACTCAAAAATCATGTGTTTTTGAGGTGTGTCCATGTAAGAATAGCTTGCTCATCAGAGTACCCCAAAGCAATAGTAGTCTATTCCCCAAAGCTAACTCCCCCCAAGGACTGTATACAAGAGGACACCATTTCGCTTTGTCATAGGTTTATTATCATTGCTAGTCGCCCCCGTGGCGTGCCGTATCGCTCAGGTCTTGCCGCCGATTCTAAGGGCCGAGGTTGAATTATACGCATCGGAAGCGGCAAACAGAACAAGAAGCAATAAGCCCTCACCAGCCCAGAGTGATAAACGAAAGGCACTTATATACATTGTTGTCCTCCCCCTACTTATCCACCCCCCCCCCCCCCCAGAAACACAGGTTTTTGGGTTGTGTCACTTTAAAAATACTAGTGCAATATATTAAAAGAAACATATTGATACAACTACTTCCTACTTACCTTTACAATATAATCAATCTTCCACTCAACATCCACAATATGTGGCAAATGTGTGCCAATATTCCCCAACTTAATCTGCAGTTTCGTTTTATTCTTTTCATACAATTCCGCCAGAAAGTTGGCGCGACTTGCACTTAAACTGCACTCTTTTATCAGAATTGCAGCCGCATTACCACTAGAACATCCATTTCGAGCAAAAACTGCAATTACAGTCAAGAAACTGGCATGCAGCTCTTTAACAGCATCTGCTTTGGAATTGTACAGTGGAGTTATGTCTAAAATGTTTGTACTGTATTTGTTGTGTTTACATTGGGTATTTTATTGAAACTTACTAGGCGATTGGTTGTCCACGAGTTCTAGAAAGCAGTACTCGATTAACTTTTTGTAGGACTGCTCATTTAAGATATTTGAACTGTTTGCTAGAGATAGGCTTTTCTTTAAATCTTCTGATAAATCCATTTTTAGGTTATAAAATCTAATTCTAAGTTATACAACCAAATAAACACATTTGAACTCATTTTGCATGGTAAAAGACATTTATTCTCGTTATATTATGGAGATTTCATGATTCAAGGCATTCAAAAACTGTGCTCGTTTCCCTCTAGCTCTTCAATTTTGGAGCCAAAAATGAGCCCGGCGATAGATGTCAGAAACACAGTTATAAGGGCCCGAGCGTCGCGATAGCCCGGCCGCGGTGTCGCTCGGACTACACATGGTCACTACGGGCAAACCAGCTGAGCTATAGGAAAACTAAGACCAGAATCTTGATCAGAAAACTCCAAGAAATCCAAATATGTTATTCGAAAAATTCTAAAAAGATTTGTAAGAAAGTCGAAAATTTTCAAAACCTGTAATTTTTCTCCGAATAATTTTTTGATTTTTTTCATTTGCACCAGCTTATTCCGCTTTTCATAAGCTTTCCAAAACTGTGCTTGGTTCTTATTTTGAGTCACTTTCAATAATGGACCCCGGCGATAGATGTCAGAAACACAGTTTTAAGGGCCCGAGCGTTGCGATACCCCGGCCGCGGTGTTGCTCGGACACACAAAGTCACTACAGGCAAACCAGCTGAGCTACAGGAAAACTGAGACCAGAATCTTGATCAGAAAAATCCAAGGAATCTAAATATTATATTCGAAAAAATCTAAAAAAATTTATAAGAAAGTCGAAAATTTTCAAAACTTGTCATTTTTCTCCGAATATTTTTTTGATTTTTTTCGTTTGCACCAGCTTATTCCGCTTTTCATAAGCTTTCCAAAACTGTGTTTGGTTCTTATTTTGAGTAACTTTCAATATTGGACCCCGGTGATATATGTCAGAAACACAGTTTTAAAGGTCCGAGCGTTGCGATAGCCCAGCTGAGCTACAGGAAAACTGAGACCAGTATCTTCATCAGAAAACTCCAAGGAATCCAAATATGATATTCGAAAAATTCTAAAAATTTTTGTAAGAAAGTCGAAAATTCTCAAAACTTTTCATTTTTCTCCAAATATTTTTTTGATTTTTTTCATTGCCACCTGCTTATTCCGCTTATCATGAGCTTTCCAAAACTGTGCTTGGTTCTTATTTTGAGTCACTTTCAATATTGGACCCCGGCGATAGATGTCAGAAACACAGCTTTAAGGGCCCGAGCGTCGCGATAGTCCGGCCGCGGTGTCGTTCGGACTATACAAAATCACTACAGGCAAACCAGCTGAGCTACAGAATAACTGAGACCAGAATCTGGATCAGAAAACTCCACGGAAGCTAAATATGATATTCAAAAAATTCTAACAAAATTGGTAAGAAAGTCGAAAATTTTCAAAACTTGTTATTTTCTCCAATTATTTTTTTGATTTTTTTCATTTCCACCTGCTTATTCCGCTTTTTATCAGCTTTCCAAAACTGTGCTTGGTTCTTATTTTGAG
Organism: Lordithon lunulatus; assembly: GCA_963942505.1. NCBI lineage: Eukaryota > Metazoa > Arthropoda > Insecta > Coleoptera > Staphylinidae > Lordithon > Lordithon lunulatus. Next base: position 5,411,449 of record OZ012675.1, read on the forward strand.
TCACTTTCAATATTGGACCCAAAATGAGCCCGGCGGTAGATGTCGAAACAGAGTTTCAAGGGCCGAGCGCCTTTGTGTCGCTTGGACTACACAAAGTCACTACAGGCAAACCAGCTGAGCTACAGAAAAACTGAGACCAGAATCTTGATCAGAAAAATCCAAGGAATCTAAATATTATATTCGAAAAAATCTAAAAAAATTTATAAGAAAGTCGAAAATTTTCAAAACTTGTCATTTTTCTCCGAATGTTTTTTTGAGTTTTTTCGTTTGCACCAGCTTATTCCGCTTTTTATAAGCTTTCCAAAACTGTGCTTGGTTCTTATTTTGAGTCACTTTCAATATTGGACCCAAAATGAGCCCGGCGGTAGATGTCGAAACAGAGTTTTAAGGGGCCGAGCGCCGCTGTGTCGCTTGGACTACACAAAGTCACTACGGGCAAACCAGCTGAGCTACAGAAAAACTGAGACCAGAATCTTAATCAGAAAACTCCAAGGAATCCAAATATGATATTCAAAAAATTCTAAAAAAAATTGTATAAAAGTCGAAAATTTTCAAAACTTGTAATTTTTCTCCGAATATTTTTTTGATTTTTTTCATTTCCACCTGCTTATTCCGCTTTTCATGAGCTTTCTAAAACTGTGCTTGGTTCTTATTTTGAGTCATTTTCAATATTGGTCCCCGGCGATAGATGTCAGAAACACAGTTGTAAAGGTCAGAGCGTCGCGATAGTCTGGCCACGGTGTCGTTCGGACTATACAAAATCACTACGGGCAAACCAGCTGAGCTACAGGAAAACTGAGACCAGAATCTTGATCAGAAAACTCCAAGGAATCTAAATATGATATTCGGAAAATTCTAAGAAAATTTGTAAGAAAGTCGAAAATTTTCAAAACTTGTCATTTTTCTCCAAATATTTTTTTGATTTTTTTCATTTGCACCTGCTTATCCCGCTTTTCAGCAGCTTTCCAAAACCGTGCTTGGTTCTTATTTTGAGTCATTTTCAATATTGGACCCAAAATGAGCCCGGCGGTAGATGTCGAAACAGGCCGAGCGCCGCTGTGTCGCTTGGATTACACAAAGTCACTACGGGCAAACCAGCTGAGCTATAGAAAAACTGAGACCAGAATCTTGATCAGAAAACTACAAGGAACCCAAATATTATATTGAAAAAATTCTAAAAAAAATTGTAAGAAAGTCGAAAATTTTCAAAACTTGTCATTTTTCTCCAAATATTTTTTTGATTTTTTTCATTTCCACCTGCTTATTCCGCTTTTCATAAGCTTTCCAAAACTGTGCTTGGTTCTTATTTTGAGTCACTATCAATATTGGACCCCGGCGATAGATGTCAGAAACACAGTTTTAAGGGCCCGAGCGTCGCGATAGCCCGGCCGCGGTGTCGCTCGGACTACACAAAGTCACTACGGGTAAACCAGCTGAGCTACAGGAAAACTGAGACCAGAATCTTGATCAGAAAACTCCAAGGAATCCAAATATTATATTAGAAAAATTCTAAAAAAATTTGTAAGAAAGTCGAAAATTTTCAAAACTTGTCATTTTTCTCCAAATATTTTTTTGCTTTTTTTCATTTCCACCTGCTTATTCCGCTTTTCATGAGCTTTTCAAAACTGTGCTTGGTTCTTATTTTGAGTCACTTTCAATATTGGACCCCGGCGATAGATGTCAGAAACACAGTTTTAAGGGCCCGAGCGTCGCGATCGCCCGGCCGCGGTGTCGCTCGGACTACACAAAGTCACTACGGGTAAACCAGCTGAGCTACAGGAAAACTGAGATCAGAATCTTGATCAGAAAACTCCAAAGAATCCAAATATGGTATTCGAAAATTTTTAAAAAGATTTATAAGAAAGTCGAAAATTTTCAAAACTTGTCATTTTCCTCCAAATATTTTTTTGATTTTTTTCATTTGCACCAGCTTATTCCGCTCTTCATCAGCTTTCCAAAACTGTGCATGGTTCTTATTTTGAGTCACTTTCAATATTGGACCCCGGCGATAGATGTCAGAAACACAGTTTTAAGGGCCCGAGCGTCGCGATAGCCCGGCCGCGGTGTCGCTCGGACTACACAAGTCACTACGGGCAAACCAGCTGAGCTACAGGAAAGCTAAGACCAGAATCTTTATAAGAAAACTCCAAGGAGTCCAAATATGATATTTGAAAAATTCTAAAAAAAATTATAAGAAAGTCGAAAATTTTCAAAATTTGTCATTTTTCTCCGAATATATTTTTGATTTTTTTCATTTGCACCAGCTTATTCCGCTTTTCATAAGCTTTCCAAAACTGTGCTTGGTTCTTATTTTTAATCACTTCCAATCTTGGACCCAAAAATGAGCCCGGCGGTAGATGGCGAAACACAGTTAAGGGGCCTAGCGCCGCGGTGTCGCTCGGACTACACAAAGTCTCTACAGGCAAACCAGCTGAGCTACAGAAAAACTGAGACCAGAATCTTGATCAGAAAACTCCAAGGAATCCAAATATTATATTAGAAAAATTCTAAAAAAATTTGTAAGAAAGTCGAGAATTTTCAAAACTTGTCATTTTTCTCCAAATATTTTTTTGCTTTTTTTCATTTCCACCTGCTTATTCCGCTTTTCATGAGCTTTTCAAAACTGTGCTTGGTTCTTATTTTGAGTCACTTTCAATATTGGACCCCGGCGATAGATGTCAGAAACACAGTTTTAAGGGCCCGAGCGTCGCGATAGCCCGGCCGCGGTGTCGCTCGGACTACACAAAGTCACTACGGGTAAACCAGCTGAGCTACAGGAAAACTGAGACCAGAATCTTGATCAGAAAACTCCAAGGAATCCAAATATTATATTAGAAAAATTCTAAAAAAATTTGTAAGAAAGTCGAAAATTTTCAAAACTTGTCATTTTTCTCCAAATATTTTTTTGATTTTTTTCATTTCCACCTGCTTATTCCGCTTTTCATAAGCTTTCCAAAACTGTGCTTGGTTCTTATTTTGAGTCACTATCAATATTGGACTCCGGCGATAGACGTCAGAAACACAGTTTTAAGGGCCCGAGCGTCGCGATCGCCCGGCCGCGGTGTCGCTCGGACTACACAAAGTCACTACGGGTAAACCAGCTGAGCTACAGGAAAACTGAGACCAGAATCTTGATCAGAAAACTCCAAGGAATCCAAATATGATATTCAAAAAATTCTAAAAAAAATTGTAAGAAAGTCGAAAATTTTCAAAACTTGTCATTTTTCTCCGAATATTTTTTTGATTTTTTTCATTTCCACCTGCTTATTCCGCTTTTCATCAGCTTTCCAAAACTGTGCTTGGTTCTTATTTTGAGTCACTTTCAATATTGGACCCCGGTGATATATGTCAGAAACACAGTTTTAAAGGCCCAAGCGTTGCGATAGCCCGGCCGCGGTGTCGCTTGTACTACACAAAGTCACTACGGGCAAACCAGCTGAGCTACAGGAAAACTGAGACAAGAATCTTGATCAGAAAACTCCAAGGAATCTAAATATGACATTTAAAAGATTCTAACAAAATTGGTAAGAAAGTCGAAAATTTTCAAAACTTGTCATTTTTCTCCGAATATTTTTTTGATTTTTTTCATTTCCACCTGCTTATTCCGCTATTCATCAGCTTTCCAAAACTGTGCTTGGTTCTTATTTTGAGTCACTATCAATATTGGACTCCGGCGATAGACGTCAGAAACACAGTTTTAAGGACCCGAGCGTCGCGATAGCCCGGCCGCGGTGTCGCTCGGACTACATAAAGTCACTACGGGCAAACCAGCTGAGCTACAGGAAAACTGAGACCAGAATCTTGATCAGAAAATTTCAAGGAATCCCAATATGGTATTCGAAAAATTCTAAAAAAATGTATAAGAAAGTCGAAAATTTTCAAAACTTGTCATTTTTCTCCGAATATTTTTTTGATTTTTTTCATTTGCACCAGCTTATTCCGCTTTTCATAAGCTTTCCAAAACTGTGCTTGGTTCTTATTTTGAGTCACTTTCAATATTGGACCCAAAATGAGCCCGGTGGTAGATGTCGAAACAGAATTTTAAGGGGCCGAGCGCCGCTGTGTCGCTTGGACTACACAAAGTCACTACAGGCAAACCAGATGAGCTACAGGAAAACTGAGACCAGAATCTTGATCAGAAAACTCCAAGGAATCCGAATATGTTATTCGAAAATTTCTAAATTTTTTTTAAAAAAAGTCGAAAATTTTCAAAATTTGTCATTTCTTTCTAAATATTTTTTTGATTTTTTTCATTTCCACCTGCTTATTCCGCTTTTTATCAGCTTTCCAGAACTGTGCTTGGTTCTTATTTTGAAACACTTTCAATTTTGGACCCAAAAATGAGCCCGGCGGTAGATGTCAGAAACACAGTTTTAAGGGGCCGTATTATATTATTATATTATTATTATATTATTATTATATTATTATTATATTATTATTATATTATTATTATATTATTATTATATTATTATTATATTATTATTATATTACTATTATATTATTATTATATTACTATTATATTATTATTATATTATTATTATATTATTGCTATATTATTACTATAAAAGTCCACTAGATGGCTATGTTACATTGTAAACATCAAAAATTAGCTCCACCAAGGTTGCAACATATACAACCCGCATACCTCAGCGCATTCAGACATTGCATACCTTACAACGCGTGACTGTCAAAGTCAAGCTACAGTAACCCGCCGCAACTACTGCACATAACCACACCAATATTAGTCACCAGGAGTTTGCTTGGGACGCTGAAATGCCACACGGTCTCGGCGAGTCAACAAGTTGTCGCTCGCGCCTCTGTAACGTTTACCCAACCGCCACCGCCCCCGCGAGACACGCGAATCGATTACCAGCGGTGGAGTGACGCGCGTCTTCATCGCCGCCCCCCAGTGTGAAAAGCGCGCGGTTTCCCGGCAGCAGTTTCGCGCCGTGTTTACATGGAATGTGAGGTTATGTGTGCGGCCATTCGGTACGTGAGTTTTCCAGTGGTTGTTGTTGTTGATTTGGTTGCCGCGAAGGGGGCGGTAGAGGCAGCGCCCCTGTGAGGAAGCAGACATGTCACGACAGGAGAGAGCCAAGTCAGGCAACTTTGTAAGTACATCTGTCATGATAGTGGGGGTGTTGATATTATCCTAGAGTATGGTTGGTGGGGGTGGGGGTAGATTAATGACAGGGGGTGGGGGTAAATTAATGACAGTTGGGTAGATTACTGTAGGCTTGACTTGGTGATGGTTGATTTTATTGAGAATAAATAATTGATAATGATTTAAGATTGGGTTGTGTCCACATAAAATAAGGAATTAATTTCAGTGGCTTATTGTGACAATAACAAGTTTAAGACCGTCTTAATAATAAGACGATTCATTGTTCAGGTTTATCGTTATAAAAATCTTGAATTTGAGTTTGTCAAATTCAGCTCAATTTTCAATATTATAGTAAGCATTTTTTGCCAGACTTTCCATTCAATATCCCTCATTTACTCTCTTACGTGAGTACCTGTTAATTTAATAAATATAAAATAAACAACATTATTAGTTTGCCCTTCCAGGACCCAGAACCTTGACGTGGTGAGTAGGCATAATATAAAAAAAATTGAGAAGTTAGAATACCATTTCGTATATCTTCATATCAAGTCAGAATACTTTCTAACTACATTTTAGAATCTCAATCTACAATGCTTATTACTTACTGAAGAGTTTTTCTGTCATTTCCTGCTCACTCTGAATAGTACAAGCATATAGTGTGAAATAAAATTTATCATATACATTAAATATGGCGACACACATATTAAATTATAACTAATTTTATGTCTAATCAAGTTTATGAATAATGCGGTGTTTTTGATATATTACTGATTTATTATTTCATTAAATTGTGGTTATCGCCGATAAGCGTTTAATGAAGATAGCGGGTTGGTAATTAAATTGATAGTAGTTTGTGAATGGCTATAAATAGATATTAACACATTTATATTATTAGTGTTCAATAAAATAATATATTGCCTTAACACCTTAGCACTCACCTTACTTTATGAAATGTTTACGTTCTTGTTAATATAGAGAAATATATTATAAAATAAATTTTAAGAATTCCAAATGTTGAAACTACGTTTGACTGGTGTGACGTAATATATAAAATAATGTTTTTTAATAAATGGAATTAATATCAATTTTTAACGATTATTAGGAAAAAGTTGATATTAATATTGGTGCAATCCGCCATAACTCTACAAATAAATATATTATTTATGTATCAAATCAATCAATATCATTTTTCAAATTATTATGTACGAATGCAACAAATATAACATAATTGTATAAAAATGAATATCAAACAATTATAAACGGTTCATTGACGATACATAAAAGTGCAGTAAACGCGATAATTATTGCCGACCATGTTAATTACTGCTGCGTTGAGCAATTGGCGCGAACAGTTACTTAAAAAAAAGCGAAAGTCGTCGCCGTCGCATTAAATTGCGAAAAACAATTAGTGCACAGCCATCTACGCTGTTTGTAAACAATGTTGTTTATCACACGATTAAATCTGTCGCACAATACTTGCAGCAGGAATGCTGCATGTTCTAATTAGCAAAAATATCTGGATTTTATTTCTGAAGAATTATTTATTATAAAAAAAACAAATTAAATATAAATCACAAATTGTAATTGGATGATTGAATGAGCTACTTAATTAGCTACAAAATGAGACATAACTAGTTTATTTGTCTCAATTATTACGTTTGTAATAGTGAAAAACGTAAGAAGTGTGATTTCATAAGAAACGTGTGTAATTTAAAAAAATGGTAATAAATCCAATTAATGGATGATACAAATTGTGATTAGATGACTGAATGAGCTACAAAATGAGACATAATTAGTTTATTTGTCTCAATTATTACGTTTGTAATAGTGAAAAACGTAAGAAGTGTGATTTCATAAGAAACGTTTGTAATTTAAAAAATGGCAATAAATCCAATTAATGGATGATACAAATTGTGATTGGATGATTGAATGAGCTACTTAATCAGCTACAAAATGAGACATAATTAGTTTATTTGTCTCAATTATTACGTGTGTAATAGTGAAAAACGTAAGAAGTTTGATTTCATAACAAACGTTTGTAATTTAAAAAATGGTAATAAATCCAATTAATGGATGAATCAAACTGAGATTAGATGATTGAATGAACTACTTAATCAGCTACAGAATGAGACATAATTAGTTTATTTGTCTCAATTATTACGTTTGTAATAGTGAAAAACGTAAGAAGTGCGAGTTCATAACAAACGTTTGTAATTTAAAAAATGGTAATAAATCCAATTAATGGATGATACAAATTGTGATTGGATGATTGCATGAGCTACTTATTCAGCCACAAAATGAAACATAATAAGTTTATTTGTCTCAATTATTACGTTTGTAATAGTGAAAAACGTAAGAAGTGTGATTTCATAACAAACGTTTGTAATTTAAAAAATGGTAATAAATCCAATTAATGGATGATACAAATTGAGATTGGATGATTGAATGAGTTACTTAATCAGCCACAAAATGAGACATAATTAGTTTATTTGTCTCAATTATTACGTTTGTAATAGTGAAAAACGTAAGAAGTGTGATTTCATAAGAAACGTTTGTAATTTAAAAAATGGTAATAAATCCAATTAATGGATGATACAAATTGTGATTAGATGACTGAATGAGCTACTTAATCAGCTACAAAATGAGACATAATTAGTTTATTTGTCTCAATTATTACGTTTGTAATAGTGTAAAACGTAAGAAGTGTGAGTTCATAACAAACGTTTGTAATTTAAAAAATGGTAGTAAATCCAATTAATGGATAATACAAATTGTGATTAGATGATTGAATGAGCTACTTAATCAGCTACAAACTGAGACACAATTAGTTTATTTGTCTCAATTATTACGTTTGTAATAGTGAAACACGTAAGAAGTGTGAGTTCATAACAAACATTTGTAATTTAAAAAATGCTAATAAATCCAATTAATGGATGATACAAATTGTGATTGGATGATTGAATGAGCTACTTAATCAGTTACAAAATGAGACGTAATTAGTTTATTTGTCTCAATTATTACGTTTGTAATAGTGAAAAACGTAAGAAGTGTGATTTTATAACAAACATTTGTAATTTAAAAAATGGTAATAAATCCAAATAATGGATGATACAAATTGTGATTAGATGATTGAATGTGCTACTTAATCAGCTACAAAATGAGACATAATTAGTTAATTTGTCTCAATTATTACGTTTGTAATAGTGAAAAACGTAAGAAGTGTGATTTCATAACAAACGTTTGTAATTTAAAAAATGGTAATAAATCCAATTAATGGATGATACAAATTGTGATTAGATGATTTAATGAGCTACTTAATCAGCTACAAAATGAGACATAATTAGTTTATTTGTCTCAATTATTACGTTTGTAATAGTGAAAAACGTAAGAAGTGTGATTTCATAAGAAACGTTTGTAATTTAAAAAATGGTAATAAATCCAATTAATGTATGATACAAATTGTGATTGGATGATTGAATGAGCTACTTAATCAGCTACAAAATGAGACATAATTAGTTTATTTGTCTCAATTATTACGTTTGTAATAGTGAAAAACGTAAGAAGTGTGATTTCATAACAAACGTTTGTAATTTAAAAAATGGTAATAAATCCAATTAATGGATGATACAAATTGTGATTGGATGATTTAATGAGCTACTTAATCAGCTACAAAATGAGACATAATTAGTTTATTTGTCTCAATTATTACGTTTGTAATAGTGAAAAACGTAAGAAGTGTGATTTCATAATAAACGTTTGTAATTTAAAAAATGGTAATAAATCCAATTAATGGATGATACAAATTGTTATTGGATGATTGAATGAGCTACTTAATCAGCTACAAAATGAGACATAATTAGTTTATTTGTCTCAATTATTACGTTTGTAATAGTGAAAAATATAAGAAGTGTGAGTTCATATCAAACTTTTGTAATTTAAAAAATGGTAATAAATCCAATTAATGGATGACATAAATTTTGTTTGGATGATTGAATGAGATACTTAATCAGCTACAAAATGAGACATAATTAGTTTATTTGTCTCAATTATTACGTTTGTAATAGTGAAAAACGTAAGAAGTGTGATTTCATAACAAATGTTTGTAATTTAAAAAATGGTAATAAATCCAATTAATGGATGATACAAATTGTGATTGGATGATTAAATGAGCTACTTAATCAGTTGCAAAATGTGACATAATTACTTTATTTCTCTCAATTATTACGTTTGTAATAGTGAAAAACGTAAGAAGTGTGAGTTCATAACAAACGTTTGTAATTTAAAAAATAGTAATAAATCCAATTAATGAATGATACAAATTGTGATTAGATGATTGAATGAGTTACTTAATCAGCTACAAAATGAGACATAATTAGTTTATTTGTCTCAATTATTACGTTTGTAATAGTGAAAAACGTAAGAAGTGTGAGTTCATAACAAACGTTTGTAATTTAAAAAATGATAATAAATCCAATTAATGGATGATACAAATTGTGATTGGATGATTGAATGAGCTACTTAATTAGCTACAAAATGAGACATAATTAGTTTATTTGTCTCAATTATTACGTTTGTAATAGTGAAAAACGTAAGAAGTGTGATTTCATAACAAACATTTGTAATTTAAAAAATGGTAATAAATCCAATTAATGGATGATACAAATTGTGATTGGATGACTGAATGAGTTACTTAATCTGCTACAAAATGAGACATAATTAGTTTATTTGTCTCAATTATTACGTTTGTAATAGTGAAAAACGTAAGAAGTGTGAGTTCATAACAAACGTTTGTAATTTGAAAAATGGTAATAAATTCAATTAATGGATGATACTAATTGTGATTGCATGATTAAATGAACTACTTAATCAGCTACAAAATGAGACATAATTAGTTTACTTGTCTCAATTATTACGTTTGTAATTGTGAAAAACGTAAGAAGTGTGAGTTCATAACAAACGTTAGTAATTTAAAAAATGGTAATAAATCCAATTAATGGATGATACAAATTGTGATTCGATGATTGAATGAGCTACTTAGTCAGCTACAAAATGAGACATAATTAGCTTATTTGTCTCAATTATTACGTTTGTAATAGTGAAAAACGTAAGAAGTGTGAGTTCATAACAAACGTTTGTAATTTAAAAAATGATAATAAATCCAATTAATGGATGATACAAATTGTGATTAGATGATTGAGCTACTTAATCAACTACAAAATGAGACTTAATTAGTTTATTTTTCTCATTTATTACGTTTGTAATAGTCAAAAACGTAAGAATTGTGATTTCATAACAAACGTTTGAAATTTAAAAAATGGTAATGAATCCAATTAATGGATGATATAAATTGTGATTGGATGATTGAATGAGCTACTTAATTAGCTACAAAATGAGACATAATTAGTTTATTTGTCTCAATTATTACGTTTTTAATAGTGAAAAACGTAAGAAGTGTGAGTTCATAACAAACGTTTGTAATTTAAAAAATGGTAATAAATCCAATTAATGGATGATACAAATTGTGATTGGATGACTGAATGAGTTACTTAATCTGCTACAAAATGAGACATAATTAGTTTATTTGTCTCAATTATTACGTTTGTAATAGTGAAAAACGTAAGAAGTGTGAGTTCATAACAAACGTTTGTAATTTAAAAAATGGTAATAAATCCAATTAATGGATGATACAAATTGTGATTGAATGATTAAATGAGCTACTTAATTAGCTACAAAATGAGACATAATTAGTTTATTTGTCTCAATTATTACGTTTGTAATAGTGAAAAACGTAAGAAGTGTGATTTCATAACAAACGTTTGTAATTTAAAAAATGGTAGTAAATCCAATTAATGGATGATACAAATTGTGATTGGATGATTGAATGAGCTACTTAATCAGCTACAAAATGAGACATAATTAGTTTATTTGTCTCAATTATTACGTTTGTAATAGTGAAAAATGTAAGAAGTGTGAGTTCATAACAAACGTTTGTAATTTAAAAAATGATAATAAATCCAATTAATGAATGACACAATTTTTGTTTGGATGATTGAATGGGATACTTAATCAGCTACAAAATGAGACTTAATTAGTTTACCTGTCTGAATTATTGAGTTTGTAATTGTGAAAAACGTCAGAAGTGAGCAAATAAGTAAAGATTGTCACACACATGTTGAGCTCCAAACCAAGAAATAACTCAATAAAATTAACAACGCTGAAGAATTTGCTTGAACAATTTGTATGACTCCTATGAATTTAATTTCAAGCTGCATTCTTTCACACTGCCCCTCGTGTGTTTGTTGTACACCCAGAGGCTGACCGTCCTCTCGATTGCGTCACCGGTGATCTAACAGGCTCTCCGCCGGCGGTTTCTAGGTCGGAACCGCAGGGCCGCGACCTCCGCTGCGCTTTTCGCGCAGTTTCCCCGCAGCAGCGGCCGCGAAAAACTGTCGCTCGGCGCCGCGTGGGCGGTATTAGGTGTCTTATTTATTTTCCATTTAATAATAATTTTCACGGCCAGTGGCGGCGGTCGGCAGTCCAGTCGGTTGCGCGCCCGCGTTGCAATTGGATGCTCTATCTGCCCGCCGCTTTTGTTTTGTGCGAGATAAGTGAACCGCGAGCGGCCGGAAGTGATTTGTTCGCTGCACAACAGCTGCAGAATTGCGTTGTTGGTATAGTGTGCTCTTATTAATTGTTAGAAACTGTTTGGATTAATGCGCTTGATTTTAATGGTAAATGTTTGGTTTTACTTTGTTGTCACGGTGAGAGATAGTTAAAAACAGATTAGTTTGTACTCGCATACTTAATGAATATAGACCTATTACATCCAGGTGGTAAAACTGAATTCCTTTTATATATATATATATATATATATATATATATATATATATATATATATATATATATATATACTGCTTAAGTAGCTCATTCAATTGTATCATCCATTCATTGGATTTATTACCATTTTTAAAATTACAAACGTTTGTTATGAACTCACACTTCTTACGTTTTTCACTATTACAAACGTAATAATTGAGACAAATAAACTAATATGTTTCATTTTGTAGCTGATTAAGTAGCTCATTTAATCATCCAATCACAATTTGTATCATCCATTAATTGGATTTATTACCATTTTTTAAATTACAAACGTTTGTTATGAAATCACACTTCTTACGTTTTTCACTATTCAAACGTAATAATTGTGACAAATAAACTAATTATGTTTCATTTTGTAGGTGATTAAGTAGCTCAATCAATCATCCAATCACAATTTGTATCATCCATTAATTAGATTTATTACCATTTTTTAAATTACAAACGTTTGTTATGAACTCACACTTCTTACGTTTTTCACTATTACAAACGTAATAATTGAGACAAATAAGCTAATTATGTCTCATTTTGTAGCTGATTAAGTAGCTCATTTAATCATCCAATCATAATTTGTATCGTCCATTAATTGGATTTATTACCATTTTTTAAATTACAAACGTTTGTTATGAAATCACACTTCTTACGTTTTTCACTATTACAAACGTAATAATTGAGACAAATAAACTAATTATGTCTGATTTTATGGCTGATTAAGTAGCTCATTCAATCATCCAATCACAATTTGTATCATCCATTAATTGGATTTATTACCATTTTTTAAAATTACAAACGTTTCTTATGAAATCACACCTCTTACGTTTTTCACTATTACAAACGTAATAATTGAGACAAATAAACTAATTATGTCTCATTTTGTAGCTGATTAAGTATCTTATTCAATCATTCAATCACAATTCGTATCATCCATTAATTGAATTTATTACCATTTTTTAAATTACAAACGTTTGTTATGAAATCACACTTCTTACGTTTTTCACTATTACAAACGTAATAATTGAGACAAATAAACTAATTATGTCTCATTTTGTGGCTGATTAAGTAGCTCATTCAATTATCCAATCACAATTTGTATCATCCATTAATTGGATTTATTACCATTTTTTAAATTACAAATGTTTGATATGAACTCACACTTCTTACGTTTTTCACTATTACAAACGTAATAATTGAGACAAATAAGCTAATTATGTTTCATTTTGTAGCTGATTAAGTAGCTCATTTAATCATCCAATCATAATTTGTATCATCCATTAATTGGATTTATTACCATTTTTTTAAATTACAAACGTTTGTTATGAAATCACACTTCTTACGTTTTTGATTATTACAATCGTAATAATTGAGACAAATAAACTAATTATGTCTCATTTTGTGGCTGATTAAGTAGCTCATTCAATCATCCAATCACAATTTGTATCATCCATTAATTAGATTTATTACCATTTTTTAAATTACAAACGTTTGTTATGAACTCACACTTCTTACATTTTTCATTATTACAAACGTAATAATCGAGACAAATAAACTAATTATGTCTCATTTTGTAGCTGATAACGTAGCTCATTTAATCATCCAATCATAATTTGTATCATCCATTAATTGGATTTATTACAATTTTTTTAAATTACAAACGTTTCTTATGAAATCACACTTCTTACGTTTTTCACTATTACAAACGTAATAATTGAGACAAATAAGCTAGTTATGTCTCATTTTGTAGCTGATTAAGTAGCTCATTCAATCATCCAATCACAATTTGTATCATCCATTAATTGGATTTATTACCATTTTTTAAATTACAAACGTTTGTTATGAAATCACACTTCTTACGTTTTTCACTATTACAAACGTAATAATTGAGACAAATAAACTAATTATGTCTCATTTTGTAGCTGATGAAGTAGCTCATTCAATCATCCAATCACAATTTGTATCATCCATTAATTGGATTTATTACCATTTTTTTAAATTACAAACGTTTGTTATGAACTCACACTTCTTACGTTTTTCACTATTACAAACGTAATAATTGAGACAAATAAGCTAATTATGTTTCATTTTGTAGCTGATTAAGTAGCTCATTCAATCATCCAATCACAATTTGTATCATCCATTAATTGGATTTATTACCATTTTTTAAATTACAAACGTTTCTTATGAAATCACACTTCTTACGTTTTTCACTATTACAAACTCAATAATTGAGACATATAAACTAGTTTTGTCTCATTTTGTAGCTGACTAAGTAGCTCATTTAATCATCCAATCACAATTTATATCATCCATTAATTGAATTTATTACTATTTTTTAAATTAAAAACGTTTGTTATGAAATCACACTTCTTACGTTTTTCACTATTACAAACGTAATAATTGTGACAAATAAACTAATTATGTCTCATTTTGTAGCTGATTAAGTAGCTCATTCAATCATCCAATCACAATTTGTATCATCCATTAATTGGATTTATTACCATTTTTTAAATTACAAACGTTTGTTATGAAATCACACTTCTTACGTTTTTCACTATTACAAACGTAATAATTGAGACAAATAAACTAATTATGTCTTATTTTGTAGCTGATTAAGTAGCTCATTTAATCATCCAATCACTATTTGTATCATCCATTAATTGGATTTATTACCATTTTTTTAAATTACAAACGTTTCTTATGAAATCACACTTCTTACGTTTTTCACTATTACAAACGTAATAATTGAGACAAATAAACTAATTATGTCTCATTTTGTAGCTGATTAAGTAGCTCAATCAATCATCAAATTACAATTTGTATCATCCATTAATTGGATTTATTACCATTTTTTAAATTACAAACGTTTGTTATGAAATCACACTTCTTACGTTTTTCACTATTACAAACGTAATAATTGAGACAAATAAGCTAATTATGTCTCATTTTGTAGCTGATTAAGTAGCTCAATCAATCATTCAATCACAATTTGTATCATCCATTAATTGGATTTATTACCATTTTTTAAATTACAAACGTTTGTTATGAAATCACACTTCTTACGTTTTTCACTATTACAAACGTAATAATTGAGACAAATAAACTAATTATGTTTCATTTTGTGGCTGAATAAGTAGCTCATTCAATCATCCAATCACAATTTGTATCATCCATTAATTGGATTTATTACCATTTTTTAAATTACAAATGTTTGATATGAACTCATACTTCTTACGTTTTTCACTATTACAAACGTAATAATTGAGACAAATAAACTAATTATGTCTCATTTTGTAGCTGATTACGTAGCTCATTTAATCATCCAATCATAATTTGTATCATCCATTAATTGGATTTATTACCATTTTTTAAATTACAAACGTTTGTTATGAAATCACACTTCTTACGTTTTTCACTATTACAAACGTAATAATTGAGACAAATAAGGTAATTATGTTTCATTTTGTAGTTGATTAAGTAGCTCATTTAATCATCCAATCACAATTTGTATCATCCATTAATTGGATTTATTACCATTTTTTAAATTACAAACGTTTGTTATGAACTCACACTTCTTACGTTTTTCACTATTACAAACGTAATAATTGAGACAAATAAACTAATTATGTCTCATTTTGTAGCTGATTAAGTAGCTCATTCAATCATCTAATCACAATTCGTATCATCCATTAATTGAATTTATTACCATTTTTTAAATTACAAACGTGTGTTATGAACTCACACTTCTTACGTTTTTCACTATTACAAACGTAATAATTCAGACGAATAAACTAATTATGTCTCATTTTGTGGCTGATTAAGTAGCTCATTCAATCAGCCAATCACAATTTGTATCATCCATTAATTGGATTTATTACCATTTTTTAAATTACAAATGTTTGATATGAACTCACACTTCTTACGTTTTTTACTATTACAAACGTAATAATTGAGACAAATAAGCTAATTATGTCTCTTTTTGTAGCTGACTAAGTAACTCAACCAATAATCCAATCACAATTTGTAGCATCCATTAATTGGATTTATTACCATTTTTTAAATTACAAACGTTTGTTATGAAATCACACTTCTTACGTTTTTCACTATTACAAACGTAATAATTGAGACAAATAAACTAATTATGTCTCATTTTGTAGCTGATTAAGTAGCTCATTCAATCATCTAATCACAATTTGTATCATCCATTAATTGGATTTATTACCATTTTTAAATTACAAACGTTTGTTATGAAATCACACTTCTTACGTTTTTCACTATTACAAACGTAATAATTGAGACAAATTAGCTAATTATGTTTCATTTTGTAGCTGATTAAGTAGCTCATTTAATCATCGAATAACAATTTGTATCATCCATTAATTGGATTTATTACCATTTTTTAAATTACAAATGTTTGATATGAACTCACACTTCCTATATTTTTCACTATTACAAACACAATAATTGAGACATGTAAACTGGTTATGTCTCATTTTGTAGCTGACTAAGTAGCTCATTCAATCATCCAATCACAATTTGTATCATCCATTAATTGGATTTATTACCATTTTTTTAAATTACAAACGTTTGTTATGAACTCACACTTGTTACGTTTTTCACCATTACAAACCTAATAAGTGAGACAAATAAACTAATTATGTCTCATTTTATAGCTGATTAATATATATATATATATATATATATATATATATATATATATATCAAATTAAAGATAATTTTATACTCTTTAAAATAGCTTTGAAAAAAATTAGTTATATTTCAAATTTTATTCTATTCAGGGCTATATTCGCGCAGTATTCTAAAATAAGTGAGTTGTGGAAACACATACTGTTAGGTGGTTAGGTTTTGGTGAGATCTCTACGGAAACGGAAGTGAACGCGATTTTTATTATCAACCGCCAGATATGGAAAAGGGAATTTACTGTAATGGTGTAATAATAACAGACGTGGTACACTTTCATTGTTTGTTTAAAGCTGTATTGTTCGTAACGAATAAAAACTGTGATAAATATTTAACAATGCACTATAAAATATCAAAATAATATAGAATCAAAACTCATAAATGGTTTTTACAAAGATTTCAAATTAGTAGTTTAAATTTGAATGAAAATTCTTTATATTAATTGAATGGATGGATAGACGTAAGTGCATTGCTAATGCATTAGAAAAGTTTGAAAAAAAATCCATCGAGGGATTTTGGAAATATTTACAAATTTGCGGTTGAAACATAAAATATTTTATTTTGATGAAATATAGTCATTAGCATGTAAACTAGCAACATCATATGTTTGATTATAATTTTAGTACATAGACTAGAATATTGCTAATATATTAAGAAAGTTTGAAAAATATCCATCGACAGATTTTAGTATTTACAAGTATTTACATTTTTGTTGTTGATATATACGAAATTGTATTTTTTATGAAATATGTACTTTGGCATTAAATATCATGAAAACTAGCAACACCGTAATTTTTGATTATATCTTAAAAAGATAGACTAGTAAATTGCTATTGCATTAGCAAAGATTGAAAACTATCCATCGAGGGATTTTTGAAATATTTACAAATTTGTTGAATGGATATACAAGTGCATTGTTAATGTATTAAGCAAAATTTGAAAAATATTCATCGAGGGATTTTGGAAATATTTACAAATTTGTTGAATGGATATACAAGTGCATTGTTAATGTATTAAGCAAAATTTGAAAAAAAATCCATCAAGGGATTTTGGAAATATTTACAAATTTGTTGAATGGATATACAAGTGCATTGTTAATGTATTAAGCAAAATTTGAAAAAAATCCATCGAGGGATTTTGGAAATATTTACAAATTTGTTGAATGGATATACAAGTGCATTGTTAATGTATTAAGCAAAATTTGAAAAAAATCCATCAAGGGATTTTGGAAATATTTACAAATTTGTTGAATGGATATACAAGTGCATTGTTAATGTATTAAGCAAAATTTGAAAAAAATCCATCGAGGGATTTTGGAAATATTTACAAATTTGTTGAATGGATATACAAGTGCATTGTTAATGTATTAAGCAAAATTTGAAAAAAATCCATCAAGGGATTTTGGAAATATTTACAAATTTGTTGAATGGATATACAAGTGCATTGTTAATGTATTAAGCAAAATTTGAAAAAAATCCATCGAGGGATTTTGGAAATATTTACAAATTTGTTGAATGGATATACAAGTGCATTGTTAATGTATTAAGTAAAATTTGAAAAATATCCATCGAGGGATTTTGGAAATATTTACAAATTTGTTGAATGGATATACAAGTGCATTGTTAATGTATTAAGCAAAATTTGAAAAAAATCCATCAAGGGATTTTGGAAATATTTACAAATTTGTTGAATGGATATACAAGTGCATTGTTAATGTATTAAGCAAAATTTGAAAAAAATCCATCGAGGGATTTTGGAAATATTTACAAATTTGTTGAATGGATATACAAGTGCATTGTTAATGTATTAAGCAAAATTTGAAAAAAATCCATCAAGGGATTTTGGAAATATTTACAAATTTGTTGAATGGATATACAAGTGCATTGTTAATGTATTAAGCAAAATTTGAAAAAAATCCATCGAGGGATTTTGGAAATATTTACAAATTTGTTGAATGGATATACAAGTGCATTGTTAATGTATTAAGCAAAATTTGAAAAAAATCCATCAAGGGATTTTGGAAATATTTACAAATTTGTTGAATGGATATACAAGTGCATTGTTAATGTATTAAGCAAAATTTGAAAAAAATCCATCGAGGGATTTTGGAAATATTTACAAATTTGTTGAATGGATATACAAGTGCATTGTTAATGTATTAAGCAAAATTTGAAAAAAATCCATCAAGGGATTTTGGAAATATTTACAAATTTGTTGAATGGATATACAAGTGCATTGTTAATGTATTAAGCAAAATTTGAAAAATATTCATCGAGGGATTTTGGAAATATTTACAAATTTGTTGAATGGATATACAAGTGCATTGTTAATGTATTAAGCAAAATTTGAAAAAAATCCATCAAGGGATTTTGGAAATATTTACAAATTTGTTGAATGGATATACAAGTGCATTGTTAATGTATTAAGCAAAATTTGAAAAAAATCCATCAAGGGATTTTGGAAATATTTACAAATTTGTTGAATGGATATACAAGTGCATTGTTAATGTATTAAGCAAAATTTGAAAAAAATCCATCGAGGGATTTTGGAAATATTTACAAATTTGTTGAATGGATATACAAGTGCATTGTTAATGTATTAAGCAAAATTTGAAAAAAATCCATCAAGGGATTTTGGAAATATTTACAAATTTGTTGAATGGATATACAAGTGCATTGTTAATGTATTAAGCAAAATTTGAAAAAAATCCATCGAGGGATTTTGGAAATATTTACAAATTTGTTGAATGGATATACAAGTGCATTGTTAATGTATTAAGCAAAATTTGAAAAATATCCATCGAGGGATTTTGGAAATATTTACAAATTTGTTGAATGGATATACAAGTGCATTGTTAATGTATTAAGCAAAATTTGAAAAAAATCCATCAAGGGATTTTGGAAATATTTACAAATTTGTTGAATGGATATACAAGTGCATTGTTAATGTATTAAGCAAAATTTGAAAAAAATCCATCGAGGGATTTTGGAAATATTTACAAATTTGTTGAATGGATATACAAGTGCATTGTTAATGTATTAAGCAAAATTTGAAAAAAATCCATCAAGGGATTTTGGAAATATTTACAAATTTGTTGAATGGATATACAAGTGCATTGTTAATGTATTAAGCAAAATTTGAAAAATATTCATCGAGGGATTTTGGAAATATTTACAAATTTGTTGAATGGATATACAAGTGCATTGTTAATGTATTAAGCAAAATTTGAAAAAAATCCATCAAGGGATTTTGGAAATATTTACAAATTTGTTGAATGGATATACAAGTGCATTGTTAATGTATTAAGCAAAATTTGAAAAATATTCATCGAGGGATTTTGGAAATATTTACAAATTTGTTGAATGGATATACAAGTGCATTGTTAATGTATTAAGCAAAATTTGAAAAAAATCCATCAAGGGATTTTGGAAATATTTACAAATTTGTTGAATGGATATACAAGTGCATTGTTAATGTATTAAGCAAAATTTGAAAAATATTCATCGAGGGATTTTGGAAATATTTACAAATTTGTAGTTAAAAGATATAAAATTGTATTTTTATAAAATACTTAACTTTGGCATAACATAGCTACACAGTAATTTTTTATTATATCTTTAATGGATAGACAAGTGCATTGCTAATACATTAGTAAATTTGAAAAAAAATATACTATGACAAAATAATGCGTTACAAACATGCTACACCACACAATTAGTCACCAAATGAAACGCAAAAACATCACATTCTTCGATAATTGTTAATTACCCTAAAAAGTTAATTACAACACAACACACATTTCACGTACGTTTTAAACGGAGCTGAATTTGAAAATAATTAATAGCGCGGTGATAATGAATTCTGCGATAAGGACAACGAATGGCGGCGCATGCAAATGCGTTTAACGGTAAAATTAATCATGCAAACAACACGAGCTCGACATATACAAAAAAAAATGTATGTGTTAGAAAAAATAAATAAATGTCACCGCGATGATGTTGGGCGTAACTAGAAATAAAAATGACCCTGGCCTGTTTATATTTATGATTTTGTGTTGTTATGCAGTTTCGAATATATTACGCGGGTAGAATCACCGTTACTTTCCATATCTTTTTTTTCTATATCTATGTTTTTATAAATGCACATAATGTAACACCCACGGTGAAATGTTTTCACACGGTGGTTTCACTTTTTATTATAGTGCTGTGCAATTTGACTTGCTATTTAAAAATTGAAATTGAAAATATAATTTTATGACTTTATAAAGGCATCGTACACGGTCAACAATACATCAGCATCATCATACATCAACAATCAGTCTTAGTACTGTCAGGATTTGCTTCAATATTCCTTTTATATTTATTAAGTAATTAATTATCCGGATAAACATTAGTATTATCTTCATTACATTGTAAGTATACCTTACACGATAATAATATGAACTTAAATAGAGAAACATTTAATTTTATTCTTTATACACTACTATACTGAGATTCGACACAAATTATTATTATTAAGAAAATGTGTTTATAAATACCGTAAGAAGTAAGTTTATAGAAAAGCGTATATTTATGAAAATAAAATTATGTATAATAACATCATTAAACTGATTATGACGCATTAAGTACAAATAAATCACGTTTTTTAATAGTCTCTCTCGTCCTCGCCGGGCCCATCTATGCATAGTATTTACCTAACAAATTATCCTTAACGCGCGAACGCTCTAAAAAAGGCACCCACGAGGTCTGAGTGTCATCCTCGTGGTTGTTTTATTTTCATTCCACGCGCCGTGACGACTCGAAAACTAATTATCCTCTCTGTAGTCCTTGTAGCTGTGGCACGGGGAATGCTCCTGAGGACTAAAGTAGCCTCAACATGTACAGTTACGTAAGTATTGCGCCTATGCATCTTGTGTATATTTTTTCTGCACTAACCACAAAAAAATAATAATGACATCACATCGGTGTGTTTAAAATTAGAAATGATGTTGAAAAGCGGCGTTCGGCTATAAAAAGTGAATCAGCGCGGCCTTGCAGGAGATTTGAGTGTGATCTTTGATTGTTGTTTAAGGAGCTTGTGTATGCGTTAAGAAAATTAACATAGCCATGCAACTAACTAAGACGTTTTAATAATAAACTTTAGTAATTTAGATGAAAAACACAAATATGCTTAAACCAGAATTGTTTAAAATTATATTTATATTAAAGTATGATTAGAGGCCTCGTCTGTATCGTACTTAGCATAGGGTGGGCCTGAGTTCAAATCCCAACGGGGCGAATGACCTTTTACAGTTTTTCAGAGGTTTTCTGTGAAGTTAAGATAAATACCGGGTGATTACACTCCTCTTAGCTTTTCCCTTGGTCGTCTGTAGTTTACACTTAGTCTTTTGACATTGCATCTTATTTTTTACTTTGCCTATGCACTTAGTTTTTGTACATTGTTCTTAGCGTTTGCATCTTATGTTTATATTTTGTCTTTGTCTCTGTACTTTGCCTTTGTACTTTGTCCTGGTACTTTCTCTTTTTGGAATTTGGCTTGGTAGTTGATTTGTACTTTGTCTTTGTACTTTGTACTTTAGGCAGTTTATACTTTTCTAATTTTTACATTGCCTTTTAATTGTAGAATTTGTCCCTGCAATTTGTCTTCCTACTTTCTATTTGTACTGCCTAATTTGTACTTTGGTTTTTGTTTTAGCACTTTGCAATTAGTACTTTGACTTTGTTTTTTTTTGCACTTTGACTTTATTTTTGCACATAATCTTTGTATTTATCTGTGTCTTTCCTGTTTGTACTTCTTAAATTATGTTCTGAGGTTTATTCTTTGCACTGTCTTTTTGTCTTTACACTTGTTGTTTCTAGCTAGACACATTTTTTACTTATTTTTTGTATTTTGTGCTTTATATTCGTAATCTATAGTGTGTGTGAGTGTTGTCTTCTTAATTTGATACTGTGCACTTTGTTTTCGTACTGTCTCTTTGTATGTTGTACTTTTTTTGACTACCATATCTTGTACTAGTATTTTGCATTGTTTCTTTCTTGTTTGTCTTTTTATTAGGTCTTTAGACTTTGCTTGTTATAATTATCCTTTGTAATTTTGACTTTATCTTCTTAATTTGAATCATGTACTTTGTTCTTTGTCTTCGTACGTTATTTGTACTATGACACTTGTACTATGGTTTGGTTTATTTTTGAGCATTTTTGTAATTGCACCATTCCAAATTTCCTGTAGCCACCATTTTTAGATTATACTTAGTACATTCCCTTTTGTCTTTACAGCACTTCACGTTTACTACTTTGCCTATCCACTTAGCCTTTGTACTTTGTTTTTGTACTTTGTCTTTGTCTTTGTCTTTGTACTTTGTACTTTGTACTTTGTCTTTGTACTTTGTCTTTGTGTTTGTACTTTGTCTTTGTACTTTGTCTTTGTACTTGTACTTTGCCTTTGTACTTTGTCTTTGTACTTTGTACTTTGTACTTTGTACTTTGTACTTTGTACTTTGTACTTTGTACTTTGTACTTTGTACTTTGTACTTTGTACTTTGTACTTTGTCTTTGTACTTTGTCTTTGTACTTTGTCTTTGTACTTTGTCTTTGTACTTTGTCTTTGTACTTTGCCTTTGTACTTTGTCTTTGTACTTTGTCTTTGTACTTTGTCTTTGTACTTTGTCTTTGTACTTTGTCTTTGTACTTTGTCTTTGTACTTTGTCTTTGTACTTTGTCTTTGTACTTTGTCTTTGTACTTTGTACTTTGTACTTTGTACTTTGTACTTTGTACTTTGTACTTTGTACTTTGTACTTTGTCTTTGTACTTTGTCTTTGTACTTTGTCTTTGTACTTTGTCTTTGTACTTTGTCTTTGTACTTTGTCTTTGTACTTTGTCTTTGTACTTTGTCTTTGTACTTTGTCTTTGTACTTTGTCTTTGTACTTTGTCTTTTTAATTTGTCTTTGTACATTGTCTTTGTACTTTGTCTTTGTACTTTGTCTTTGTACTTTGTCTTTGTACTTTGTCTTTGTACTTTGTCTTTGTACTTTGTCTTTGTACTTTGTCTTTGTACTTTGTCTTTGTACTTTGTCTTTGTACTTTGTCTTTGTACTTTGTCTTTGTACTTTGTCTTTGTACTTTGTCTTTGTACTTTGTCTTTGTACTTTGTCTTTGTACTTTGTCTTTGTACTTTGTCTTTGTATTTTGTCTTTGTACATTGTTTTTGTACTTTGTGTTTGTACTTTGTGTTTGTACTTTGTGTTTGTACTTTGTGTTTGTACTTTGTCTTTGTACTTTGTACTTTGTACTTTGTCTTTGTACTTTGTATGCTTTGTCTTTGTACTTAATGTAATTTGTATACTTTGTATACTCTGTATACTTTGTCTTTTGTACTTTTATTTCGTATACTTTGTACTTTTTACTTTGTACTTTGTACTTTGTACTTTGTACTTTGTACTTTGTACTTGACATTCCCTTTTGTCTTTTAACTTCTTTTTCCATTTTGCCTATGCACTTAATCTCTATACTTGGTTCTTTGTCTTTGTACTTTGTCTTTGTACTTTGTCTTTGTATTTTGTCTTTGCACTTTGTATTTTGTCTTTGTACTTTGTCTTTGTACTTTGTTTTTGTACTTTGTCTTTGTACTTTGTGTTTGTACTTTGTCTTTGTACTTTGTCTTTGTACTTTGTATGCTTTGTCTTTGTACTTAATGTAATTTGTATACTTTGTATACTCTGTATACTTTGTCTTTTGTACTTTGTATTTAGTATACTTTGTACTTTTTACTTTGTACTTTGTACTTTGTACTTCTTGGTTTACTTTGTACTTTGTTTACTTTGTACTTTGTTTACTTTATACTTTGTACTTTGTTTACTTTGTACTTTGTATGCTTTGTACTTTGTCTTTGTACTTAATGTAATTTGTATACTTTGTATACTCTGTATACTTTGTATACTTCGTATTTTGTATACTTTGTACACTTTGTATACTTTGTATACTTTTTACTTTGTATACTTTGTACTTTCTATACTTTGTACTTTCTATACTTTGTACTTTCTATACTTTGTACTTTGTATACTTTGTAATTTGTATACTTGGTACTTTGTATATTTTGTATACTTTGTACTTTGTATGCTTTGTTTTTTGTCTTTGTACTTTATGTAATTTGTATACTTTCTATACTCTGTATACTTTGTATACTCTGTATACTTTGTATACTCTGTATACTTTGTATACTCTGTATACTTTGTATACTCTGTATACTCTGTATACTCTGTATACTCTGTATACTTTGTATACTTTATATACTCTGTATACTTTATATACTTGTATACTTTGTACTTTGTACTTTGTCTTTGTACTTTGTCTTTGCACTTTGTCTTTTTACTTTGTCTTTGTACTTTCTCTTTGTACTTTGTACTTTGTCTTTGTACTTTGTACTTTGTACTTTGTACTTTGTACTTTGTACTTTGTACTTTGTACTTTGTACTTTGTACTTTGTACTTTTTACTTTGTGCTTTGTACTTCTTGGTTTACTTTGTACTTTGTTTACTTTGTACTTTGTACTTTGTTTACTTTGTACTTTGTTTACTTTATACTTTGTACTTTGTTTACTTTATATACTTTGTTTACTTTGTACTTTGTATGCTTTGTACTTTGTCTTTGTACTTAATGTAATTTGTATACTTTGTATACTCTGTATACTTTGTATAATTCGTATTTTGTATACTTTGTACACTTTGTATACTTTGTACTTTGTACTTTCTATACTTTGTACTTTGTATACTTTGTAATTTGTATACGTGGTACTTTGTATATTTTGTATACTTTGTACTTTGTATGCTTTGTTTTTTGTCTTTGTACTTTATGTAATTTGTATACTTTCTATACTCTGTATACTTTGTATACTCTGTATACTTTGTATACTCTGTATACTTTGTATACTCTGTATACTCTGTATACTTTGTATACTTTATATACTCTGTATACTTTATATACTTGTATACTTTGTACTTTGTCTTTGTACTTTGTCTTTGTACTTTGTCTTTTTACTTTGTCTTTTTACTTTGTCTTTGTACTTTCTCTTTGTACTTTGTCTTTGTACTTTGTACTTTGTACTTTGTACTTTGTACTTTGTACTTTGTACTTTGTACTTTGTACTTTGTACTTTGTACTTTGTACTTTGTACTTTGTACTTTGTACTTTGTACTTTGTACTTTGTACTTTGTACTTTATTTACTTTCTACTTTGTTTACTTTGTACTTTGTTTACTTTGTACTTTGTTTACTTTGTACTTTGTTTACTTTGTACTTTGTTTACTTTATATACTTTGTTTACTTTGTACTTTGTATGCTTTGTACTTTGTCTTGGTACTTAATGTAATTTGTATACTTTGTATACTCTGTATACTTGGTCTTTTGTACATTGTATTTTGTATACTTTATACTTTGTACTTTGTACTTTGTACTTTGTACTTTGTACTTTGTACTTTGTACTTTGTACTTTGTTTACTTTGTAGTTTGTTTGCTTTGTACTTTGTCTTTGTACTTAATGTAATTTGTATACTTTGTATACTCTGTATACTTTGTCTTTTGTACTTTGTATTTTATATACTTTGTACTTTGTATGCTTTGTACGTTGTATACTCTGTATTTTGTATACTTTGTATACTTTGTATTTTGTATACTTTGTACTTTGTACTTTCTATACTTTGTACTTTGTATACTTTGTAATTTGTATACGTGGTACTTTGTATATTTTGTATACTTTGTACTTTGTATGCTTTGTTTTTTGTCTTTGTACTTTATGTAATTTGTATACTTTCTATACTCTGTATACTTTGTATACTCTGTATACTTTGTATACTCTGTATACTTTGTATACTCTGTATACTCTGTATACTTTGTATACTTTATATACTCTGTATACTTTATATACTTGTATACTTTGTACTTTGTCTTTGTACTTTGTCTTTGTACTTTGTCTTTTTACTTTGTCTTTTTACTTTGTCTTTGTACTTTCTCTTTGTACTTTGTCTTTGTACTTTGTACTTTGTACTTTGTACTTTGTACTTTGTACTTTGTACTTTGTACTTTGTACTTTGTACTTTGTACTTTGTACTTTGTACTTTGTACTTTGTACTTTGTACTTTATTTACTTTCTACTTTGTTTACTTTGTACTTTGTTTACTTTGTACTTTGTTTACTTTGTACTTTGTTTACTTTATATACTTTGTTTACTTTGTACTTTGTATGCTTTGTACTTTGTCTTGGTACTTAATGTAATTTGTATACTTTGTATACTCTGTATACTTGGTCTTTTGTACATTGTATTTTGTATACTTTATACTTTGTACTTTGTACTTTGTACTTTGTACTTTGTACTTTGTACTTTGTACTTTGTACTTTGTACTTTGTACTTTGTACTTTGTACTTTGTACTTTATTTACTTTCTACTTTGTTTACTTTGTACTTTGTTTACTTTGTACTTTGTTTACTTTGTACTTTGTTTACTTTATATACTTTGTTTACTTTGTACTTTGTATGCTTTGTACTTTGTCTTGGTACTTAATGTAATTTGTATACTTTGTATACTCTGTATACTTGGTCTTTTGTACATTGTATTTTGTATACTTTATACTTTGTACTTTGTACTTTGTACTTTGTACTTTGTACTTTGTACTTTGTACTTTGTACTTTGTACTTTGTACTTTGTTTACTTTGTAGTTTGTTTGCTTTGTACTTTGTCTTTGTACTTAATGTAATTTGTATACTTTGTATACTCTGTATACTTTGTCTTTTGTACTTTGTATTTTATATACTTTGTACTTTGTATGCTTTGTACGTTGTATACTCTGTATTTTGTATACTTTGTATACTTTGTATACTTTGTATTTTGTATACTTTGTACTTTGTACACTTTGTACTTTGTATACTTTGAACTTTGTATACTTTGTATACTTTGTATACTTTGTATACTTTGTATACTTTGTATACTTTGTATACTTTGTATACTTTGTATACTTTGTATACTTTGTATACTTTGTATACTTTGTATACTTTGTATACTTTGTATACTTTGTATACTTTGTATACTTTGTATACTTTGTATACTTTGTATACTTTGTATACTTTGTATACTTTGTACTTTGTATACTTTGTACTTTGTATACTTTGTACTTTGTATACTTTGTACTTTGTATACTTTGTACTTTGTATATTCTGTATACTTTGTACTTTGTATGCTTTGTTTTTTGTCTTTGTACTTGTATGTAATGTAATTTGTATACATTGTATACTCTGTATACTTTGTATACTCTGTATACTTTGTATACTCTGTATACTCTGTATACTCTGTATACTCTGTATACTTTGTATACTTTGTATACTTTGTATACTTTGTATACTTTGTATACTTTGTATACTTTATATATTCTGTATACTTTATATACTTGTATACTTTGTACATTGTCTTTGTACTTTGTCTTTTTACTTTGTCTTTTTACTTTGTCTTTGTACTTTGTCTTTGTACTTTGTCTTTGTACTTTGTCTTTGTACTTTGTCTTTGTACTTTGTCTTTGTACTTTGTCTTTGTACTTTGTCTTTGTATTTTGTCTTTGTACTTTGTCTTTGTATTTTGTCTTTGTACTTTGTCTTTGTACTTTGTTTTTGTACTTTGTCTTTGTACTTTCTCTTTGTACTTTGTTCGTGGTCTTTTCATTTAGTACTTTGTTTTGGTACTTTGATTTAATACTTTGTCTTGGTACTTTAGTTTGATACTTTGTTTTGATACTTTATCTTGGCACTTTGTTTTGAATCTTCGATTTATATACTTTATATACTTTATATACTTTATATACTTTATATACTTTATGTACTTTATATACTTTATATACTTTATATACTTTATATACTTTATATACTTTATATACTTTATATACTTTATATACTTTATATACTTTATATACTTTATATACTTTATATACTTTATATACTTTATATACTTTATATACTTTATATACTTTATATACTTTATATACTTTATATACTTTATATACTTTATATACTTTATATACTTTATATACTTTATATACTTTATATACTTTATATACTTTATATACTTTATATACTTTATATACTTTATATACTTTATATACTTTATATACTTTATATACTTTATATACTTTATATACTTTATATACTTTATATACTTTATATACTTTATATACTTTATATACTTTATATACTTTATATACTTTATATACTTTATATACTTTATATACTTTATATACTTTATATACTTTATATACTTTATATACTTTATATACTTTATATACTTTATATACTTTATATACTTTATATACTTTATATACTTTATACTTTGTGTACTTTGTGTACTTTGTGTACTTTGTGTACTTTGTGTACTTTGTGTACTTTGTGTACTTTGTGTACTTTGTGTACTTTGTGTACTTTGTGTACTTTGTGTACTTTGTTTACTTTGTTTACTTTGTGTACTTTGTGTACATTGTGTACTTTGTGTACTTTGTGTTCTTTGTGTACTTTTTGTACTTTTTGTACTTTTTGTACTTTGTACTTTGCCTTGACATTTTGTCGTACTTTTGGTTTCGAACAACTGTTGTTGTACCTTGTCTTTGCATATTGTACTTATATTTTTACTTTTTGTCTTTGTACTTTGTCTTTATTATATATAGTTGTATGTGTGTGTTTGCACATTGCTTTGGCACTTCGCTTAAGTACCTTGTTTTAGTACTTTGGTCTCTGTCTGTGTCTTCAGTTTTTGTGTGTTTATTTTATTGTCTTTGGATTCTGTCTTGTACTTACTTTTAGTCTATGTTTGCATTTTGTACATTGCGGTATGTCTTGTAGAATGTCTTTGTTATTTATCTTCGTACTTTGTACGTTCTCTTCTCTTCTTTTGTCTTTTGTCTTTTGTCTTTGTACTTGGTTTTAGTATTATATCTATGTCTATATTTGTACAAGGAAGAAGATCTTGTACTTGGGCTTTCTATTTTATACGTTCATTTTGATTCTGTACTTATTACTCTCTAGTTCATACTTTGTACTGTTTTTTTGACATTTCTTATGTCTTTTAAATAAATGAATAAAATAAATAAATAGATTAAATATTTAAATAAATTGCACTTTGTCCTTTGTCTTTATATTTTGTCGTAGAGTTTAGTACTTTGTCTTCGCACTTTGTCTTAGTACTATGCACTTTATGTGACTTTTATATTCGTACTTTGTTTTTGTACTGTCTCGTTATATTTTGTCTCTGTATATAGTCTTAGTTTATTTGCACTTTGCCCTTTGTCATCGCATATTGTCTTGAGACTTCGTATCTTGTACTAGAAACTTTTATAATTGTATGTGTGTTTTGCCTTCGTACTTAGTACTATTTGAATCTACGTTTTACATTACGTACATTGTGTCTGTACTTGATACTTTAGACTCTATAGTGTACAGATTGTCTTTTCTCTTTGCACTTTGACTTTATAAAAGTAGTACTTTCTCTTTGTATTTTGTCTGCGTATTTTGTATTTTGTACTTTGTACTTTGTACTTATTTTTATATTAATTATTATTATTTATATTTTGTACTTTTGCTTTTAAAATGTTGTACCTTATCTTCGTGCTTGTACTTTGTACTTGTACTTTTTATGTTATACTATTCATTCTCTTTTAGTTCATTGTTTTTGCACTTTGTTTTTGTATTATGTCTTTGTCTTTGTACTTATTTTATATTAATTATTATTATTTATATTTTATATATATATTATTTTTTTGTACTTGGTCTTGGATCTTGTCTTTGTTATTTGTACTTCATCTTTGTATTTTATATTTTGCACTTGTTTCCTTTCTTTGTACATACACTTTTTGTTTGTCCTTTGTCTTTGTATTTCTCTTGCATCTAGAATGTATACTTCGTCGTCATTGACATTTGTTCCTTGTATAATATATTATATATATATATATATATTATATATATATATATATATATATATATATATATACATATATATATATATATATATATATATATATACATATATATATATATATATATATATATATATATAATATAATATAAAAATAACTATGAACAAAGTTTTTTTATATTATCTTTGATATTTTCTACACGTTCCTTGGAATATCCTGTAACAGTTGCTTAGTACTTTATAATGCTTTGTAGTATTTTATAATTATTTGTAGTACTTTATTGTATTTTTAATATTGAATTATTTAATGACACTTGTGTTTCTTTTTGCAGTACTAAGTTTTTAATAATTTGATTTACCATATAACATATCATAGTACTTTTATATATTTACAATGTTTTACATTAGTAGTCCTGGTAGTACAAATGACCTTCAATAAAACTAATTTTTTTCCCAGCCTCAAATATTAGTACTAACATAACTAGTAGTAATATAACCAGTACTAAAGATTTTTATTTGTAAGTAGTAATAATAGAACTAGTATATTAACCTTCTAGCACTCGCGCCCAGTCTCATAGACCTGGAGCATATATAAGTTCCGGGTCTATGAGACTGGGCGCGAGTGCCGGTAGGTTAAACTAAAACTATTTGTAGTGGTGGTTTCCAATAAACACCAACTTAATATTTTCTTTTTTTTTTATGTTATAGTTGGAGTCATGGTTCAAAGGTGGCAAAAAGGGCGGCACGGTGCCCCGGCCGGGCGGTCTGCCAAACTCCCGCCCCGTCTCGGAAACCGACTTCGGCGACGTCGACCCCGAAACGGAGCAACGCTTGTACGAGCTACAAGTGGAGAGCATGAACGAAAAAGAGCTCTGCTCGAAATTCGAGGAATTGCTCAACGATATGAACCTAAACGAGACCAAAAAGCAGCCTCTCCACCAGCTGCCGCTAGATCAAAAGCGGCAGATGCTTATAATGCAGTTCAAAGGCGCTAATCAGGAGAGTAAGAGTAAATTTGATAAGCCCCAGCAGTATATTGATTATTTGGGCAATTATATGCGGCCGGAGTTGCTGAGTTCGCAGAAGTTGTTCCAGTGCATGGAGTCTTTAAGGATAGCACTCACGAATAACCCGTTGAGTTGGGTCAATGAGTTTGGGACGGAGGGGATGAACACTGTATTTAGAGTGTTGGATCTAGCTACTATAAAGTAAGTGAATGTTATTTTATTTTCACACATTTATTTTATTTTGTGTTAGTAATATTAACCGATATGCAAAATAAGGGACAACAACATTTCTAATCAAAATACCGCTTTTGTCTATGTTGATGTGATTTAGAAAACCTTACTATATGAACCAAAAAAAATAGAACATAACAAAACATTAACATTTTTTACTTTTTTAAAAACAAATTAGAAGAACTAACAAAATTATAGGAGGAAGTGATGAAGAAAACAGAAGAAGCAAAACGCAGAGGCGGCGTAGAAGAAGAGCGCTTCTATTACGGTATTTTTGTTTTAATGCCTTGCCTCCCTTTATTTTATGTAATTTTTATCATTATTGCCCTTTACTTCTAGCTATCTTTTTAATCACTTTTGTTCAACTCTCATATTTCAGTTATTGCACTAATCATTTAATCCTCGAGCCTACACTGAAAGGTAAAAGGCAAATAGATAATATATATATATATATATATATATATATATATATATATATATATATATATTTATATATATATATATATATATATATATATATATATATATAATCCTCATTCCTTCGTATACTATAAGTCTGATATCCTTTATTCTTCATAGTTATGTATGTTCTTTCAAGCAAGCACTTATAGAATATCGCTGTTACATCGGTCCAAGCATATTCTTCAAGTCCTTATCAGGTCTCTTGACACAAGAATCCTAATCTTACTACACGCAGTACTGCAGTTTTTAACCCTTTTTATTGCATCATCTCTATTTTATCCATATTTTTGTCCTTTTAGTAATAAGGACATGAAGTTCGAACGGGTCCAAGTAGAATGCCTGAAGGGGATTCTAAAGTTCACCAATAATACGGAAGGACTAAAGGCATTTTTACACAACAACTGGGGCCATAAAGTAGTAGCCAAATGTATAGACTACAGAAAACCTCAAGTATCAGTACTGGCGCTACAGGTATAGCACTAAAAACTTTGCTTTGCGTTACTAAATACTTATTTTTTTATAAACATGGGATAAATGAAACTTCTTTTTCATTCTACGATATGTTTTAAATTAATAGAATGATATATATATATATATATATATATATATATATATATATATATATATATATATATATATATATATATATATCTATATATATATATATATATATATAAAATGATAAAAAATCAACGATTTAAGAAATTTAAATTTATGATATTATTTTACATTCTACATTCAATTGGACTCAAAATAAGCTATTGTTTTGTAATTTTCATCCAAAAATAAACTCTGCAGGAAGGTTTTTATTGTACAATATGTTTTATAATTAACCGACTGAGTTATAAAAAATGATTTAATAAAATCAAAGATTTAAGAAATATAAATTTTTGATATTATTTTACATTCTATATTTAATTGGGCTCAAAATAAGCTTATTTTTGATAATTTTCACCCAAAAATAAAGTCTGCAGGAAGGTTTTTATTGTATGGAGTTATTTTAAATTAATCGACTGAGTTCTAAAAAATGATAAAAAATCAAAGATATAATAAATTAATTTTTTTGATATTATTTTACTTTCTATATTTAATTGGGCTCAAGATAAAACACTTTTTGATAAATTTCACCTAAAAATTAAGTCTGCAGGAAAGTTTTTATTGTAAGGACTTTTTTTTAATTAATTGACGTGAGTTATAAAAAATAATAAAAAATCACAGATTTAAGAAATTTAAATTTATGATATTATTTTGAATTCTATATTTAATTGAGCTAAAAATAAGCTTAGTTTTGATAATTTTCACCCAAAAATAAAATCTGCAGGAAGGTTTTTATAGTACGAGCTATTTTAAATTAATCGACTGAGTTAAAAAAAATATATAAAAAATCAAATATTTAAAAAACTTAAATTTATGATATTATTTTACATTCTATATTTAATTGAGTTTAAAATATAATTTTTTTTGTTAAATTTCACCCAAAAATAAAGTCTGCAGGTAGGTTTTTATTGTACGAACTGTTTTAAATTAATCTACTGAGTTATAAAAAATTATGAAAAATTAAAAATTCAAGAAATTAAAATTAATTAATTAATTTTACATTCAATATTTAATTGTGCTCAAAATAAGCCATTTTTAATAATTATCACTCAAAAAAAAAGGCTACAGGAAGGTTTCTGGTGTACGAGCTATTTTAAATTAATCGACTGAGTTATAAAAAATGATTAAAATTCGACGATTCAAGATATTTAAATTTCTGATATTTTTTATAAATAAAGTCTGCGGGAAGATTTTTATTGTACGAGCTGTTTTAAATTAATTGGCTGAGTTAAAAAAAAATTATAAAAAATCAAAGATTTAAGAAATTTAAATGTAATATATTATTTCACATTCTACATTTAATTAGGCTCAAAATAAGCAATTTTTGGATAATTTTCACCCAAAAATAAAGTCTGTAGGAAGGTTTTTATTCTATGAGCTATTTTAAATTAATCGACTAAGTTATAAAAAATGATAAAAAATCAAAGATTTAAAAAACTTAAATTTATGATATTATTTTACATTCTATATTTAATTGAGCTTAAAATATAAAAAATTTTGATAAATTTCACCCAAAAATAAAGCCTGCAGGTAGGTTTTTATTGTACGAACTGTTTTAAATTAATCCACTGAGTTATAAGAAATTATAAAAAATTAAAAATTTAAGAAATTAAAATTAATTAATTAATTTTACATTTAATATTTAATTGTGCTCAAAATAAGCCGTTTTTTAATAATTATCACTCAAAAATAAAGTCTACGGAAAGGTTTCTGGTGTACGAGCTATTTTAAATTAATCGACTGAGGTATAAAAAATGACAAAAAATCCTCGATTTAAGATATTTAAATTTATGATATTTTTTTACATTCTATATTTCATTCGGTTCAAAATAAAACATTTATTGATCAATTTCATCCATAAATAAAGTCTGCGCGAAGATTTTTATTGTACGAGCTGTTTTAAATTAATCGGCTGAGTTAAAAAAATATATAAAAAAATAAAAAATTTAAGAAATTTAAATTTAATATATTATTTCACATTCTACATTTAATTCGGCTCAAAATAAGCTTTTGGATCATTTTCACCCAAAAATAAAGTCTGTAGGAAGGTTTTTATTCTATGAGCTGTTTTTATTTAATCGACTAAGTTATAAAAATTATTATAAAAAATCAAAGATTTAAGAAATTTAAATTTATGATATTACTTTCAATTCTATATTTAATTGGGCTCAAAATAAGCCATATTTTTATAATTTTCACCCAAAAATAAAGTCTGCAGAAAGGTTTTTATTATAGGAACTATTTTAAATAAATCGACTCAGTTATAAAAAATTATAAAATATCATAGATTTAAGAAATTTAAATTTATAATATCAGTTTACATTCTATATTTAATTGGGCTCAAAATAAGCTTATTTTTGATAATGTTCACCCAAAAATAAAGTCTGCAGGAAGGTTTTTATTGTATGGAGTTATTTTATATTAATCGACTAAGTTAAAAAAAATGATAAAAAATCAAAGATTTCATAAATTTATATTTTTGATATTATTTTACTTTCTATATTTAATTGGGCTCAAGATAAAAAAAATTGATAAATTTCACCCAAAAATTAAGTCTGCAGGAAAGTTTTTATTGTAAGGACTTTTTTTTAAATTAATTGACGTGAGTTATAAAAAAAAATAAAAAATCACAGATTTTAGAAATTTAAATTTATGATATTATTTTAAATTCTATATTTAATTGCGCTCAAAATAAGCTATTTTTTGATAATTTTAATCAAAATATAAAAACTGTAGGAAGGTTTTTATTGCACGGGCTATTTTAATTTAATCGACTGAGTTATAAAAGTTATAAAAAAATATAAAAAATCAAAGATTTAAGAAATTTAAATTTATGATATTATTTTCAATTCTATATTTAATTGGGCTCAAAATAAGCCATATTTTTATAATTTTCACCCAAAAATAAAGTCTGCAGGAAGGTTTTTATTATACGAACTATTTTAAATGAATCGACTCAGTTATAAAAAATTATAAAATATCATAGATTTAATAAATTTAAATTTATGATATCAATTTACATTCTATATTTAATTGGGCTCAAAATAAGCTTATTTTTGACAATTTTCACCCAAAAATAAAGTCTGCAGGAAGATTTTTATTGTATGGATTTATTTTAAATTAATCGACTGAGTTATAAAAAATGATAAAAAATCAAAGATTTAATAAATTTATATTTTTGATATTATTTAACTTTCTATATTTAATTGGGTTCAAGATAAAACATTTTTTGATAAATTTCACCCAAAAATTAAGTCTGCGGGAAAGTTTTTATTGTAAGGACTTTTTTTTTAATTAATTGACGTGATTTATAAAAAATAATAAAAAATCACAGATTTAAGAAATTGAAATTTATGATATTATTTTGAATTCTATATTTAATTGGGCTCAAAATAAGCTATTTTTCATAATTTTATTCAAAATATAAAAACTGTAGGAAGGTTTTTATTGTACGGGCTATTTTAAATTAATCGACTGAGTTATAAAAAGTTATAAAAAATTATAAAAAAATCAATAATTTAAGAAATTTCAATTTGTGATATTACTTTCAATTCTATATTTAATTGGGCTCAAAATAAGCCATACTTTTATAATTTTCACCCAAACATAAAGTCTGCAGAAAGGTTTTTATTATACTAACTATTTTAAATGAATCGACTCAGTTATAAAAAATTATAAAATATCATAGATTTAAGAAATTTAAATTTATGATATCAGCTTACATTCTATATTTAATTGGGCTCAAAATAAGCTTATTTTTGATAATATTCACACAAAAATAAAGTCTGCAGGAAGGTTTTTATTGTATGAGTTATTTTAAATTAATCGACTGAGTTATAAAAAATGATAAAAAATCAAAGATTTAATAAATTTATATTTTTGATATTATTTTACTTTCTATATTTAATTGGGCTCAAGATAAAAAAAAATTGATAAATTTCACCCAAAAATTAAGTCTGCAGGAAAGTTTTTATTGTAAGGACTTTTTTTTAATTAATTGACGTGAGTTAAAAAATAAAAAAATAATAAAAAATCACAGATTTAAGAAATTTAAATTTATGGTATTATTTTAAATTCTATATTTAATTGGGCTCAAAATAAGCTATTTTTTGATAATTTTAATCAAAATATAAAATTTGTAGGAAGGTTTTTATTGTACGGGCTATTTTAAATTAGTCGACTGAGTTATAAAAAGTTATAAAAAATTATAAAAAAAATCAAAGATTTAAGATATTTAAATTTATGATATTACTTTCAATTCTATATTTAATTGGGCTCAAAATAAGCCATATTTTTATAATTTACACCCAAAAATAAAGTCTGCAGGAAGGTTTTTATTATACGAACTATTTTAAATTCGAATCAGTTATAAAAAATTATAAAATATCATAGATTTAAGACATTTAAATTTATGATATCAGTTTACATTCTATATTTAATTGGGCTCAAAATAAGCTTATTTTTGATAATTTTCACCCAAAAATAAAGTCTGCAGGAAGGTTTTTATTGTATGAGTTATTTTAAATTAATCGACTGAGTTATAAAAAATGATAAAAAAATCAAAGATTTAATAAATTTATATTTTTGATATTATTTTACTTTTTATATTTAATTGGGCTCAAGATAAAAAAAAATTGATAAATTTCACCCAAAAATTAAGTCAGCAGGAAAGTTTTTATTGTAAGAACTTTTTTTAATTAATAAATAAGTTATAAAAAATAATAAAGAATCACAGATTTAAGAAATTTAAATTTATGATATTATTTTAAATTCTATATTTAATTGGGCTCAAAATAAGCCATATTTTTATAATTTTCACCGAAAAATAAAGTCAGCAGGAAGGTTTTTATTGTTCGAGCTATTTTAAATTAATCGACTAAGTTGTAAAAAATGATAAAAAATCAAAGATTTAAAAAACTTAAATTTATGATATTATTTTACATTCTATATTTAATTGAGCTTAAAATAAGCCGTTTTTTAATAATTATCACTCAAAAAAAAAGGCTACAGGAAGGTTTCTGGTGTACGAGCTATTTTAAATTAATCGACTGAGGTATAAAAAATGACAAAAAATCGACGATTTAAGATATAATTTATGATATTTTTTTACACTCTATATTTGATTCGGTTCAAAATAAAACATTTATTGATAAATTTCATCCATAAATAAAGTCTGCGGGAAGATCTTTATTGTACGAGCTGTTTTAAATTAATCGGCTGAGTTACAAAATAATATAAAAAATCAAAGATTTAAGAAATTTAAATGTAATATATTATTTCACATTCTACATTTAATTAGGCTCAAAATAAGCTATTTTTGGATCATTTCGACCCAAAAATAAAGTCTGTAGGAAGGTTTTTATTCTATGAGCTGTTTTTATTTAATCGACTAAGTTATAAAAAATTATAAAAAATCAAAGATTTAAGAAATTTAAATTTATGATATTACTTTCAATTCTATATGTAATTGGGCTCAAAATAAGCCATATTTTTATAATTTTCACCCAAAAATAAAGTCAGCAGGAACGTTTTTATTGTACGAGCTGTTTTAAATTAATCGACTAAGTTATAAAAAATGATAAAAAATCAAAGATTTAATAAATTTATATTTTTGATATTATTTTACTTTCTATATTTAATTGGGCTCAAGATAAAATATTTTTTGATAAATTTCACCCAAAAATTAAGTCTGCAGGAAAGTTTTTATTGTAAGGACTTTTTTTTTTAATTAATTGACGTGAGTTATAAAAAATAATAAAAAATCACAAATTTAAGAAATTTAAATTTATGATATTATTTTAAATTCTATATTTAATTGCGCTGAAAATAAGCTATTTTTTGATAATTTTAATCAAAATATAAAAACTGTAGGAAGGTTTTTATTGTACGGGCTATTTTAAATTAATCGACTGTGTTATAAAAAGTTATAAAAAATTATAAAAAAAATCAAAGATTTATATTTATATTTAAATTTATGATATTACTTTCAATTCTATATTTAATTGGGCTCAAAATAAGCCATATTCTTATCATTTTCACCCAAAAATAAAGTCAGCAGGGCGGTTTTTATTGTACGAGCTGTTTTAAATTAATTGACTGAGTTATAAAAAATGATAAAAAATCAAAGATTTAAAAAACTTAAATTTTTGATATTATTTTAGTTTCTATATTTAATTGGGCTCAAGATAAAACATTTTTTGATAAATTTCACCCAAAAATTAAGTCTGCAGGAAAGTTTTTATTGTAAGGACTTTTTTTTAATAATTGACGTGAGTTATAAAAAATATTAAAAAAATCACAGATTTAAGATATTTAAATTTATGATATTATTTTAAATTCTATATTTAATTGGGCTCAAAATAAGCTATTTTTGATAATGTTCACCCAAAAATAAAGTCTGCAGGAAGGCTTTTATTGTATGGAGTTATTTTAAATTAATCGTCTGAGTTATAAAAAATGATAAAAAATCAAAGATTTAATAAATTTATATTTTTGATATTATTTTACTTTCTATATTTTATTGGGCTCAAGATAAAAAAACATTGATAAATTTCACCCAAAAATTACGTCTCCAGGAAAGTTTTTATTGTAAGGACTTTTTTTTAATTAATTGACGTGAGTTAAAAAAAATAATAAAAAATCACAGATTTAAGAAATTTAAATTTATGATATTATTTTGAATTCTATATTTAATTGAGTTAAACTAAGCTTAGTTTTGATAATTTCCACCCAAAAATAAAGTCTGCAGGAAGATTTTTATAGTACGAGTTATTTTAAATTAGTCGACTGAGTTAAAAAAATTTATAAAAAATCAAAGATTTAAAAAATTTAAATGTAATATATTATTTCACATTCTACATTTAATTATGCTCAAAATTAACTATTTTTGGATCATTTTCACCCAAAAATAAAGTCTGTAGGAAGGTTTTTATTATATGAGCTGTTTTTATTTAATCGACTAAGTTATAAAAAATTATAAAAAATCAAAGATTTAAGAAATTTAAATTTATGATATTACTTTCAATTCTATATTTAATTGGTCTCAAAATAAGCCATATTTTAATCATTTTCACCCCAAAAATAAAGTCTGCAGGAAGGTATTGTACGAGCTGTTTAAAATAAATCGACTAAGTTATAAAAAATGATAAAAAATCAAAGATTTAAAAAACTTAAATTTATGATATTATTTTACATTCTATATTTAATTGAGCTTAAAATATAAAATTTTTTGATAAATTTCACCCAAAAATAAAGCCTGCAGGTAGGTTTTTATTGTACGAACTGTTTTAAATTAATCGACTGAGTTATAAAAAATTATAAAAAATTAAAAATTTAAGAAAATAAAATTAATTAATTAATTTTACATTCAATATTTAATTGTGCTCAAAATAAGCCGTTTTTTAATAATTATCACTAAAAAAAAGGCTACAGGAAGGTTTCTGGTGTACGAGCTATTTTTAATTAATCGACTGAGTTGTAAAAAATGATAAAAAATCGACGATTCAAGATATTTAAATTTATGATATTTTTTTACATTCTATATTTTATTCGGTTCAAAATAAAACATTTGTTGATAAATTTCATCCAAAAATAAAGTCTGCAGGAAGATCTTTATTGTACGAGCTGTTTTAAATTAATTATTAATTATTTCCTCCTGGTTACTGTTGCCACAACGCTACTGTACCATTCTGAACGATTTCAATCTTCTAAATGTGTCAAATATTTCTTGCCGCTACGCTACCCCTATCGCCTGCTATTGTGAACGGCCCTATATACAATTCCGGCGTTCTACTGCGGTTTCTATATTTTTATACCACTAATATTTTATTATTTAAATACAAAGAAGTTTCCTTTTCCCATGTTTATAATACAATACAAAATAGTACGTACTGTTTACATATATTTAATAGATTCTCGCAGCGCTATGCCTACTAAACGACGACAACCAACGCATATTCGGCACAGAAAAAGCGTTACAGGCGGTCACCGAAATCGGGGAGGAAAGGAACTGCGAACGGTTCCTCCCCATTACCGAATGTATATCAAAAACACAGCTCCCCGATCTTTGGGTGAGACACTACAGCCACTATTTGCGCCCATAACAGTGCCTTAAAGTTTTTAATCTTGTAGTCCAACTGTCTTAAATTCGTCAACGCCCTCCTAACCCTCACCGATGATTTCGAATTCCGCATGCACCTTCGTAACGAGATTGTTCGTAATGGTCTCTACGATTATCTTGAAACCCTGCGGTCCGAGTCGAACCCGGTAATAAAAACACAATCCGATATATTTATGAAGGAAAAGGAGGAGGACGCGGATGAGTTTAATCAACGTTTTGAGAATGTTAAGATTGAAATGGATGATCTTAATGATTGTTTTGAGGTTCTTAAGAATACTACGCTTTATACTAGTGCGGAGCCGTATTTTCTTAGTATATTACAACATTTGTTGTTTATACAGGATGATCATATGATTAGGTAGGTGTACTCAGGATGAGGTTGCGTGTTTTCGAATTGAATTGTTGGTTTATTTTTTAAAGGCCTATGTATTACAAGATTATTGAGGAGTGTGTGACGCAGATTGTTCTGCACAAATCAGGACTCGATCCGGATTTCAGCAAGAAACATCTTAATATTGATTTGCAGCAGCTGTTTGATGATCTTAAAGGTGATTTTCTGAAAATCTCAAGGTGGTTAGTCTCTTAAGTCATTGCTTCTTCTTTAACAGATAAACCACCAGTAGTTGAAGAGGATAAATACGAGGGTATAAAGAAACAGCTAGAAGAGGCGCTTGCAGCCAAAGAGGAAGCTCTAGCAAGGCTTGATATAATAGAAGGTAGAGGTGGTGGTAAAACGGATCAACTAAATAAAGGACCGCCAATACCTCCGCCACCACCTGGTGGCATGATTGGACCTCCTCCACCTCCAATGCCCGGTATGGCTGCAATGGGTGGAGGTCCCCCTCCACCACCAATGCCCGGAGCAGTTGGACCCCCACCACCACCCATGCCTGGCATGGGTTTAGGCCCACCACCACCACCAATGCCCGGTGCAGGAGGTGGACCTCCACCCCCACCAATGCCAGGCATGGGTCCCCCGCCGCCGCCGATGATGGGCCGCCCGCCACCACCACCATTCGGCGGTCCAATTTGCCTGCCAGGCATGGGGCAGCCGGATGTGCTACCGCTAGGACTCAAACCCAAAAAGAAGTGGGAGATCACTGGACCCTTAAAGAAAGCTAATTGGAAGACAATAATCCCACAGAGGCTCACAGAAAAGTCCTTCTGGGTGAAAGTCAAAGAGGAGGACTTGGCGTCCAATGATATTCTTGATGGGCTTTCGCAACGATTCACCAGTAAACCTATCAAAAGAATCGATGATGTTGATAAGTAAGTTATATTACTGTAAAATATTTTTAACATATTTTACTGTTTTGACTTTCTTTGACATTTTAGACGTTTTAGAATTTTTTTTTACATTTTTTCACTTTTTTGACATCTGACTTTTTAAGACATTTTTAACATTTTTAACATTTTAGACTTTTTATGACTTTTTTTGACATTTAAATTTTTTTTTATTGAAATTTTCGACATTTTCATATTTTGACATATTATTTTTTTAACTTTTCGGGTTTACGATTGCAAACATTTACGTTATATACATTTGAGCTTTGACTTTTTTGACATTTTAGACCTTTTTTTTGACTTTTCTTGACTTTTTTTGACTTGTTTTTGACATTTTTGACTTTTTGACATTTGTGACATTTTCGATTTTTTGAGGAAGAAAATAGCATTTCTACTTTTTTTTGAAAAGTATCAAAAATACGGCAGTAATATTTGTGGTAGCCGGATAGTAATAGAAAACCAAAGATTCTCAGTTTATAGATTTTTCTTGTTATATTTAGATCTGCTAGTGTGGGTACAATGAAAAAGGCTAAAGAGTTGAAAGTGCTTGATGGTAAGTCCGCGCATAATATCAACATACTCCTAGGTGGTAGCCTCAAACATATGGCATATGAGGACATTAAGAAATGTTTGCTAAAATGCGACAACTCTGTTATAAGTGAGAACGTGCTAGAGCAATTAATTCAGGTAACTAAAATAAATTTAATAATATATTAGTTGAATTATAGTAAACTCAATACATTTCTTTCGTTGTAGTATCTTCCTCCACCAGACCAACTAGCCCAATTCCAGCAGTACAAAGACACCTACAAACAACTAACCGAAGCAGAACAGTTCTGTATGAAAATGTCTGAAATAAAACGCCTAATTCCGCGACTCAAGTCACTAAAATTCAGACAGAATTACGTGGAAATGGTAAGCGATGTCAAGCCTGATATAGTCGCCGCTACGGCGGCCTGCGAGGAGGTCAAAAAGAGTAAAAAGTTCGCTAAAATACTTGAGTTGATCCTGCTGCTAGGGAATTACATGAACAGTGGCACGAGGAACGCGCAGGCTTTCGGGTTTGAAATCAGTTTCCTCACGAAGGTAATTTCATATAATAAATATTGCGTGTTGAAATTATTAGCTATGTAAGTTTTTTGTTTTTTTTTAGTTAACGGGTACCAAGGATATTGAAAACAAGCAGACTCTACTGCATTACATAGTGGAAACTGCAGAACGTAAATTTCCCGATTTGTTAAACTTTATGGATGAGTTGCCTCATATTGACAGGTTTGTTTAATTATATTTATTTTATAACCGAGACATATATACATACATATATATATATATAAATATATATAAATATATATATATATATATATATATAAATATATATATATATATATATATATATATATATATATATATACATATATATATATATATAGATAGGTCGATAGATAGATATATAATACAGTAATTTAATTTATAGAGCCAGCCGTGTTTCTCTTGACACGATTCAAAAGACGCTTACGCAGATGGACAGGGATATCAAGAATTTGGAGAATGACATCAAGAACAATCGGTTGCCACAACATGAAGATGATTTGTTTGTAGAAGTAATGGAGGTAAGTGGAATTATGATTTTATATGATTTATGTTGAAAAGTCTTGACAATAATAATAATAATAATAAGCTTTATTGTCCTACGGAAAGAAAAAAAAAACAATTACAGGACAACAACAATAATATGCAAAATGTATAAATATATATAGGTATAAATACAAATATTAAAAAATAAATAAATTAAAAAATATAACAAATAATAAAGACAAGAAGATGTTTCCCATAAATAAATCCAGTAATTATAATTAACA
This sequence comes from Lordithon lunulatus, assembly GCA_963942505.1. Classification (NCBI taxonomy): domain Eukaryota; kingdom Metazoa; phylum Arthropoda; class Insecta; order Coleoptera; family Staphylinidae; genus Lordithon; species Lordithon lunulatus. Next base: position 5,455,619 of record OZ012675.1, read on the forward strand.
AAAATTAAAAGCAGATAAAGAAACTACTAAAGTTTACTAAGAACAAATGATACCTGTATTAGTATCAAATAAATAAAGTATTAATATATATATATATATATATATATATATATATATATATATATATATATATATAGATATATATATATATTATATATATATATATATATATATATTATATATATATATATATATATATATATATATATATAATGAAAAAATTATAACAAATACACAAAAATACTTTCTTTCTGAATTTTGATTCTTTCATATCTTATAGACTAAGAAAGATATGTATTTTTTTCTTTTAGATAATTAAAGAGTATGAAAAGTGGCAATGAAAATGTGCTTTTAGTATTTCGATATCATTTGAAATGAAAAAATTATAACAAATACACGAAAATGCTATCTTTCTGAATTTTGATTCTTTCATATCTTATAGATTAAGAAAGATATGTATTTTTTTCTTTTGGATTATTAAAGAGTATGAAAAGTGGCAATGAAAATGTGCTCTTAGTTGTTCGATATCATTTGAAATGAAAAAATTATAACAAATATACGAAAATGCTATCTTTCTGAATTTTGATTCTTTCATATCTTATAGACTAAGAAAGATATGTATTTTTTTCTTTTAGATTATTAAAGAGTATGAAAAGTGGCAATGAAAATGTGCTTTTAGTTTTTCGGTATCTTTTGAAATGAAAAAAATATAACAAATACACGAAAATGCTATCTTTCTGAATTTTGGTTCTCTCATATCTTATAGACTAAGAAAGATATGTATTTTTTTCTTTTAGATTATTAAAGAGTATGAAAAGTGGCAATGAAAATGTGCTTTTAGTTTTTCGGTATCATTTAAAATGAAAAAATTATAACAAATACACGAAATTACTATCTTTCTGAATTTTGATTCTTTCATATCTTATAGACTAAGAAAGATATGTATTTTTTTCTTTTAGATTATTAAAGAGTATGAAAAGTGGCAATGAAAATGTGCTTTTAGTTTTTCGGTATCATTTGAAATGAAAAAATTATAACAAATACACGAAAATGCTATCTTTCTGAATTTTGGTTCTCTCATATCTTATAGACTAAGAAAGATATGTATTTTTTTCTTTTAGATTATTAAAGAGTATGAAAAGTGGCAATGAAAATGTGCTTTTAGTTTTTCGGTATCATTTGAAATGAAAAAAGTATAACAAATACACGAAAATGCTATCTTTCTGAATTTTGATTCTTTCATATCTTATAGACTACGAAAGATATGTATTTTTTTCTTTTGGATTATTAAAGAGTATGAAAAGTGGCAATGAAAATGTGCTTTTAGTTTTTCGATATCATTTGAAATGAAAAAATTATAACAAATACACGAAAATGCTATCTTTCTGAATTTTGGTTCTTTCATATCTTATAGACTAAGAAAGATATGTATTTTTTTTCTTTTAGATTATTAAAGAGTATGAAAAGTGGCAATGAAAATGTGCTTTTAGTTTTTCGATATCATTTGAAATGAAAAAAATATAACAAATATACGAAAATGCTATCTTTCTGAATTTTGATTCTTTCATATCTTATAGACTAAGAAAGATATGTATATTTTTATGTTAGATTATTAAAGAGTATGAAAAGTAGCAATGAAAATGTGCTTTTAGTTTTTCGATATCATTTGAAATGAAAAAATTATAACAAATACACGAAAATGCTATTTTTCTGAATTTTGGTTCTTTCATATCTTATAGACTAAGAAAGATATGTATTTTTTTTTTAGATTATTAAAGAGTATGAAAAGTGGCAATGAAAATGTGCTTTTAGTTTTTCGAGATCTTTTGAAATGAAAAAATTATAACAAATATATGAAAATGCTATCTTTCTGAATTTTGATTCTTTCATATCTTATAGTCTAAGAAAGATATGTTTTTTTTCTTTTAGATTATTAAAGAGTATGAAAAGTGGCAATGAAAATGTGCTTTTAGTTTTTCGATATCATTTGAAATGAAAAAATTATAACAAATACACGAAAATGCTATCTTTCTGAATTTTGGTTCTTTCATATCTTATAGGCTAAGAAAGATATGTATTTTTTTCTTTTAGATTATTAAAGAGTATGAAAAGTGGCAATGAAAATGTGCTTTTAGTTTTTCGTTATCATTTGAAATGAAAAAAATATAACAAATATACGAAAATGCTATCTTTCTGAATTTTGGTTCTCTCATATCTTATCGACTAAGAAAGATATGTATTTTTTTCTTTTAGATTATTAAAGAGTATGAAAAGTGGCAATGAAAATGTGCTTTTAGTTTTTCGATATCATTTGAAATGAAAAAATTATAACAAATACACGAAAATGCTATTTTTCTGAATTTTGATTCTTTCATATCTTATAGACTAAGAAAGATATGTATATTTTTCTTTTAGATTATTAAAGAGTATGAAAAGTGGCAATGAAAATGTGCTTTTAGTTTTTCGATATCATTTGAAATGAAAAAAATATAACAAATATACGAAAATGCTATCTTTCTGAATTTTGATTCTTTCATATCTTATAGACTAAGAAAGATATGTATATTTTTATTTTAGATTATTAAAGAGTATGAAAAGTAGCAATGAAAATGTGCTTTTAGTTTTTCGATATCATTTGAAATGAAAAAATTATAACAAATACACGAAAATGCTATCTTTCTGAATTTTGATTCTTTTATATCTTATAGACTAAGAAAGATATGTATTTTTTTCTTTTAGATTATTAAAGAGTATGAAAAGTGGCAATGAAAATGTGCTTTTAGTTTTTCGATATCATTTGAAATGAAAAAAATATAACAAATATACGAAAATGCTATCTTTCTGAATTTTGATTCTTTTATATCTTATAGACTAAGAAAGATATGTATTTTTTTCTTTTAGATTATTAAAGAGTATGAAAAGTGGCAATGAAAATGTGCTTTTAGTTTTTCGATATCATTTGAAACGAAAAAATTATAACAAATACACGAAAATGCTATTTTTCTGAATTTTGGTTCTTTCATATCTTATAGACTACGAAAGATATGTATTTTTTTCTTTTGGATTATTAAAGAGTATGAAAAGTGGCAATGAAAATGTGCTTTTAGTTTTTCGATATCATTTGAAACGAAAAAATTATAACAAATACACGAAAATGCTATTTTTCTGAATTTTGGTTCTTTCATATCTTATAGACTAAGAAAGATATGTTTTTTTTTTCTTTTAGATTATTAAAGAGTATGAAAAGTGGCAATGAAAATGTGCTTTTAGTTTTTCGATATCATTTGAAATGAAAAAATTATAACAAATACACGAAAATGCTATCTTTCTGAATTTTGATTCTTTCATATCTTATAGACTAAGAAAGATATGTATTCTTTCTTTTAGATTATTAAAGAGTATGAAAAGTGGCAATGAAAATGTGCTTTTAGTTTTTCGATATCATTTGAAATGAAAATTATAAAACAAATACACGAAAATGCTATCTTTATGAATTTTGATTCGCTCATATCTTATAGAATAAGAAAGATATGTATTTTTTTCTTTTAGATTATTAAAGAGTATGAAAAGTGGCAATGAAAATGTGCTTTTAGTTTTTCGATATCATTTGAAATGAAAAAATTATACCAAATACACGAAAATGCTATCTTTATGAATTTTGATTCGCTCATATCTTATAGACTAAGAAAGATATGTATTTTTTTCTTTTAGATTATTAAAGAGTATGAAAAGTGGTAATGAAAATGTGCTTTTAGTTTTTCGATATCTTTTGAAATGAAAAAATTATAACAAATACACGAAAATGCTATCTTTCTGAATTTTGGTTCTTTCATATCTTATAGACTAAGAAAGATATTTATTTGTTTCTTTTAGATTATTAAAGAGTATGAAAAGTGGCAATGAAAATGTGCTTTTAGTTTTTCGATATCATTTGAAATGAAAATATTATAACAAATACACGAAAATGCTATCTTTCTGAATTTTGATTCTTTCATATCTTATAGACTAAGAAAGATATGTATTTTTTTCTTTTAGATTATTAAAGAGTATGAAAAGTGGCAATGAAAATGTGCTTTTAGTTTTTCGATATCATTTGAAATGAAAATATTATAACAAATACACGAAAATGCTATCTTTCTGAATTTTGGTTCTTTCATATCTTATAGACTAAGAAAGATATGTATTTTTTTCTTTTAGATTATTAAAGAGTATGAAAAGTGGCAATGAAAATGTGCTTTTAGTTTTTCGGTATCATTTGAAATGAAAAAATTATAACAAATACACGAAAATGCTATCTTTCTGAATTTTGGTTCTTTCATATCTTATAGACTAAGAAATATATGTATTTTTTTCTTTTAGATTATTAAAGAGGATGAAAAGTGGCAATGAAAATGTGCTTTTAGTTTTTCGTTATCATTTGAAATGAAAAAATTATAACAAATACACGAAAATGCTATCTTTCTGAATTTTGGTTCTCTCATATCTTATAGATTAAGAAAGATATGTATTTTTTTCTTTGAGGTTATTAAAGAGTATGAAAAGTGGCAATGAAAATGTGCTTTTAGTTTTTCGATATCATTTGAAATGAAAAAATTATAACAAATACACGAAAATGCTATCTTTCTGAATTTTGGTTCTTTCATATCTTATAGACTAAGAAAGATATGTATTTTTTTCTTTCAGATTATTAAAGAGTATGAAAAGTGGCAATGAAAATGTGCTTTTAGTTTTTCGATATCATTTGAAATGAAAAAGTTATAACAAATACACGAAAATGCTATCTTTCTGAATTTTGGTTCTCTCATATCTTATAGACTAAGAAAGATATGTATTTTTTTCTTTTAGATTATTAAAGAGTATGAAAAGTGGCAATGAAAATGTGCTTTTAGTTTTTCGATATCATTTGAAATGAAAATATTATAACAAATACACGAAAATGCTATCTTTCTGAATTTTGATTCTTTCATATCTTATAGACTAAGAAAGATATGTATTTTTTTCTTTTAGATTATTAAAGAGTATGAAAAGTGGCAATGAAAATGTGCTTTTAGTTTTTCGATATCATTTGAAATGAAAATATTATAACAAATACACGAAAATGCTATCTTTCTGAATTTTGGTTCTCTCATATCTTATAGACTAAGAAAGATATGTATTTTTTTCTTTTAGATTATTAAAGAGTATGAAAAGTGGCAATGAAAATGTGCTTTTAGTTTTTCGATATCATTTGAAATGAAAAAATTATAACAAATACACGAAAATGCTATCTTTCTGAATTTTGGTTCTTTCATATCTTATAGACTAAGAAAGATATTTATTTGTTTCTTTTAGATTATTAAAGAGTATGAAAAGTGGCAATGAAAATGTGCTTTTAGTTTTTCGATATCATTTGAAATGAAAATATTATAACAAATACACGAAAATGCTATCTTTCTGAATTTTGATTCTTTCATATCTTATAGACTAAGAAAGATATGTATTTTTTTCTTTTAGATTATTAAAGAGTATGAAAAGTGGCAATGAAAATGTGCTTTTAGTTTTTCGATATCATTTGAAATGAAAATATTATAACAAATACACGAAAATGCTATCTTTCTGAATTTTGGTTCTCTCATATCTTATAGACTAAGAAAGATATGTATTTTTTTCTTTTAGATTATTAAAGAGTATGAAAAGTGGCAATGAAAATGTGCTTTTAGTTTTTCGATATCATTTGAAATGAAAAAATTATAACAAATAAACGAAAATGCTATCTTTCTAAATTTTGGTTCTCTCATATCTTATAGACTAAGAAAGGTATGTATTTTTTTCTTTTAGATTATTAAAGAGTATGAAAAGTGGCAATGAAAATGTGCTTTTAGTTTTTAGATATTATTTGAAATGAAAAAATTATAACAAATACACGAAAATACTATCTTTCTGAATTTTGGTTCTCTCATATCTTATAGACTAAGAAAGATATGTATTTTTTTCTTTGAGATTATTAAAGAGTATGAAAAGTGGCAATGAAAATGTGCTTTTAGTTTTTCGGTATCATTTGAAATGAAAAATTATAACAAATACAGGAAAATGTTATCTTTCTGAATTTTGATTCTTTCATATCTTATAGATTAAGAAAGATATGTATTTTTTTCTTTTAGATTATTAAAGAGTATGAAAAGTGGCAATGAAAATGTGATTTTAGTTTTTCGATATCATTTGAAATGAAAAAATTATAACAAATACACGAAAATGCTATCTTTCTGAATTTTGGTTCTTTCATATCTTATAGACTAAGAAAGATTTGGATTTTTTTCTTTTAGATTATTAAAGAGTATGAAAAGTGGCTATGAAAATGTCATTTTAGTTTTTCGATATCATTTGAAATGAAAAAATTATAACAAATATACGAAAATGCTATCTTTCAGAATTTTGATTCTTTCATATCTTATAGACTAAGAAAGATATGTATATTTTTCTTTTAGATTATTAAAGAGTATGAAAAGTGGCAATGAAAATGTGCTTTTAGTTTTTCGATATCATTTGAAATGAAAAAAATATAACAAATATACGAAAATGCTATCTTTCTGAATTTTGATTCTTTCATATCTTATAGACTAAGAAAGATATGTATATTTTTATTTTAGATTATTAAAGAGTATGAAAAGTAGCAATGAAAATGTGCTTTTAGTTTTTCGATATCATTTGAAATGAAAAAATTATAACAAATACACGAAAATGCTATCTTTCTGAATTTTGATTCTTTTATATCTTATAGACTAAGAAAGATATGTATTTTTTTCTTTTAGATTATTAAAGAGTATGAAAAGTGGCAATGAAAATGTGCTTTTAGTTTTTCGATATCATTTGAAATGAAAAAATTATAACAAATATATGAAAATGCTATCTTTCTGAATTTTGATTCTTTCATATCTTATAGTCTAAGAAAGATATGTTTTTTTTCTTTTAGATTATTAAAGAGTATGAAAAGTGGCAATGAAAATGTGCTTTTAGTTTTTCGATATCATTTGAAATGAAAAAATTATAACAAATACACGAAAATGCTATCTTTCTGAATTTTGGTTCTTTCATATCTTATAGGCTAAGAAAGATATGTATTTTTTTCTTTTAGATTATTAAAGAGTATGAAAAGTGGCAATGAAAATGTGCTTTTAGTTTTTCGATATCATTTGAAATGAAAATATTATAACAAATACACGAAAATGCTATCTTTCTGAATTTTGGTTCTTTCATATCTTATAGACTAAGAAAGATATGTATTTTTTTCTTTTAGATTATTAAAGAGTATGAAAAGTGGCAATGAAAATGTGCTTTTAGTTTTTCGGTATCATTTGAAATGAAAAAATTATAACAAATACACGAAAATGCTATCTTTCTGAATTTTGGTTCTTTCATATCTTATAGACTAAGAAATATATGTATTTTTTTCTTTTAGATTATTAAAGAGGATGAAAAGTGGCAATGAAAATGTGCTTTTAGTTTTTCGTTATCATTTGAAATGAAAAAATTATAACAAATACACGAAAATGCTATCTTTCTGAATTTTGGTTCTCTCATATCTTATAGATTAAGAAAGATATGTATTTTTTTCTTTGAGGTTATTAAAGAGTATGAAAAGTGGCAATGAAAATGTGCTTTTAGTTTTTCGATATCATTTGAAATGAAAAAATTATAACAAATACACGAAAATGCTATCTTTCTGAATTTTGGTTCTTTCATATCTTATAGACTAAGAAAGATATGTATTTTTTTCTTTCAGATTATTAAAGAGTATGAAAAGTGGCAATGAAAATGTGCTTTTAGTTTTTCGATATCATTTGAAATGAAAAAGTTATAACAAATACACGAAAATGCTATCTTTCTGAATTTTGGTTCTCTCATATCTTATAGACTAAGAAAGATATGTATTTTTTTCTTTTAGATTATTAAAGAGTATGAAAAGTGGCAATGAAAATGTGCTTTTAGTTTTTCGATATCATTTGAAATGAAAAAATTATAACAAATACACGAAAATGCTATCTTTCTGAATTTTGGTTCTTTCATATCTTATAGACTAAGAAAGATATTTATTTGTTTCTTTTAGATTATTAAAGAGTATGAAAAGTGGCAATGAAAATGTGCTTTTAGTTTTTCGATATCATTTGAAATGAAAATATTATAACAAATACACGAAAATGCTATCTTTCTGAATTTTGATTCTTTCATATCTTATAGACTAAGAAAGATATGTATTTTTTTCTTTTAGATTATTAAAGAGTATGAAAAGTGGCAATGAAAATGTGCTTTTAGTTTTTCGATATCATTTGAAATGAAAATATTATAACAAATACACGAAAATGCTATCTTTCTGAATTTTGGTTCTCTCATATCTTATAGACTAAGAAAGATATGTATTTTTTTCTTTTAGATTATTAAAGAGTATGAAAAGTGGCAATGAAAATGTGCTTTTAGTTTTTCGATATCATTTGAAATGAAAAAATTATAACAAATAAACGAAAATGCTATCTTTCTAAATTTTGGTTCTCTCATATCTTATAGACTAAGAAAGGTATGTATTTTTTTCTTTTAGATTATTAAAGAGTATGAAAAGTGGCAATGAAAATGTGCTTTTAGTTTTTAGATATTATTTGAAATGAAAAAATTATAACAAATACACGAAAATACTATCTTTCTGAATTTTGGTTCTCTCATATCTTATAGACTAAGAAAGATATGTATTTTTTTCTTTGAGATTATTAAAGAGTATGAAAAGTGGCAATGAAAATGTGCTTTTAGTTTTTCGGTATCATTTGAAATGAAAAATTATAACAAATACAGGAAAATGTTATCTTTCTGAATTTTGATTCTTTCATATCTTATAGATTAAGAAAGATATGTATTTTTTTCTTTTAGATTATTAAAGAGTATGAAAAGTGGCAATGAAAATGTGATTTTAGTTTTTCGATATCATTTGAAATGAAAAAATTATAACAAATACACGAAAATGCTATCTTTCTGAATTTTGGTTCTTTCATATCTTATAGACTAAGAAAGATTTGGATTTTTTTCTTTTAGATTATTAAAGAGTATGAAAAGTGGCTATGAAAATGTCATTTTAGTTTTTCGATATCATTTGAAATGAAAAAATTATAACAAATATACGAAAATGCTATCTTTCAGAATTTTGATTCTTTCATATCTTATAGACTAAGAAAGATATGTATATTTTTCTTTTAGATTATTAAAGAGTATGAAAAGTGGCAATGAAAATGTGCTTTTAGTTTTTCGATATCATTTGAAATGAAAAAAATATAACAAATATACGAAAATGCTATCTTTCTGAATTTTGATTCTTTCATATCTTATAGACTAAGAAAGATATGTATATTTTTATTTTAGATTATTAAAGAGTATGAAAAGTAGCAATGAAAATGTGCTTTTAGTTTTTCGATATCATTTGAAATGAAAAAATTATAACAAATACACGAAAATGCTATCTTTCTGAATTTTGATTCTTTTATATCTTATAGACTAAGAAAGATATGTATTTTTTTCTTTTAGATTATTAAAGAGTATGAAAAGTGGCAATGAAAATGTGCTTTTAGTTTTTCGATATCATTTGAAATGAAAAAAATATAACAAATATACGAAAATGCTATCTTTCTGAATTTTGATTCTTTTATATCTTATAGACTAAGAAAGATATGTATTTTTTTCTTTTAGATTATTAAAGAGTATGAAAAGTGGCAATGAAAATGTGCTTTTAGTTTTTCGATATCATTTGAAACGAAAAAATTATAACAAATACACGAAAATGCTATTTTTCTGAATTTTGGTTCTTTCATATCTTATAGACTACGAAAGATATGTATTTTTTTCTTTTGGATTATTAAAGAGTATGAAAAGTGGCAATGAAAATGTGCTTTTAGTTTTTCGATATCATTTGAAACGAAAAAATTATAACAAATACACGAAAATGCTATTTTTCTGAATTTTGGTTCTTTCATATCTTATAGACTAAGAAAGATATGTTTTTTTTTTCTTTTAGATTATTAAAGAGTATGAAAAGTGGCAATGAAAATGTGCTTTTAGTTTTTCGATATCATTTGAAATGAAAAAATTATAACAAATACACGAAAATGCTATCTTTCTGAATTTTGATTCTTTCATATCTTATAGACTAAGAAAGATATGTATTCTTTCTTTTAGATTATTAAAGAGTATGAAAAGTGGCAATGAAAATGTGCTTTTAGTTTTTCGATATCATTTGAAATGAAAATTATAAAACAAATACACGAAAATGCTATCTTTATGAATTTTGATTCGCTCATATCTTATAGAATAAGAAAGATATGTATTTTTTTCTTTTAGATTATTAAAGAGTATGAAAAGTGGCAATGAAAATGTGCTTTTAGTTTTTCGATATCATTTGAAATGAAAAAATTATACCAAATACACGAAAATGCTATCTTTATGAATTTTGATTCGCTCATATCTTATAGACTAAGAAAGATATGTATTTTTTTCTTTTAGATTATTAAAGAGTATGAAAAGTGGTAATGAAAATGTGCTTTTAGTTTTTCGATATCATTTGAAATGAAAAAATTATAACAAATACACGAAAATGCTATCTTTCTGAATTTTGGTTCTTTCATATCTTATAGGCTAAGAAAGATATGTATTTTTTTCTTTTAGATTATTAAAGAGTATGAAAAGTGGCAATGAAAATGTGCTTTTAGTTTTTCGATATCATTTGAAATGAAAATATTATAACAAATACACGAAAATGCTATCTTTCTGAATTTTGGTTCTTTCATATCTTATAGACTAAGAAAGATATGTATTTTTTTCTTTTAGATTATTAAAGAGTATGAAAAGTGGCAATGAAAATGTGCTTTTAGTTTTTCGGTATCATTTGAAATGAAAAAATTATAACAAATACACGAAAATGCTATCTTTCTGAATTTTGGTTCTTTCATATCTTATAGACTAAGAAATATATGTATTTTTTTCTTTTAGATTATTAAAGAGGATGAAAAGTGGCAATGAAAATGTGCTTTTAGTTTTTCGTTATCATTTGAAATGAAAAAATTATAACAAATACACGAAAATGCTATCTTTCTGAATTTTGGTTCTCTCATATCTTATAGATTAAGAAAGATATGTATTTTTTTCTTTGAGGTTATTAAAGAGTATGAAAAGTGGCAATGAAAATGTGCTTTTAGTTTTTCGATATCATTTGAAATGAAAAAATTATAACAAATACACGAAAATGCTATCTTTCTGAATTTTGGTTCTTTCATATCTTATAGACTAAGAAAGATATGTATTTTTTTCTTTCAGATTATTAAAGAGTATGAAAAGTGGCAATGAAAATGTGCTTTTAGTTTTTCGATATCATTTGAAATGAAAAAGTTATAACAAATACACGAAAATGCTATCTTTCTGAATTTTGGTTCTCTCATATCTTATAGACTAAGAAAGATATGTATTTTTTTCTTTTAGATTATTAAAGAGTATGAAAAGTGGCAATGAAAATGTGCTTTTAGTTTTTCGATATCATTTGAAATGAAAAAATTATAACAAATACACGAAAATGCTATCTTTCTGAATTTTGGTTCTTTCATATCTTATAGACTAAGAAAGATATTTATTTGTTTCTTTTAGATTATTAAAGAGTATGAAAAGTGGCAATGAAAATGTGCTTTTAGTTTTTCGATATCATTTGAAATGAAAATATTATAACAAATACACGAAAATGCTATCTTTCTGAATTTTGATTCTTTCATATCTTATAGACTAAGAAAGATATGTATTTTTTTCTTTTAGATTATTAAAGAGTATGAAAAGTGGCAATGAAAATGTGCTTTTAGTTTTTCGATATCATTTGAAATGAAAATATTATAACAAATACACGAAAATGCTATCTTTCTGAATTTTGGTTCTCTCATATCTTATAGACTAAGAAAGATATGTATTTTTTTCTTTTAGATTATTAAAGAGTATGAAAAGTGGCAATGAAAATGTGCTTTTAGTTTTTCGATATCATTTGAAATGAAAAAATTATAACAAATAAACGAAAATGCTATCTTTCTAAATTTTGGTTCTCTCATATCTTATAGACTAAGAAAGGTATGTATTTTTTTCTTTTAGATTATTAAAGAGTATGAAAAGTGGCAATGAAAATGTGCTTTTAGTTTTTAGATATTATTTGAAATGAAAAAATTATAACAAATACACGAAAATACTATCTTTCTGAATTTTGGTTCTCTCATATCTTATAGACTAAGAAAGATATGTATTTTTTTCTTTGAGATTATTAAAGAGTATGAAAAGTGGCAATGAAAATGTGCTTTTAGTTTTTCGGTATCATTTGAAATGAAAAATTATAACAAATACAGGAAAATGTTATCTTTCTGAATTTTGATTCTTTCATATCTTATAGATTAAGAAAGATATGTATTTTTTTCTTTTAGATTATTAAAGAGTATGAAAAGTGGCAATGAAAATGTGATTTTAGTTTTTCGATATCATTTGAAATGAAAAAATTATAACAAATACACGAAAATGCTATCTTTCTGAATTTTGGTTCTTTCATATCTTATAGACTAAGAAAGATTTGGATTTTTTTCTTTTAGATTATTAAAGAGTATGAAAAGTGGCTATGAAAATGTCATTTTAGTTTTTCGATATCATTTGAAATGAAAAAATTATAACAAATATACGAAAATGCTATCTTTCAGAATTTTGATTCTTTCATATCTTATAGACTAAGAAAGATATGTATATTTTTCTTTTAGATTATTAAAGAGTATGAAAAGTGGCAATGAAAATGTGCTTTTAGTTTTTCGATATCATTTGAAATGAAAAAAATATAACAAATATACGAAAATGCTATCTTTCTGAATTTTGATTCTTTCATATCTTATAGACTAAGAAAGATATGTATATTTTTATTTTAGATTATTAAAGAGTATGAAAAGTAGCAATGAAAATGTGCTTTTAGTTTTTCGATATCATTTGAAATGAAAAAATTATAACAAATACACGAAAATGCTATCTTTCTGAATTTTGATTCTTTTATATCTTATAGACTAAGAAAGATATGTATTTTTTTCTTTTAGATTATTAAAGAGTATGAAAAGTGGCAATGAAAATGTGCTTTTAGTTTTTCGATATCATTTGAAATGAAAAAAATATAACAAATATACGAAAATGCTATCTTTCTGAATTTTGATTCTTTTATATCTTATAGACTAAGAAAGATATGTATTTTTTTCTTTTAGATTATTAAAGAGTATGAAAAGTGGCAATGAAAATGTGCTTTTAGTTTTTCGATATCATTTGAAACGAAAAAATTATAACAAATACACGAAAATGCTATTTTTCTGAATTTTGGTTCTTTCATATCTTATAGACTACGAAAGATATGTATTTTTTTCTTTTGGATTATTAAAGAGTATGAAAAGTGGCAATGAAAATGTGCTTTTAGTTTTTCGATATCATTTGAAACGAAAAAATTATAACAAATACACGAAAATGCTATTTTTCTGAATTTTGGTTCTTTCATATCTTATAGACTAAGAAAGATATGTTTTTTTTTTCTTTTAGATTATTAAAGAGTATGAAAAGTGGCAATGAAAATGTGCTTTTAGTTTTTCGATATCATTTGAAATGAAAAAATTATAACAAATACACGAAAATGCTATCTTTCTGAATTTTGATTCTTTCATATCTTATAGACTAAGAAAGATATGTATTCTTTCTTTTAGATTATTAAAGAGTATGAAAAGTGGCAATGAAAATGTGCTTTTAGTTTTTCGATATCATTTGAAATGAAAATTATAAAACAAATACACGAAAATGCTATCTTTATGAATTTTGATTCGCTCATATCTTATAGAATAAGAAAGATATGTATTTTTTTCTTTTAGATTATTAAAGAGTATGAAAAGTGGCAATGAAAATGTGCTTTTAGTTTTTCGATATCATTTGAAATGAAAAAATTATACCAAATACACGAAAATGCTATCTTTATGAATTTTGATTCGCTCATATCTTATAGACTAAGAAAGATATGTATTTTTTTCTTTTAGATTATTAAAGAGTATGAAAAGTGGTAATGAAAATGTGCTTTTAGTTTTTCGATATCTTTTGAAATGAAAAAATTATAACAAATACACGAAAATGCTATCTTTCTGAATTTTGGTTCTTTCATATCTTATAGACTAAGAAAGATATTTATTTGTTTCTTTTAGATTATTAAAGAGTATGAAAAGTGGCAATGAAAATGTGCTTTTAGTTTTTCGATATCATTTGAAATGAAAATATTATAACAAATACACGAAAATGCTATCTTTCTGAATTTTGATTCTTTCATATCTTATAGACTAAGAAAGATATGTATTTTTTTCTTTTAGATTATTAAAGAGTATGAAAAGTGGCAATGAAAATGTGCTTTTAGTTTTTCGATATCATTTGAAATGAAAATATTATAACAAATACACGAAAATGCTATCTTTCTGAATTTTGGTTCTTTCATATCTTATAGACTAAGAAAGATATGTATTTTTTTCTTTTAGATTATTAAAGAGTATGAAAAGTGGCAATGAAAATGTGCTTTTAGTTTTTCGGTATCATTTGAAATGAAAAAATTATAACAAATACACGAAAATGCTATCTTTCTGAATTTTGGTTCTTTCATATCTTATAGACTAAGAAATATATGTATTTTTTTCTTTTAGATTATTAAAGAGGATGAAAAGTGGCAATGAAAATGTGCTTTTAGTTTTTCGTTATCATTTGAAATGAAAAAATTATAACAAATACACGAAAATGCTATCTTTCTGAATTTTGGTTCTCTCATATCTTATAGATTAAGAAAGATATGTATTTTTTTCTTTGAGGTTATTAAAGAGTATGAAAAGTGGCAATGAAAATGTGCTTTTAGTTTTTCGATATCATTTGAAATGAAAAAATTATAACAAATACACGAAAATGCTATCTTTCTGAATTTTGGTTCTTTCATATCTTATAGACTAAGAAAGATATGTATTTTTTTCTTTCAGATTATTAAAGAGTATGAAAAGTGGCAATGAAAATGTGCTTTTAGTTTTTCGATATCATTTGAAATGAAAAAGTTATAACAAATACACGAAAATGCTATCTTTCTGAATTTTGGTTCTCTCATATCTTATAGACTAAGAAAGATATGTATTTTTTTCTTTTAGATTATTAAAGAGTATGAAAAGTGGCAATGAAAATGTGCTTTTAGTTTTTCGATATCATTTG
Source organism: Lordithon lunulatus (assembly GCA_963942505.1). Taxonomy (NCBI): domain Eukaryota; kingdom Metazoa; phylum Arthropoda; class Insecta; order Coleoptera; family Staphylinidae; genus Lordithon; species Lordithon lunulatus. The sequence continues at coordinate 5,470,889 of OZ012675.1, forward strand.
AAATGAAAATATTATAACAAATACACGAAAATGCTATCTTTCTGAATTTTGATTCTTTCATATCTTATAGACTAAGAAAGATATGTATTTTTTTCTTTTAGATTATTAAAGAGTATGAAAAGTGGCAATGAAAATGTGCTTTTAGTTTTTCGATATCATTTGAAATGAAAATATTATAACAAATACACGAAAATGCTATCTTTCTGAATTTTGGTTCTCTCATATCTTATAGACTAAGAAAGATATGTATTTTTTTCTTTTAGATTATTAAAGAGTATGAAAAGTGGCAATGAAAATGTGCTTTTAGTTTTTCGATATCATTTGAAATGAAAAAATTATAACAAATACACGAAAATGCTATCTTTCTGAATTTTGGTTCTTTCATATCTTATAGACTAAGAAAGATATTTATTTGTTTCTTTTAGATTATTAAAGAGTATGAAAAGTGGCAATGAAAATGTGCTTTTAGTTTTTCGATATCATTTGAAATGAAAATATTATAACAAATACACGAAAATGCTATCTTTCTGAATTTTGATTCTTTCATATCTTATAGACTAAGAAAGATATGTATTTTTTTCTTTTAGATTATTAAAGAGTATGAAAAGTGGCAATGAAAATGTGCTTTTAGTTTTTCGATATCATTTGAAATGAAAATATTATAACAAATACACGAAAATGCTATCTTTCTGAATTTTGGTTCTCTCATATCTTATAGACTAAGAAAGATATGTATTTTTTTCTTTTAGATTATTAAAGAGTATGAAAAGTGGCAATGAAAATGTGCTTTTAGTTTTTCGATATCATTTGAAATGAAAAAATTATAACAAATAAACGAAAATGCTATCTTTCTAAATTTTGGTTCTCTCATATCTTATAGACTAAGAAAGGTATGTATTTTTTTCTTTTAGATTATTAAAGAGTATGAAAAGTGGCAATGAAAATGTGCTTTTAGTTTTTAGATATTATTTGAAATGAAAAAATTATAACAAATACACGAAAATACTATCTTTCTGAATTTTGGTTCTCTCATATCTTATAGACTAAGAAAGATATGTATTTTTTTCTTTGAGATTATTAAAGAGTATGAAAAGTGGCAATGAAAATGTGCTTTTAGTTTTTCGGTATCATTTGAAATGAAAAATTATAACAAATACAGGAAAATGTTATCTTTCTGAATTTTGATTCTTTCATATCTTATAGATTAAGAAAGATATGTATTTTTTTCTTTTAGATTATTAAAGAGTATGAAAAGTGGCAATGAAAATGTGATTTTAGTTTTTCGATATCATTTGAAATGAAAAAATTATAACAAATACACGAAAATGCTATCTTTCTGAATTTTGGTTCTTTCATATCTTATAGACTAAGAAAGATTTGGATTTTTTTCTTTTAGATTATTAAAGAGTATGAAAAGTGGCTATGAAAATGTCATTTTAGTTTTTCGATATCATTTGAAATGAAAAAATTATAACAAATATACGAAAATGCTATCTTTCAGAATTTTGATTCTTTCATATCTTATAGACTAAGAAAGATATGTATATTTTTCTTTTAGATTATTAAAGAGTATGAAAAGTGGCAATGAAAATGTGCTTTTAGTTTTTCGATATCATTTGAAATGAAAAAAATATAACAAATATACGAAAATGCTATCTTTCTGAATTTTGATTCTTTCATATCTTATAGACTAAGAAAGATATGTATATTTTTATTTTAGATTATTAAAGAGTATGAAAAGTAGCAATGAAAATGTGCTTTTAGTTTTTCGATATCATTTGAAATGAAAAAATTATAACAAATACACGAAAATGCTATCTTTCTGAATTTTGATTCTTTTATATCTTATAGACTAAGAAAGATATGTATTTTTTTCTTTTAGATTATTAAAGAGTATGAAAAGTGGCAATGAAAATGTGCTTTTAGTTTTTCGATATCATTTGAAATGAAAAAATTATAACAAATATATGAAAATGCTATCTTTCTGAATTTTGATTCTTTCATATCTTATAGTCTAAGAAAGATATGTTTTTTTTCTTTTAGATTATTAAAGAGTATGAAAAGTGGCAATGAAAATGTGCTTTTAGTTTTTCGATATCATTTGAAATGAAAAAATTATAACAAATACACGAAAATGCTATCTTTCTGAATTTTGGTTCTTTCATATCTTATAGGCTAAGAAAGATATGTATTTTTTTCTTTTAGATTATTAAAGAGTATGAAAAGTGGCAATGAAAATGTGCTTTTAGTTTTTCGATATCATTTGAAATGAAAATATTATAACAAATACACGAAAATGCTATCTTTCTGAATTTTGGTTCTTTCATATCTTATAGACTAAGAAAGATATGTATTTTTTTCTTTTAGATTATTAAAGAGTATGAAAAGTGGCAATGAAAATGTGCTTTTAGTTTTTCGGTATCATTTGAAATGAAAAAATTATAACAAATACACGAAAATGCTATCTTTCTGAATTTTGGTTCTTTCATATCTTATAGACTAAGAAATATATGTATTTTTTTCTTTTAGATTATTAAAGAGGATGAAAAGTGGCAATGAAAATGTGCTTTTAGTTTTTCGTTATCATTTGAAATGAAAAAATTATAACAAATACACGAAAATGCTATCTTTCTGAATTTTGGTTCTCTCATATCTTATAGATTAAGAAAGATATGTATTTTTTTCTTTGAGGTTATTAAAGAGTATGAAAAGTGGCAATGAAAATGTGCTTTTAGTTTTTCGATATCATTTGAAATGAAAAAATTATAACAAATACACGAAAATGCTATCTTTCTGAATTTTGGTTCTTTCATATCTTATAGACTAAGAAAGATATGTATTTTTTTCTTTCAGATTATTAAAGAGTATGAAAAGTGGCAATGAAAATGTGCTTTTAGTTTTTCGATATCATTTGAAATGAAAAAGTTATAACAAATACACGAAAATGCTATCTTTCTGAATTTTGGTTCTCTCATATCTTATAGACTAAGAAAGATATGTATTTTTTTCTTTTAGATTATTAAAGAGTATGAAAAGTGGCAATGAAAATGTGCTTTTAGTTTTTCGATATCATTTGAAATGAAAAAATTATAACAAATACACGAAAATGCTATCTTTCTGAATTTTGGTTCTTTCATATCTTATAGACTAAGAAAGATATTTATTTGTTTCTTTTAGATTATTAAAGAGTATGAAAAGTGGCAATGAAAATGTGCTTTTAGTTTTTCGATATCATTTGAAATGAAAATATTATAACAAATACACGAAAATGCTATCTTTCTGAATTTTGATTCTTTCATATCTTATAGACTAAGAAAGATATGTATTTTTTTCTTTTAGATTATTAAAGAGTATGAAAAGTGGCAATGAAAATGTGCTTTTAGTTTTTCGATATCATTTGAAATGAAAATATTATAACAAATACACGAAAATGCTATCTTTCTGAATTTTGGTTCTCTCATATCTTATAGACTAAGAAAGATATGTATTTTTTTCTTTTAGATTATTAAAGAGTATGAAAAGTGGCAATGAAAATGTGCTTTTAGTTTTTCGATATCATTTGAAATGAAAAAATTATAACAAATAAACGAAAATGCTATCTTTCTAAATTTTGGTTCTCTCATATCTTATAGACTAAGAAAGGTATGTATTTTTTTCTTTTAGATTATTAAAGAGTATGAAAAGTGGCAATGAAAATGTGCTTTTAGTTTTTAGATATTATTTGAAATGAAAAAATTATAACAAATACACGAAAATACTATCTTTCTGAATTTTGGTTCTCTCATATCTTATAGACTAAGAAAGATATGTATTTTTTTCTTTGAGATTATTAAAGAGTATGAAAAGTGGCAATGAAAATGTGCTTTTAGTTTTTCGGTATCATTTGAAATGAAAAATTATAACAAATACAGGAAAATGTTATCTTTCTGAATTTTGATTCTTTCATATCTTATAGATTAAGAAAGATATGTATTTTTTTCTTTTAGATTATTAAAGAGTAT